>JAPKLY010000116.1:174300-184528 GCA_026898435.1 Prunella vulgaris
TAAGCATTGAGTCTTATATTTGGTTTGTACTATGTTAGTTTTTCTAATGCTATTCCATGCTACATCAACCTAAGACGAAAACCAAATGCGAAACACGTAAAGTTTACAACAAACACGTACATGCATCACAAAACTTCACATACATGCATCACAAAACTGTGTGCAGGCCATTTGAATCACATTATTTACACGCATTATACAGGCTAAACAAAAATCTCTCATTTTCACCAATAGGTCAAACACAAATTAAACTAGAGACAATCAACACATGAGATTAGGTCCATAAACAAGGTATATACAGATTTAAAAGCAAAGAATCATCTATCAACCAACCATCTAAAAATTAAACTCACATCCAAACATAAGGGCTCTAAACATTTCATCTTAAAAATTATTTTGGACGTGTGTGATTAAAAGTCAGAATGTAGAAACAATCAAGAATTAAGAAGCAAAACGCATACATTATTGCTTTTTAATGGGACAAAAAAACATATATACAATTAAACTAGAACAAGAACAAAAATCAAAGTTTCACAAACTAAACCTGGATATATGCACCACGAAGGGGCTTAATCTGCGCAGGAGAAAAGTAGATGCTGCGGAAACGAGATTAATTGTGTGTGGAATTTGGTGTTTATTAGGGCAAAAATTGCCCATTAGGGCAGAGGAGCGATCACGTTTCCGTTTAAGTCTCATCTGCAATATTGCCCAATGCCGCTTTGCTATTCAGGTAAACATTGAATCATGAATTATGATCATTAATGAGAAGGATATTCTCATGAAAATAAGTACTCCCGACTCCCGACTACCCTTGTTGTGCACGGTTATTAAAAAAAAAAAGATATTGATGTGTAAAAGTGAGTGTATTAGTGTAAAAAAAAAAATTTAATTATTAAAAAAGTACTTGATGTGATGTGTAAAAGTGAGTATATGTGTATAAAAAATGAAAATAATGATTGTAAATTTTCCATTTTAGGTAAGTTGACCATTTATTATAGACGACTATTTAAGGCAACGTAGACCATTTATCGTGGACGGATGGAGTATTTTCCATCTCATTATAAAATTTTCAATTTCTTTTTAATTTTACAATAAATTTTTTATTCCATTAAAAAAAAACTCTATATATTCTAAATTTATTCTAATTTTTTATTCTCATTATCACTTAAATTTATTCTAATATTTTATTTTTGTAATCCCCAAATTTATTCTCATTATCACTTTATTCTTTAGTGAACCTCATAGGTATTTCGCAATATTCTTATTTTATATCTCATTTTCTTTAAAACTCATACCCTCACAAATAAGAAAAAAATTTGGGGACGGTGAGAGTATTAAACAATACCCTTTTAAACAACTAATCTTTACTTTTTCATAATTTTTCATTATTTTATATAAAACACTCTATATATTATTAAAGAAATACCCTTTTAAACAACTAACCTTTACTTTTACACAATTTTCTATTATTTTATACAAAAGTCAATATATGATCTATTATATAATAATAAATAAATATACTTTATTAAACAAAACAACTAAAAAAATGAGAAATTCGAGGAGGGGTGGAGGGAGTAAATTTAATGTGGGGGAGAATTTCAAATATTTAAGGAAAATTATGTCATTTAAAATTTATAAATTTATTTATTTTTATATTCTATGTAACACTATCCAAATGTAATTCACTCTATTAATAGTCCCTATCTATTAAAAAAAAAATAGTATACACCATTTGCATGGATGTACGTGAATTTTTAAGTTCAATTTTAACATTTTTTTATATTTTTTAAATTAAAATATTATTAATTATTTCTTTGAGTATTTTTAATTATTTCTTAAAATATTACTTAATTACTTTTTAGAGTATTTGAATTTTTTTTTTTAAATCCACTAGAGTGACTACAAAAAATAGTCGCCCTTTATTTAAGAACTAGTACATAACCCCGCAAATACACGGGTTAATGTTAAATTAATTTTTTTATAAAATATTAAAAATTATATAATTGTATTTAAAAATATTAACTTTTTAATTTTAAATATGATTATTTTAAACAATGTATTTAAGTATTTAATAGTTATTTAATTTGAAATTAATAATATATATATAATTTTAAAATGAGTAATGAGTGGGATTTAGTTGGTCGAGATTTATGGACGGTAGTTACTATTTTTTAACTATTAAAAAGATTTGTTTTAAGATGAAAAATAAAATTATTTAGAAATATGGAGTGATGGAATTGATGGAAAAATTTTTGAATTAAAAAGAAAATGGATAAAGAAGTAATCGATAGCAGTTATTCATATTTTTTTTTAAATATAAAATTAGGAGAAAATTAGAAAGGTATGTAAGAAACATGGTACGAAGCCACGTAAGATTTTATAGATTCATAAAAGGGGATTAAGGGGGCAGAAAGTACTGGGCAATAGGTAAACATAGGCCCAAGTTCTGGACTATATACAAATGGGCCGACTTTGGAGTATTTATAAATGGGCCAATTCAAAGTCCCCCTTTGTAAACCAAAATTTCGCGGCGGAGATCGCATCGCCTTCTCTCTACCGTCGGTCATCGACGTCAGTTATATTGTGGTTTTTGCAGCGCCGCTAACATTTTTGAGGCACCTGATATTTCGCATTCCGGTGAGGTGAGAAGATTAAGGTTGATTTCTGCTCTGCAAATTTTAAATTTGTTAGTCTATTCCCTGCCACGTGATTATTCATGTTCTACGGATTAGAATGGTTAGCTTCAGAAGAATGAGTTCCAGTGATCATTATATTTGTGGATTTCACGGTTCAACATTGAGATATGTTTGAAAAATATGTTTTCAGATGTATTCCTGTTCAATTTTAGGTGAGACAGAGATGATAGAGTTACTGTGTTGTTGTATGATCATATCATTATCTCCTTAATTTTGATTTAAACTGCGATCGATTCTCCGTTTCTGTATAACTTTGTGGATTAAAAAATTATTTTTGTCAGCATCACGTAAAAAGTATTCTCTGATTTTTGTTGTTCTTCGATCTTGTGGCGGCAGTGCATAGCAGTCAGGCGTACATTGATGAACGCTTGTGGCATGTGCCGTGAAAATGTATCACCAAATTAGAAGAGCATGATCCAGTGTATCACTGGGATGTGTGTGAATTTGTGGTGATTATGATCTGTACTATCAGATTATGTGCGGTGATTGTGATCCTTGCTGCCATATTATTTGCTTTAGGGAAAGCTTCTGAGGGATAATAGAATTATGCAAAAGCATACCATCTGAAGTTTGGCTGTTTTCCTATTGGGTGTTTATCATCTTGTTCTTTGGTAATATTGCTTTGATAATAATTCTCTAATAAAAAATGGACTAGTCCTATTGATTTACGTTGTATACAGTACAGTAGATAGGATTAATATAAGAAGTAGTATTGATTGCAGATGTTTAACGCGCGTAGGTGAAGTAATGACAGACGGAGGAGAGGAGGATATGCCCAAGGATGGGAAGATTGTGCAGGACTTGTTAAGATCAATGAACGTTGAAGATTATGAACCCCGCGTAGTTCACCAATTCTTACAGCTTTGGTATCGGTACGTTGCAGATGTGTTGGCAGATGCACAAATGTACTCTGAACATGCTGAGAAGTCCACAATTGACTCTGAAGATGTGAAGCTTGCAATTCAGTCTAAGGTCAATTTTAGTTTCTCCCAGCCTCCACCACGAGAGGTAATAAACTTGCTCGTCATTATCCTTCGATCCCATTGTTTATTGCACAACACTTTGTGTAGTGTAACGTTGATCCTTGATTATCACCACTTTGTCAGAATTTGCAATTTCCAGCTTTCCAATTTTTTTTGTTGCACATTGTGGTAAATGGAATTGTAATACATGCAAACATATTCCCATCAGGTGCTGTTGGAGTTGGCTAAGAGCATAAATAAGAACCCGTTGCCAAAATCAGTATCGAAGCCTGGAATCCCTCTGCCACCGGAGCAGGACACGTTGATCTTCCCAAATTATCAACTAGCTATACCGAAGAGACGAAGTAGCCAACCATCTGAAGAAACTGAGGATGATGATGAAACTACTAATGCCAATCCCAATCCCAATCAGGGAGATTCATCCCAAGGTACCCCTTAGGCCTTAGCCAGTGTGCATCTTCACACCTTCAACACGCACGTCATTGCACGTCTGCAATATTGTCAATGTAATCAGATCGCACTTCTCAACAGAATACATGTTTTTTTATTAACATCTCCAGGTTTTTCCCTGCAGAGCTCTGGTAATGCTTTGTTTAGAGGTAGTTATTCCCGTTTTTCATTTATTTTTACACACAACATATCAATTTTCTTAAAATCCGTACAAAATATAATATCACTATTTCTCATGGATGGAGAATAATTTGAGAAAAGTATAATGCATTCCATTATTCCATTCAATGAAAGAAGTTTGATTCAAATTTTTTTTACCTATCTTAGATTCTGAGTAAAAACTGAAGATTATAGATAAACTATCAAACTATAAGTTTCTTATTTGTTTTGATAAAAAAATTAAGATTTTATTAATGTAGGAAGTTTAAGGCATTGGAATTTCCTTACACAAGCTACACATGCAATATACAGGAAATTATAAAATTTGAGAAAATTTTATATAAGACTATTTCATTGTATTTCCTATCTCTATAAGAGTTTGGTTTATTTAGGAGTTGGCTATATATCAATTCTTGCTTATATCATTTGTAGAATGTATGTAAACACGCGTCACAATCTAAGATGAGTTTGCAGGAATTAATGCTCCAAAATAATTTTCTTCATTCTCATTAATTTTGATCCTTTGATGTATTTTATTATATACTCCCTCCGTCCCCGACGAACTTGCAAGTTTTCCTTTTCGGGACGTCCCAAAGGAACTTGCAGACCCAAAAAAGGAAATCATTTTATAAACCACATCCTCACAATATCTACATATTTACACAAAATGTCATTACTTTTTCATTTTTTTGGCCCACATTACACTCAATCCAACTAATTTTTTCACTTTTTACATAAAATTTTACCAAATTAACCCTCAAAACACTATTTTTCTTACTTTATTCTACTTTCTTCTTAATTTGTGTGCCCTTCCTCCTTTGCAAATTGCTCTGGGACGGAGGGAGTATGATTTATTTCATTAATTTCAATTAATTTTTCAATCTTCAATTGCCAAGTCAAAATTATCAATCATCTTTACATGGTAAGTCTTATTCTTAATTTCCTAATTTAAAAATTAGCTTCTTATAAGTTATTTTCTTAAATTAAATTAATGTTCTCATAAATGTATATCATTTCATAACAATACCTTATACTACCTAATTTTATCAGCAATAAATCCTGACAATAATGAAATGTTCTATATTTTTTGTTTTGAGTTGTGAAAATTTTACTCAACAAATAAATTGACAAATTATGCATACTAAATATTATGAAAATATAATCACGGAAAAAAGTTCATAATTTTTTTTTTTCAAAAATAACACAGATTATAAATTTATTTTGACAAAATATATATATACCTTCAACAAAAAAAATATATACATCCACAAAAATATTTTAAATCAATTTGTAAATATGATTACTTTTTAAAATCAATATCTAATTATCAAAACAAAACAAAAAATCACCTATAAGCTTATGAAGCTCCAACTTTTTCTTTTTTTTTTTAATGAATTAAGTCATACTCAAATAAAACATCATCTCATATATGAAACCTATCTTGCATGCATGATTACAACTTCGCATTACTTTGGACATTCCATGTGAAAGAAATAAATACTTGAATAAGAATCAGTTACAAAAAGGAACATTTTTTTAAATTTATTACAAAGAGGGAAAAGTGTAAATTTTAGAATATTTAAACTCAAAATAAGTGTGATTTTGGATGTGTAATTTTTACAATTTTTGCACACTTTGTCCCTCTTCGCAATTTAAAGGGAAAATATGGTTCTCTTTATTTTTTTCTCACTATAATAATTACCCAGACAGACATTGACCAACGATTGAAGTCCAAAAGACTGCAGAAAACTGAATAAAAATCCCCCTCATAACATAACGATGAAACAGTTCTTTATAAATGCTTAATTATGTACACGAATTACCTACTTGTGCTGTAAAATGTAAACGATACCAAAGAATGAATTCAACTGCGGGGTGATCAGCTTCTCAAGCTAGGCACAGCTGCGCTCGATATTGTATTACCCCGATCGTACATTCGTTGGATTTCTTCCCGGTACTCTGTAAGTGACTTATCCGGAATGGCCGGAGTTAATTCAACTACGTCCCCCATTTTTAGCTTGCACATAGGATCAGTGATGGGCTTATGGTTTAGGCGTGGCCTTAGCTCCTCCTTCACGGGGAATCCGTACGACGTCCATCTGCAACTGCCTCGACCCACTGTTTCCAACAGGTCCATTACGGATGAGTTTGCTGGAAACTCCTGCACGGACATCTGCAAGTCCCAAAAATGATGTAAAACTAGAGGCTTCATGAATTCAATGCAACGAAGAAAACATCAAGACTTAATAAATCATAAGGTCCCCAAATAATCAAGTTTTGTTTTGATAAGTTCCTAAGCTATTTTTGCTTTTTCAAAAATGATATAAAACTAAGTGGCTTCGTGAATTCAATGCGACGAAGAAAACATTAAGATACAATAAACATAAGGTCCCCAAATAATCAAGTTTTGTTTTGATAAGTTCCTAAGCTATTTTTGTTTTTTCAAAAGCCCTTTTTAACATTAGAAACTTCAATACATGAGATTTCTGTAGATGAAAATTCACAGAATATTTTTATTCAACATAGTGGTCCCATCAAATACTTATACATGCCAACTTTATTCAGGTTTAGTCATTACACAAAATGTAATTTTCGCAATAGTACTAATCACATGATTAATTAGGGATAAAATGGCTGCACAAAGAACATGTGGTTTTTTAAAAAAATATACATATATAATATTTAACTCAAAAACTAGGGTGAATCTAAAAATTTTCAATTCCCGTCTCAAGGGAGCTCATGAAATAAAATTTCAACACTTGAAAAGTTTTTTACTACAAAAATAGTTTTATGGACTTACGAAAACAAAAAGAAGTCCAAAAAAATTATTCAGCAGTGCAACACATGCAAGAGAAAATAGATCAAACAAACCTTATCGTTCTCAATCATGATTACGAAGATGGGTCCATCTGGGCCACAGTGAGGTTTGCAAGAAAAGGTGCAATCCTTAGAATGGGTGGGGAATGCGCAAGGTGGGCTCATGGACTGAATAAAATCAACTGATGACGAGTCTTTACTAATCGCCTCACACTGCCAGGTCATCACCCAACGTGCCCATTCAACCATCTGAAGGACAAAGGAAGAGTGTTTACAATCTCCTTCTTTATATCTCCAATGAGCAGCTAACCCATACTCAGCTTGCAGATGCATCTGTTTTGTCCGGATTTGAACTTCAAGGGGAACCATACCCTCACCCATGACTACCGTATGTAAAGATTGGTACCTGCAAAGGATTGCGTTGATATTAATGCACAAAATAGCACATTAAATAAGATAAATTTTCCAGTCGAGCTTTAGCATACCCATTAAACTTGGGATGAACAATGTAGTCTTTGGACCTCCCAGGTATTTCATGCCATAGCTGCTGAACAACTCTTAGAGCTTTATAGCAGTCCTCTTCAGTATCAACAATAAGTCGTAACCCATGGATATCATGAATTTCATCCATATTCAGCTTCTTCCTGCAATAGACCATTTTCACAATCAATCACAAAGTAAAAATTGACACACAATACACAAAGTCTTGACCTTTGATTAGTGTGTAAATAACTAAATATTAAAAACAACCACTATATACAATATATCAGCACAGAAACTTGACAATATAGGTTAATTAAACCCACATCCATCTGTAAAAATGTAAAATGCTTGATTATGACATGAGAGATGAGAAAGAGAAAAAAGACATACTTCAACATTTTGGAATAGATGCCATACAAGCTCTTATGCCTGCCTGAAGCACAGTGGTAAGAGACACCTCCAGCCTTAAGCACTTGCTCAAGCTTATCCAACGAAGAAGTAACCAGAGCCTCATCGAAGGACTTCAAAAGCTTGGAGGACAGTTCGTGATGATGTTCTGGATAGAGATGCTTGAAACAAAGATCTTCTAGCTGCTCTTTCCAAGTGGAGATACCTAATCTATTTGCAAGAGGAGCAAATATTTCCAAAGTTTCCTTGGCAAACCTTTGTTGTTTGTTCAAAGGCAGCGCATCCAAAGTCATCATATTATGCAATCGGTCAGCAAGCTTTATTAGAACAGCCCTAGCATCTGCCATTGCAAGGAACATCGTATGCAATCGATCTGCCTCAACAGTTTTACTTGCTGTGTTGTTATCCCGCGCAAGCTTGCTCAAATGGCTCAGCTTCGAAACCTGGGAGGCGATATGATGGTTATAATGCATCCAGCAGACAACTCCAACACGAAGAAAAGTCAACATTAACTAGTTCAAACATTAAAGAGCAGTCAAAAGCATACAGCTCATCGCCCTTTAGAAACCCCGAATCAGATTATAATCACTTAAAAATCAATTCTCTGTATCCCCCCTTTCACTGAACTAAGCACATCAATTCATCCATGACAGGAGAACATTAAAAACAACAACATATTCTACATTGTGCAAACATGTTAAAAAGTCGATTAAGCAGAATAAAGGATAACAAAAACAATTTTACTTACCCCCTCTACTAAGTCAGCGACCCCCATCCCTAAAGACCTGAAAATGTCCTCGAATGTGAGGAAAGAATCGTCGACTGTGTCGTGCAAAAGCCCTGCAGCAACAACTGTGGAATTGACGCCAATGTTCGCCAGCAAAACCGCCGTTTCCACGCAATGCTGCAAATAAGGATGACCACTTGCACGTTTCTGCATAGAACAAAACATCAGTTATAGTCAATTTTTATGTCAAAAGAAGTCTTTCATACGATACTCTGAACGTTTCAAAACAAAGTACCTGGTCTCTATGAGCTTTCTCTGCTTCACAGAAAGCTTTGATAACAAAATCATCCTTAAAGACCGAATGCCTCGATTGTGCATCAGAGAGCAAATCTTTCGCATACGATGGCAATTCCAACCCCATGAAACTATCGTCCATGTTAAAGGGAAGCTCATCCGTAGACAATGCGTTTGAAGATGACGGCAAATCGAAGCCTTTAACATCCAAAGTCAGCGGCGCCGAATCATAATCAACGCATGAACCTAACGCATGCCTCACGAAACCATTGAACATTCCCCCACTTGTTGATCTAATTGAACTGAAATCCGCACTAATTCTCATGGGAGGACTTCTTGAAGAAGCCCCAATTGAACTGCCAAGGCCTTGAAGCACCGAAACTGGACTCTGGTGAGCCTGATCTCGTTTCATTGACGAGCTCAACGAAGAGTACCGAAAGGAAGACCCCAATTCATCGGTTCTATCATGCCATAAAGAACCCAATTCATCGGCTCCGGGTGAATAGCTCGCCGATTTAATCGGCGTCGAGGAAAAAAGGCAAGACAGACCGCCAATTAACGGTTTCTGCGACGGCGATGCGGACGCCGACGACCCTGACCGGCCGTTAACATCCAAATCGTACGATGCGTGAGAGCTGATCTGGTGAGCGGCAGAGCATACGCTACTGGGTGGACTGGAGTAAAGCGCTATGGTCGAAACAGCCATAAATTGATACTTTCTGGTTTTTCAACAAAATTGAGCACCCGAAAACCCCGAGCTTGATCAATTACAGTAAATTCAAGCCCTAATCTCCTGCTTTTTATGCTATATACGTACACAATTAAACAAGATGATTTGGGGATTTTTCCGAAATCGGAATTAAAAGAACAAAAGAGAGAGATCCTGTACACGCATATATATACAGATCAGAGAGTAGAAATTTCGACGAGTACTTGAGAATCAAAAACGAAAAAGTCAAGAAAGTTAGATATTGACAACAAATTGAAGCAATTCTAGAGAGAGAAATTTCTAGGGTTTCTTCTTTATTCTTTACTCAGATTTTTTTTCAAGTTTCTGCAAATTGTTAGCTCTCTTATATGTCAACGAATACGGTGCCGAAAGACAACTCTGCCCTCGAAAGTTACCTGATTTAACGAAACTGTGCAGATTTGCTTCCTTTTATTTTACAAGCACAAATCAGGTAAAAGAAAATTCTAAATCCAAGATTCCC
>JAPKLY010000116.1:189528-205445 GCA_026898435.1 Prunella vulgaris
TAATATTATATCATATCATTGTACGAAACCAAGTCTGATCTCATGAATATTAAATAACAAATTAATAATATTAAAAGGTGCCAATGGATAAGAATGGAATATCTACTTGGCGTGACAAGATTTATGTCTATTTTAATGAAATCAACATCATTTAATTAATTGAAAATAATAACATTCCACTCTCTAGTAAATGCAGTAGAACTAAGTCTAAAGTTTGTAATGTTTACTCAAACTATGACGATGCAATTCTGATTTTGTCAACCATGTGAAACTTCTTTGCAATGGACTCTGTATATTTAATTGTTGAGTAAATGTCACGTGTATTTGGTGTACGATGCATTCATTAATACAGATTTATATTTAGAAAGCTCTTATTACTCTAATAAAAACTCTTTAAGAGATAACTATCTAAGTGCAAAATCACTTAGAGAGCTGTTATTTATTTTTTTGATATTATTTATTAAATATTTGATATTTTAAAATAATTTAATGATAACTTTATCACAAACCATTCACATACAAACTTTTTTCATAATTATATTGTTTCTCACAGTAATGTTTTCCAAATATTAATCAAATATGAAAGTTATGATTTGCAATTCAAGAATGGACATATCTCAACAAAGGATGGACATATTTATTGAGATGTGATTAATATACGACTACAAATATAAATAATGATATATTTTTTAAAAATATTCTTTTTTATTTAAAATAGACCTCACAATGTTCTGTAATACCCTCCGACATATTGCATTAACTCACGTATAAAAATGTGAGCATATTTTTTGTGGTCACATGGAGTATAATACTGTGAAACATCAATTGAGGAGGAAAAAAATCATATACATAAATTATTGTTTGATATTTAAAGTTGGGTTTAATTCGTTGTCAAGTGGGGGATCTCTCTTGTGTCAGCAATCCACTTATATTGAATCTGAAAAAGAAAATATCCCCATTTTTTACGCTACGGGGATGCCGCGATTTAGATTTTAGGGGCCACATGAATTATTAGCAACAAATTGGGAAACATTTTATTAAAGTTGAGAGAGATTCCATTTTGATATGAAAAAAAATTGGCATCCACTTTTTATTTTAATTTCTGCTTACATCTCAGTTTCTTTTCTTTTCAAAATCTGTCGGCCTAAAAAATGACATAAGATCACCTAAAATTTTGGTGTGAAATTAAATTACAAAATAGTACTCCCTCCGTCCCAGAGGAACTTGCAAATTTTCTTTTTCGGGACGTCCCAAAGGAACTTGCAGACCCAAAAAAGAAATTGCAAATTGCTCTGGACGGAGGGAGTAATTTTTTTAATCATTGAAAAGCACTTTCATTACTAAAAGTAGGTCTAGATACAAGAAATAACCTAAAATCAATCTATACATTCTAGTGTCTTATGACAAAGTTCTTTATTTCTATATTTTCTAATACATAGTTGGTTAGTTGCATTTCTAGCTTTCCATACTAATAGTAATATACACTCTCAAATGCAAATAATTAGATCTTCACCTCTTTTTTATTTTAATTAATTTGCTAAAATGCAGTAAATTTGTTTGATGATAAAACCATTTTACCTCTATTCACTCGCAATATTTCATCTAGATTTTATAAGTAAAACTATATTTAAAGGACACATTGCCTCAACGTTTATATTTCTGCATAAAAAAAAAACATTCTTCATATTTACATTGGTAGGTATGATATTATATCGTTGAAGCTTTGACGATATCAACAACCTCTCCAATAGTACCTTCCACTCGTGACTTTTATTTAAAGTATAGAAAACGATCCTTGAAAGGATTTTTGCGGCACAAACATCTTCCAATAAAGACGTTTCATCCTATTTTTCATTACCCTTCTCATAATTTCAAAGAACCACTCTCCTCGTCTCCCAACTGAACTCGACACTCTTTGTCTTCTAAAGTTACTCACTCCCTTTCACCTAGGACACCTTCCATCTCGATTCTATTACTCTTGTTCACAAACATTCTTTATTCTTATAAATTCTCTTGTCCAATAATACCTAACAATATTTTTAGCGCGAAGCTCCCTCACCTAACAAAATTTTGAATTTGTAAATATATTTTAGTTAACTCAGATGATATTTTTCTCATTCTCACCCCTTAAATTTTTTTATTTATATTTTGGTAACCTCACAAATCACATTTTTAGACAATTGATAAATGCACATGTAAAGATAAAATGACAGAATTCATTAGAGTGGGTCTTTCCCCATGAAAAATTTCAAGCCTTCCAACCTCTCAACGATTCTTGATTCTTGATTCTTGATTTTATGTATAATATATTCTCATTATGAAATTTGTCTGTGAGCACTCTGGACCTTTACTCCTATATACATAATACATATAATAAATTATTTCTTTTAATTCTCTTTAAGCCACGACAGTTTTTAATTTAATGGAAATATCTTCAAGAAGCATACATTTTCTCTTATTGCTCTTCAATAATAACGATTTTAAATGAAACAATTTTCTTATTAGTATAAATCTACATATGAAATTTTGGTATGCACATTTCCTATCTAAATTCGTTCAATTTCAAAATTTGTCACCCTAAAATTATACCTCACAATTTGAAATGTTCATGAACATAAATTTACTTCATATTAATATATTTAATTTCTTTCGCTGGATTTATATGACAATTAGACCAGTTGGGTGTATTTAAATGGGAACAATATCCATTGGTATCACCGAATTTTTGTTTCCTTTTCATATTTCGCTAGAATTGTTTTCTTAAAGACATGTGAACATTGTGTGTCAAAAATATATTTAAAAAACGTGAAATACTTTTGCTTTTTTAAAGGTGTATTCTGATATTTCACTTAATTCTAAATAGTACTATTTTCACACTTTTCTAATTTAGACGTCTCAACTCTTCTTTCACACATCTAAAAAGGAAAATTTTTACACTCAAAAAAGTCAATAAAATACACATTTTTTTTATTTTATTATTTAACTTTACACTCACATACTTATTTTTTCTTAATTCGCGTGCCCTGAACTACTATGAAAGTAGTTTCGGGACGGAGGGAGTAACATTCTTGTATGCATTAGGTGTACTATATAACTCAATTTTATTTTTGAAAAGTTGTATAAAATATTACTGAAAAATTATACTCCATGTTATTATAAAAAAAATGTATTTTTAATGGTGTAACTTTTTAGAAATAATTTTTGTAACTTTTTAGTAATAAATAATATAACTTTTTAAATATACACTTGAGTTGCACGGGGCATCTGGTGCACAAGGGACTTATTCTTCTAAATATATTTATAACAAAAAAATACTCTAAATGACAACATCATTTACAAAAAAGAAATGGTGCAAATGATATTTGACGGTCATCGAGCACTCGAATACGGTTAAGTGTCTAAATCGCTTAGACGATGCCAATTTTTTTTTCTATTAATGTTAAATTTTTTTCAGAAATATATATTAACAAAAATGCACATTATTATAACATATTATAAATTTAAACATAGTTAAACAAAATAAAATTTTCACAAATAATGTTAAATCCAATTTTTAAATGAAATGCAAAAATAGCAAAACACATGATACGAATAAATTATGAAGTAGTTTAATTAAATTTTTATTTATTAATAATTTAGTTTATATGTTTTAGTTTTAATTTAAATATTTTTCTTTTTTTTTTAATAATGATCATCTAGGTACAGTGGAAAAAAAAGTGAAGCAAAGGGGCGTTTTGGTCAATTTAGCAACGCGCAGATTCATTGAATCTCGAAAGGCCTTCCTATTTAGGTACTCATTTTATTTATTATGAAAAAATAATTAAATTAAATTTATAAATTTGTGTGGAGAAAAAGAGAGTGAATAAGGCACGTTGTGGGAAGTGATGGACAGGTGGTCAGTGCCGACGGCATACACTTGTTTCTTGGCTCTTACCATCTCTGACCACTCAATTGGTTTTTTCTCTTTTTTTTTTTTTTAATTCACATTTTTCCTATTTTTGTTAATTATTTTCTAATTTTTAAAATTACTTAAAATATTACACACGTAAGCGACCATTCTTTATTATTTTTCCTGGATTACTATCTAAGTTGCGGGCAAGTTGGTCTAACAATAATATGAATTAATTATTTTTTTTATAGTATTTCTCATTCAAAAAATATTTTTTAATATAAAATTTTATTATTCTTTTTATATATAATATATGATGTGAAAAAAAATGAAATACTCCCTCCGTATTTTTATAAGTTGCTCGTTGCTTTTGGGCACACGAATTAAGGTAAAAGTGAAAAAGTATAAGTGATGTGATGGAAAAAATGAAAAAGTATAAGTGATGTGATAGAAAAAATGAAAAAGTATGAGTGATGTGATGGAGAAAAATGAAAAAGTAATGAAAATAGTGTAAAAAGTATTGAAAATAATAATAAAGAAGTGAATAGTAGTTTCCAAAAAAGGTAAAAAAGAAATGAGCAACTTATAGAAAGACGGACGAAAATGGCAACATGAGCAACTTATAGAAAGACGGAGGGAGTATAAAAAAGCAATTTCACACGTTTACGCCAGCGTGACTACATTTCACGCGCTCCAACGAGACACATCATCAGTTGCTGGCCGGAAAAAAGTGTATCGAATTGAAATTCTTCAAAAAGTTGGGATTTTTTATAATAATCGTGAACTCATGATTAAATTGAAAGTTGAGTAAAAGGTGGTGTATTTATATAGAATTAAACAAAAAAATATTTCACACGTGTAAGCCAGCGTGACAACATTTTACGCGCTCCGGCGAGACACGTCATCAGTTGCTGGCCGGAAAAAAAAGTGTATCGAATTGAGACTTTTTAAAAGATTGAGATTTTTTACAATAATCGTTAAGCTCATTATTAAATTGAAAGTTGAGTAAAATGTGGTGTATTTATATAGAATTATCCCTTTTAAAAAATAATACTCGCTCGGTCCTGGGTTTTTTTTCCAAAAGATCTAAATACACGAATTAAGAAAAAAATAGAATATGTGAATGTAAAGTTAATTAATAAAATATAAAAAAATATATTTTATTGAATTTTGTGAGTGTATATTATTTTCTTTTTAAAGTAGGAAAAAAGAATTAGGACGTTCCAAAATGAAGAAAAAGAAAAAAGAATTAAGACGGATAGAGTATTAATATTATCTGGTAAAGTGTGTGATAAAATTTAATTAATATTAAAATAATTTTATTTTATCTAAAATTTTCAACTTATAAAAATATGAAATTTATTAAATTTTTTCAATAGGTTTGCACAATATTGCTGTTTTCGAGTAATACCCATTCAGTTTCGAGTTTATTTTTGTTTTGAAAGTTTCAACACTCAAAAAACTGAGTGTTAATTATTTCGACTAATAATTGGGTGATTATATACTGCTCAAAAAATTACTATATTTATAATATTTTCACATAAGCATATTTTTTTTACACAAAATATATTTATAAATATAATAATTTTTTAACATTTATATGTAAATCATCCATAATAATTTAGCTTTAATTAAACAATATGAATAATTTTTATCAAACAATGATAATTAATTAACATAGGGCTCTTTTGGTTCGTAAGATAAAAGTATCTATCCATAAAAAATATGCGGATAAATACTTTTATCTTACGAACCAAATGAGCCCATAAGTTATTAATACTAGTATTACTTGAGGAACACAAAAAAGGAAAAAGAGAGGGAGAAACGTGTGGGGATTGTTGTCGACCGGAAATTAGATCCCCAAAAGCTTGGAAGTTGGAATTGCCTCTGTGCACATGTGAAATGTTTTTTACAAAATCAACATTTCATCCTTCAATTTTCTATCAATCAAAGCCCACAAATTGCGTCGTTTTGTGTAAGACTCCAATTGTTTGCAGCCCTACACTACAAATGGCTTTCATTTTAATAATATATACTACCTCCGTCCATTATAAAAATACCTCACATTTTTTTGTATGTAATTTAATACTATATGTCAAAAGATATTATGGAATATTGTGATGTTCGTATCTTTAAAAAGTAATAATTAATTTATATTTAAAATTGAATCAATTAAATTTAAATCCCGAGTGCATACTTATGCACTTGGGTGCACCCAAAATTTTATAATATTTAATTATTAAATTTAAAAACTAAATGGTTTTCACGCCAAATTATTATGCTCAATCAGAAAATATTTTGAGCACATAGACTATTAATTTGAGATATTATAAAAGCCAATTCTTTTAAAATTAGCAATAATTGATATGGAATAATAGTGTAGAAAAAAACATGTTACATATATACGTAAAGAAAGATCGCAAATATTACGCAAAATATTTGTAAAAATTCATTTTTACAACATAATACATTGCATATATAAAAATTAAAAATTAAAATTTTATCATATTAATATGTTATATTTCTCATATATGAGTATATTTTTTTAGCCTTTTCATTTATTAATTAATTCATCATAAAATAATAAAATAGAGGACTTATAGTTTATTTTACATCTTTAAAATTTAATATGTACATAAAATTTTAAATTATACAAGTATTTATTAGCATTTTACAGATTAAATTGATAATATTAGATTTTCATAATTAATAAATTTAATCTTAATGTTTACATGATGAGTTAATTTGGAATATAAAATACACATAGCATTAATTTTTTTTCTAAATAAGATAATTATTATCTCATTTGATTATCCTATTCTCTTACTATAATCATATTCATCAATCAATCTTCCGTACAATAATCAATATTTTTTTTAAAATTGAAGTATAACACTTGTTACATAATTACTGAGACAAATATTTATTCAACATACTTAAAGACAAATAGAGAAAAGTATTATTATTCACATTCTCATTGACTTATTTGAAATAAGCCCATTTAGTTAGCTTACGAGTTTTATTCCAGATGATATAAAAATATTTCAATTCTAAATAAATTTTATATGGAAACATTTCATGATAAACTTATCACGAAGTCAACTTAAAGTATCAAATATTTAACTAAGAGTATCTAAATATTCATCGAGAGTATCAAATATTTGTGTCAAAAAAATCAGAAATAATTATTATATTATAATATCACTAACCCCGATTTTTTATAAATATGATGAAATTCATGATACTCTTCATCAATTTTTTATTCTAAATCTACCATTAATAAGTTTAATACAATTTTCTTCCTTTAATTTTATTATACGTATACATATAGCATAAAATCGACTGGAGTAAAAATCAAGCCCAATTATTATTTTTATAGGCATCCAAAAAAAATGGCCCGTTTGTATAGCCCAACAAGAGCCCATACTTGAGGCTCATTAAGCAAGCCACTAGGAAAAGATAAAACGCTAGAAAGCAAGTAACGTTTTTACATGTTTTGGAATTTTAATTTGGACACTATAAAATAATACTCTATCATTCCTAAATTTATTTCCTTTTTAGGTGAACACATATTTTAAAAAATATATGATAAAAGTAAATAAAGTAAAAATATTATGTAATAATTATAGAATCTTTAAAAGATAAAATGATTATTTATGAGTAATAATATAATAATATTTAAAAGATAAGATAAAATTAATTTGGAAAAGAAAATTATTCTCTCTATCTACAAAAAATTTGCATATTTATTTGTACGCGGTTTAATGCAATATGTTGGAGTATCTTTTTGGGCTATTGTAAGACCCATTTATGAATAAAGTTAACATTTTTTGGAAAGTGAATATGATGTACTTTCCAAAAATATTTACTTTATTCATAAACGAACCTCACAATACTTTAAAATATTTTTTTATATATTATATTAAATCATGTGAAAAAAAAGATGTACTTCCTCTGTCCCGTAAGAATTTGCACCCTCCTGAACGACACATTTTTTAAGAAAAATGTGCTTTTATATATAAAAAAGTGATATATCAGTAAATATATGTATAAATTTGTGAGTGTGCATGTAAATTAATAATTTTTTTTTGTAATGTGTAAATTTGTATGGAACGTCAAAATAAAAAAAATGTACAAATTATTGTGGAACAGAGAGAATATATTTTTTATGGATAGATGAAATAATTTTTATCGATAAATTGAGATTGAGCACGATATTGTTTGTAAAGTCATTTGAAAAGTGTAAAATCACTTTTTTTAAATAAAAAAGTGATTATAAGTTTTGTTTTTGCAAACAAACCCTCTCGACACAATCACTTTTCCTTTTTATATTTTATTTTCTTTGGGCCGCCAGTGCTATAAATTAGGATCCCTTGAAAAACCTCCGTCTCCCTCTTTCACCCCAAGTCTTCAATAAACCCCATTGCCAATTTGCCACCCACCTTCATTCTCTCTCTACAAAAATCGCTGCAAATAAAGAAGAGATACGCGCATTTAATTCAGCAAATCGTCTAATATTATAGCTATAAAACCCTAATTTCAATTGGAATCGGAATAGAAAATATTTACGAATCACGCCGGGCTGTGAGTCCCCATTCAGAACCCCAAGCTCTGTATTCTTTATTTTAAAGGTATGGAGGTTCTGTTCAATCGATCATTTCGATAATGAAAGTGATTAATTAATTTAATTGATATTCATTCATGATTGGAAGTTAGTATAGCATAAAGGTGTGCACTCAGGGACTGATTTTTGTTTATTTATTTGCTGTTTTTTAGGGTTTAGGGCTTGCGGAGAACAATGGATGGTCTCGAAAGGGCTATCCTGATAAGCTTTGATCAATCTGGTCAATTTGATTCGCTGCTTAAGTCGCAAGCTGCTGAATATATTAAGCAAATTAAAGAAGCCCAATCAATTTGCAGCATTTGTATAGATAGACTATGTTCTTCACAGCTAGTTCAGGTTCAGTTTTGGTGTTTGCAGTGCCTCCATGAGATTCTTCAAGCTAATTACTCGTCAATGAGTTTGGAAGAGAAGTCTTTTATTAGGAAATCTGTGTTTGCAATGGCATGCAGTGAACCTGTTCACGCTAATGACAATAATTTGGCAAGATTATTGGAGAGCCCTGCATTTGTAAAGAATAAACTTGCTCAGGTTGTTGTGACATTGATCTATTTCGAGTATCCGTTGATTTGGCCATCGGTTTTTGTTGATTTGTTGCCAAAATTAACTAAAGGGGCTGCTGTCATTGATATGTTTTGTCGGGTTTTGAATGTTCTTGATGATGAACTAATTAACATGGACTATCCACGTAGTGGAAATGACATTGCTGTTTCTGGGAGGATTAAGGATGCGATGAGGGCGCAATGTGTGCCTCAGATTGTTGGAGCATGGTATGACATTGTCTCGACGTATAAGAATTCAGAACCTGAGTTGTGTTCTACTGTTTTGGATTCTCTGAGGAGGTATATTGCATGGATCGACATCGGGTTGATCGCTAATGATGCATTTATTGGCTTGCTATTTGAATTGATTTTGGTGGATGGGTTACTGGATCAGCTTCGAGCTGCTGCAGTTGGTGTTGTTCTTGCTGTGGTTTCAAAAAGGATGGATTTTAAATCAAAGATTGGTCTTTTGCAGAGCCTTCAGATAAGGAGGATTTTTAGGTTGGTTACTAGTGATAGTGACTCGGATTTGGCTTCCAGTGTGGCCTCACTGCTCACTGGGTATGCCACCGAAGCTCTGGAATGTTCTAAGCGACTGAACTTGGAGGATGGCAAGGAAGTTTCATTAGAACTCCTAAATGAGGTTCTGCCGTCAGTCTTTTTCATCATCCAGAATGGTGAAGATGATCAAACATTTAGCATTGTGCAGTTTCTTTCAGTTTATGTTGGCACGATGAAGAGCCTTTCCGGATTGACAGAGACACAACTGCGTCATGTGGGACAAATATTGGAAGTGATTCGTACACAGATTCGGTTCAATCCCATGTATCGTAATAATCTTGATGTGTTGGACAAAATAGGACAAGAAGAAGAAGATAGGATGGTGGAATTTCGGAAGGATTTGTTTGTATTGCTTCGTAATGTGGGCCGTGTTGCACCGGATCTGACCCATGTATTTATAAAGAACTCATTGGCGAGTGCTATTTCATCCTCAGAAGATAGAAACATTGAAGAAGTCGAAGCTTCTCTGTCTTTATTTTATGCCCTAGGAGAATCTCTTAGTGATGATGTGATGAGGTCAGGTAATGGTCTACTTGGAGAAATGATCCCGATGCTTTTGTCCACAAGATTTCCTTGCCACTCTAGCAGACTCGTTGCACTTGTGTATTTGGATACAATAACAAGATATGTGAAGTTTGTATCTGAGAATACTCAATATATTCCTTTAGCATTGGGTGCTTTTCTTGATGAGAGAGGTATACACCATCCAAGTTTGTATGTGAGCAGAAGGGCGAGCTATCTTTTTATGAGGGTTGTGAAATTACTAAAATCGAAGCTGGTACCTTATATTGAGACAATCTTGCAGGTAACAATTCAAGTTCTATTTTTCCGATTTTCTTATCTAGAGCATGTACATAAGACAGATGTTCTTCTTGCTACATTTGCTAATTTTGTTTTCATCATATTTGTATATGGATTATCAGAGTTTACAGGATACAGTTGCCCAATTTACTAGAATGGGCAGTGCCTTAAAGGGAATTTCAGGACCTGAAGATGGAAGTCACATTTTTGAGGTAGCTTTTGT
Source organism: Prunella vulgaris (assembly GCA_026898435.1). Lineage (NCBI taxonomy): Eukaryota > Viridiplantae > Streptophyta > Magnoliopsida > Lamiales > Lamiaceae > Prunella > Prunella vulgaris. Next base: position 200,166 of record JAPKLY010000116.1, read on the forward strand.
ATATGGGAAGTATTTTTCAATCATATCTTAGATGCTTTCATCTTAGGTTGTACTTCCGGTTTTTCAGGCAATTGGCTTGCTGATTGGGATGGAAGATGTGCCCCTTGAGAAGCAATCTGATTATCTTTCTGCATTATTAACTCCACTTTGTCAGCAGGTCAAGTATTGTGACACGTAGCAGTACTGCGTCTTTTGATTATCTAGTGTAGGGGAATGATTTTACTATTTCTGGACTGAGGTAGAGAAACTAAACCAAATTGGAAATTTACATGCTTTTGCAGGTGGAGTCAACGCTCTTAAATGCCAAACCTCATAACCCCACAGATTCTCTTCCACAGATTGAAAGTATTCAGCAAATAGTTATGGCCATTAATGCTCTCAGCAAGGTGTTTAAGATCCCAGATTCCCTACGTTAAGTTGTAGATTTTGTTTTGGTTTCCTCTTTTTGTTTTTCTTCTATGATCATAGTAAATGCTTATTTTTATTTTCCATATTTGGGTTAATACGAGGGAACTAGTATAGAATCAATGAATGCAAAAGGATGTTGCATGTCTTGTTAATAAAATTTAATAAAATTATATATAATCAATTTTATTAGAAAGCATGGGTTTTGCTTTCCCGTGTAGATTGATTTGGGTCTCTCAGTTTGAGCCTGCAAACATCTAATCTATTCACAATTTCGCATACATATTTACTATGTACATACAACTTTTGTGTGATCAGGGATTCAACGAACGTCTTGTAACTACTACCCGCCCCGGAATTGGTCTCATGTTCAAAAAGGTAATTTTCGTTTCAGCTTTGTTTAATTATGGGCTGTTTATCTTTTTTACGTTATATTTTCTTCATTTTAGTTACACAAGAATCTAATGCTTTATTTATTGATTTAGACTTTGGATATTCTCCTGCAAACACTTGTTGTCTTTCCAAATATAGAACCCCTGCGTTGTAAGGTATCGTTTATGCTGATCTTTCTACATGATTGCTACGTTTCAACTATGTCCAATGACACTTTGTTTCTCTAGGTCATATCTTTCATTCATCGTATGGTGGACACTTTAGGACCTTCGATATTTCCTTATCTTCCGAATGTACTGGGCCAGTTGCTGACAGAAAGTGAGGTAAAGATTTGCCGTTCAGTCAATTTATCTCATGCTTTAATTACTAAACTTTCTATGTTTTTTTAGTGGTCAGTGAGCTACTAATGCTGAGAGCTTGTCATGAATGATATATTAGTATATTTATTCGTTTTCAGTCTTTAAGTTTTGCATCGAGTCCATTTCTTGTTGAATCTGTTTGTGACTTTATTCTGTTGAGTGTTGACCATACTACATCTTCGGAGAGGGAGAGCACATGATTTCCGTAAAAATCTTTGCTAGGACAGATATGCATTCTGTGGACTATAGACATTTTTTATTTTACTTCCGCACTTACGAAATATATACCGAGTTATGATGTGGGCTTAAGGGTAATAAATGAGCCTTTTTTATCGTATTACTTGTTGACTATTGATATTTCCTTTTATGGAATTCATGCCCATATTCGTCATTTGTGTCTCTCTCCGTTGTTGCCAAGTGACTCCCTAAATTTTCTATAACGCTGTCTTGCAGCCCAAGGAATTGGTGGGGTTTCTTGTACTGCTAAACCAGCTTATCTGCAAATTTGGTGCTGAAGTTCGTGATATATTGGAAGTAGCATACCCTGTTATTGCTAGTAGGGCATTCAATATTCTCCCTAGGACTGAAATCCAGACCGGACCAGGCAGCTGTCCTGAGGTATGTGCGAACTTGTTTCTGTGATCACGATGCATACTATTTCATATTTCAGTAATGTTTTAGATACTGTTACGAGCCTGTTAACTTAGATAAAACGATAACATATAACAATAACATATACAGTATATACAGTAGGAATTGAACAACCTTGATTTTTTAATTATATACCCCTCTTGGCTGAAAGCTTCGAGGGTGAAGAATTTCAATTTTCTATTGTGACTGTTAGGATTCTGTCCAGGAAAGCCACACAATATAATGCCATTTTGTTTACTCTATAATTTTAGGTGCTTTTGTGTGTGTGTATTGGAGAAATTACCATGGCCTGTTCCGAAATTTGCTTGGTCCCGACGATATTATAATTAATTCAGCCTAATGTCTATACAATGTTAAGCATGTTAATTACCTTGGGCAATGTTTTCTTCTAATGCAAATTTCTGTGTTCAGCTGATAATCAGCTATGCCATGAATTTCTCATTTATGTACACTTTTATTTCAGGAAATGCGTGAATTGCAAGAGCTTCAGAAAACATTCTTTGTATTTCTGAATGTCATTGTTACACATGAACTCTCATCGGTTTTCCTATTGCCCAAAAGTACTGGATATCTGGAGTCAATGATGCAGATTCTGCTGTACAATTGTTGTAATCATAAGGATATAAATATAAGAAAGGTGTGTTACATATTTTCTTTTAAAAAATTTATGCCCTTCGATCTGGTATTGGTCGGGTGACGTTGTGGGGCTAATATCTGTACTTACTCTATCATTCAGGCTTGTGTTCAGATATTCATTAGGCTAATCAAAGATTGGTGCACTGGTCCTAATGACGAAAAGGTATCTTACTTGGAATACTAATGTTGCAGATTCAATTTCTTCAAAATACTGAAAGTAAGCTTACTTTTCAGGTATCTGGATTCCGGAATTTCATTGTTGAAGCATTTGCAATGAATTGTTGTCTGTACAGTGTGTTAGATAAATCCTTTGAGTTTCGCGATGCAAATACTGTAAGTTCATTGCTCATATGACTTCTTTTTTCAATTTATGCAAATATATTATATATATCCATCACAGTGGCTTTGATAATGAACATGTCATGTCCATTATTTAAATTGAGATCTTCTTAAGATTATAGCAAGGACCTCAATGCATTTGTATAAATTGTAATTGTGTCCTATCCTATGGTATCTTCTTTTGTCCATTTTTTGTTTCTTATCGGCATACCTTTAATACGAATCCTTTTCTGTTGTGGTTGCTCTTGTCTAGGCACTTTTGTTTGGCGAAATAGTAACCGCCCAAAAGGTCATGTACGAGAAATTTGGCAATGATTTTCTTCTGAGCTTTGTTTCAAGAGGTTTTATAAATAATAATTGCCCACAAGACCTTGCGGAGGAATATTGTCAGAAGCTGCAGGTATAATATGAGACTGCCATTTTTTCCTCACACAACATAACTCAATCGATAGGATTAAGTGACTTGAACAAGGCTATTCCTCTCTTCTTATGGGTGTGTGTTTCAATACGTGTGAATGTGGTCTATAGGAGCAACGTGGTTTAATGTTTTTCTTTTATATATTTTCAGGGTAATGATTTTAAGGCATTAAAATCCTTCTATCAGTCTCTCATAGAAAGGTTGAGACCATTACACAACAGCAGCGTGGTTTTCAGATAACAGTTTTCTTGCTGGCACCACATGATGTTAAGTCCAACTCACGTGGCCGTTGTTTAGCATTTGTCCATCCAAAGGTTCACTAATTTTTTCCATATGAAATTATGACCGTTGTTTAGCATTTGAATAGAATGCTTACCTATTGCACTATTTGTTCAGAAAAACTGCAGGTTTCTTGTGTACATATTACTTGTTTGCCTATTGTGGACAGCGAGGTAACTACCATCTTTTTGGCTTTAAGATGAAGAAATCAGAGTTTGTCAAAAAAAAAAAAGATGAAGAAATCAGAGTATTCTCATCCTCAAATGGCTAATGTAGTCATTCTTCAACAGGTGTAAATGTGCGCAACATTCATTATTTTCCTATTACGTTTATCTATTTCTTTTTTAATGATCGTCGTTCGACAATCGATATGGATGCTTCTACACTAGAGCTCTTTTTTCCCCTGGGTTTGTGTACTCTAGAGCTCTTTTTTTCCCCTTGGGAATCAGATGCTGAAAAATAGCAATTTTGTTTGAAATCCCAGTTTTGGTATTCGTTGTTTCATTTAATTAATTTATATATTATGTAGCATTTTTTGTGTGAATTCGTATGGTGAAATTCAAGTGTTGAATTTTCTTCTCTGTTTTTTTTTTTGCTTGTGAGCATGTAATAGTACTAGTTTTATGCGATAGTGAAAGCTCAAAATTGAACTTCAGGGGATGATTGATTTGGGATTTTAAATTTTTTTTTTTTTTGTTTGAGATTGTAAATAACTAAATATTGGTAAACCTAATATATACATCTTACAAAATACCTATTAGCTCTGTAATTAGGCAAAGTATTATTTGTAATATACATTGAAAAGAGGATTCACAAAGTATTGTGTATTGTATACACTGAATAGGATTTATGTGTAATAATTTTGACTTGAAGTGAATTGTGATCCGCTTGGAACTATTTGATTATTAATAATATAGGCAAGGTTAAATTGTTATACACGAATTTTTTTTCGTGTGTATTATATACATAATATTAACTCCTATGATTAATATTTTTGTCACTTCATGTATTTTGTTGACTTCTTCAATATTCAGTAAGAATGTAAGATACACTACCATCGCTCGCAGTTAATGATAATAAAATAATAATAATACAACATTACACATTTTTACTTTATATCTCGGCAAATTTATTTAAATAGGAAAGTTTTGATACATGTTCATTAAAACAGGAAAAAAATTATATTGTTTATGGAATTAAAACTAGTCCATATTCATATCATCGACTAGGTGACACATAAAATATTTCAGCATAGTATGAGATTTCTCGCCATTAGATTCTTTCCTCGATGGGTGCGCCTGTGGGCTCTATAGAAACCGATTGGAGGGAACATTTTCATCGGCTCTATAGAAACCGATTGGAGGGAACATTTTCATGTGGGCTGACAACATGGGGATATCTATCTAGAAGATTATGCACTCGGTTATCTTTTCTCGGACCAGAGTCTCCTCTTCTTCCTATCACTTTGTTGCTGTCCAACCTTCAAATTTGATTGAATAATTGTTGCGGAAGACAAACTTGGTTTGCTACAACTGGTTTTTAGGCTAAATTCAATATGCTTGGTCTTTTTCCTCGAGTTCTTGATTCTAGGTGTACAAAGAGAAAGTCTTAGTACTGGTGATTCATCCACGTATTCCTTCAGGGGCATCAGATAAAAATTACACTCCTTGAAAGACACAAATGTCCTCACTATTTCCTTGTTTTTTCCACTCTTAAATTAATTATCCATCATTGGGTTGTTTAATAATAATAGTAATAATAATAATAATAATAATAATAATAATAATAATAATAATAATA
>JAPKLY010000116.1:205455-270106 GCA_026898435.1 Prunella vulgaris
AATAATAATAATAATAATAATAATAATAATAATAATAATAATAATAACAACAACAACCAAGAAGAGGATGAGGAGCAATTATGTGAGTCTTGGAATTTTTTTTTGAATATGTCAAAAAAATGTGATAAATATAATAATGAAAAAGGGATTTGATTGGTATAAAATTTAACCACTATAGTCATATTTCCTCTTTTTTTTTTTAGATTTTATATATTTATAGTTACTCTTAATTTTAAAAAAGTATTAAAAATATAATTTTTTTTGAAAATCCATCATTGTAGGCAGAAAATATGTGGACTTGTGGTTAAATTCTTTACCTTTTAAATTCTTTTTTTTTTACTGTTATTAATATATGAATATATATTCTCTATTACAGTTAATAAGCATTACAAGTTTACTACTATTTTCTCTCTCTCACGAATTTCACTAATGACTTCAGAATTATTGCGGGGATTAGGTAGTGGTGCTTGTTGTGTGACAGCCTTAATTGAAGAGAGATAAATGTTAATTTCAAACTTTGGGGACTACAAAGCAGCTGTGTGTAGGGTTGGATCATCAGAAGCTCTTACAATGGACCACAGACCAACGCGAGATGATAAGGGAAGAAGAATAGAGGATACAGTAAATATACTGATTAAATATGATGTTAGATGAAGCTGAAACTGATAATAACTTGTTTCATCATTTTGCCAAATAGAGTAGGTAATGACATAGCTTGGCACGAAGAGTGAGTATTATAATATAATAATAAATGAGGTTGCTTGCCATGCTGCAAGGTCACATGAAGATACTTCAATAAAAAAATGATGTTGTCTCCTCCTATCGGCAACCATAGTGCCGACTGGGCACCGTCCTCGAGAAAAACATCATATGTTAAGGATTTCATCCTCCAAGTATTTGTTGATTTTCAATTCCAAAACTTTTGCACAGTTGATATTATTTTAAAAACACAATCATTTTTATAAACAAATATCATAATATAAAATTTATACCATAAACATAATTAGTAATACAATTGACTGTATTCACTAATAACATACGTATTTTACAGTATATCAGTACATAAGTGTAATAATATCAATAAATATATATTGTGATATAAACCTCATCTTATAACAAGTTTCACAAAAATACTATTTTAAAATTTTAATATGGTAGTTAACTTGTACTATGTAACTGTATAATTTTTTATAAGAGTATATTGTTCACTTTAAGTGAATAGAACAAAAAAAAACTGTGTGTAATTATTAGTGCAATAAAATGTAGTTTATTTTCATAATAATATTAAGTGATGGGCTTTTTTCACATAAAGCCCATGTTTATAGATAAGCCCATTTGGCCCACCCAAATATTCGTTCGGCGCCAATGCCCTAATTCTCTCCTTGCTTGTTACCTTGTTCGCTTTACTTCAATTTCCGACGGAGATTCCGGCGGAATCACAACAACTAGGGCAAGTTCCTCAGCAAACCCTCACGATTTTCTTATTTGTCCCAGAAGTAGGAATTCAACGGTGAGTTTGATTATGTTTGTTTTCAATTTTACGATTCGCGCACAGTAATCTGATTAGCTCTCACTGCGTTTTGTGAAGAAAGGGAGAAAATGTTGGAGCACGAATCCGTGGCAAATCATACCCATAGCAAGACGACCGGCCTTCCTCGTAAGCGTTTCTATCGAGCTCGCGCTCACAGCAATCCGTTGAGCGATTCACATTTCCCTGTCCCGATTTCCCCAGCTCAGTTCGATTACGCCGCTCATTTCCCCCAATTTCCCCTGCCCGACAAAAAGATAGAGTTTGCAGACGTAGGGTGTGGATTCGGCGGCCTCTTGATCAGTCTCTCAACTCTGTTTCCTGAAACCCTTATGATCGGGATGGAGTTGAGGGACAAAGTTACAGAATACGTCAAGGAAAGAATCCTAGCATTGAGGGCCTCCAATCCGGGTAATTACGAGAATGCGTCTGTTGTTCGGACGAATTCGATGAAGTACATTCCCAATTACTTTGAGAAATCACAGCTCACCAAGATGTTCTTCCTGTTTCCTGATCCTCACTTCAAAGAGAAGAATCATCGGCGCAGGGTGATTAGCCCACATTTGCTGGATGAGTATGCCTTTGTGCTCAAGGCTGGTGGGATTATATACACGATTACTGATGTGGAGGAGCTGGGGGTTTGGATGAAATCTTGTTTGGATAAGCACCCTCTGTTCGAGCCCGTTTCTGAGGATGAGCTTCAAGCTGATCCAGTTGTTGAGCTTTTGAGCACTGCTACTGAGGAAGGCATCAAAGTTGCAAGGAATGAAGGGCAGACATTTCGAGCTGTTTATCGACGGGTATCATCTTCTTGAACCCTATTTATCAAGAATTGAAATATAATCGGGCATGGATTTTCTTGATTATAAGCTTCAAATGATCTTTACTTGTTTTGATTTATTTGCTACATGCTCCTGCATTTGATGTTGCCCAGCTTGAGGTCTAGGCTCTGGTTATTTGTAGTTATGCTAGTTTGGATGAAATTGAGTAGAGTTTTTGATGCCTTCATAGCTAAATCAGAATGTAAGATGACTATCAAATTGCTTGCTTAATATTGTAGAACAAGAGATGACACATCTACATATTTTGCCGGTTTTACGTGAGATCGTCTCGTGGTAACACAATAGTACATGTATGTTTTAAAAGTAATATGAGAATGAGCCAGTCTCATGTAGTCCGACTATAAACTTCTCATTTTGTCATAATAGTCCGTTCCACTATAAACTTCTCGTTCTTTTGTTACAACTACTTTTTACTTTTTAGTTCCGGCTATGTTGGAAACTGGTTGTTCGAACCTTCTTGCTTTTCAACTTCTTTTAAAAATGCAGATGCACTTTTTTTTTTTTAAGTTGGGAAGACCCAACTTTCTCAAAAAAGTACTTTTCACCCTTCAGTAGTGATTGAAAATAGACACTTAGCAATTTTACTCACCACTTTTAAAATTTAAATAAAGTGATTCTCTCTATTGATTGTAAGTACCCACGCACATTCTACAAGTTCTCATCACTCAAATGGACGTTGGAGATAACTTTGATACAATTGATCAAGAGACGTTTTTTTAAACTTTAAAATAGTTGTGAGTGTTAAAATAATTTGCAGACATCATCGTCTATTTGTTTCGTGAAACACGTTTGATCATAAACTAATATTTGTCTTTCTTGTTTTTTCTTTCTGCGATGGAAATTTGGCTGTCTCATGTCTGGATAGGGGCATATTCATATTGCTTTGCCTTTTGAAGTCTCGAGTCTAATTATTTCTTTTTCCAATTCTTTGTCTATGTTTAGACTCATATTTAATGACATGATTGTTGGATTTTGTGTCATAATAATATGGTTAAAATTTATCTTTTTTTTAAACTTCTTTTCCTTTTAACATTTTTTCAGTTGGAGTCAATGAAGTAAATATGTGAATTTTTTTGAAAATGTAATTTTAAATGAAAAGTAAAATATATGTTTGTTTTTAATTTTTTTTTTAATATGTTAGGATTTTGCTAACATATCACTTCATCATAACATACTTGAGACTACAAAATTAAACTTTTGGAATGAAAAATTTCGAAACAAATATATTATTATTAGAACCCAGCTGGTACAAACCTTGATATATATAATTTTTTAATTTTTTTATCTATATTTAAATGAAATTTTGCTGAAAAATATCGGAGGCTGTGTTTCCTGATTTCAATAAAATGACTAACTTAGTTGGACATAAGCTGGATCAAAATCGTGCATCAGAATGACGTAAAAAATTTGTATTAACAATTTAGCATAGAGAGGGGTATTGTTACTGAAAGTTTGAATTTCGAACTCGATTCGAGCGCTCGACGTCACTCGACTGCATAACACACTGAAATAAAATTTTACTTAATTTTTAAATGAATCTAATGAACTTAAGGAGCCAAATTCGAGCCTAATAAGTCCACCACATATTATACTAAAACTATTTAAAATATCTCATATATCAAACCCAACGAGTCGAATTAGAGTTTATTCATTAATAAATGAAACATTTTACGAGTCAAGCTGAACTCTTGAATACTCTACTCGGACAACAACTCACGGCATCACAAATGTTAGAATAATTTTTTTTGCAACAGAATGACGGCAGAATATATTTACATTCTCTCCGTCCCGCAGGAATTTACACTCTACATGTGACAAATTTAAAAAGAAAATTATATGAAAAGTGACATATGTATAGATATGTGTATAAATTTGTGAGTGTGCACGTAATTTTTTTTTTAGTAGTATAGAAATTTGTGTGTGAAGTTCAAACAAAAAAAATGTGTAAAATTTGTATGGAACTTAAAAGAAAAAGTGCAAATTTATGTGAGATACAATATCTAATTGGATGAAATTGTTTCAAAATTGGAGACTTAATGGGGGCGTGTTACGGCGTCGTATTCTCTTTCTCCCGACCTCGCTTTTCATAATTGACGACGCGTTCCGACGTTGCCCCCCACCATTACCATTTGTTGTAATCTTGAGAGGAAAGCGTAAAGCAAAAGTAAAGAGACAATATTGATGACCCAGTTCGTCACGGAGTGACTACGTCTGGGGGCCACCAAGCCAGGAGATTATACTAATAATGAACTGCCGTTACAATCAATGTGAAAATTATAGAGTACATAATACAGGGAATAATACTATATATATAATATCTAACCCTAAGTCTTGTGGGCCTAAAGCCCACTGGATATATCTAATATTATATCCACACAATATAATAATATATTTACATATATTATAACACTCCCCCTTGGATATAATATGACGAGGAAGAATGCAAGTGTTACTTAGTGGAGTGTTACAAATGACCTCGAGGATACAATCATCAGGATTGTTTAACATTTGTTACTCCCCCTGAAGATAACAACCTTCCAAGTCGACGCATCCCGATTCCATGTACGTACTTTTCAAAAGTCGAAGTGGGAAGGGATTTAGTGAACAAATCAACTAGATTGTCACTTGAGCGTACTTGTTTTATCGTGATCTCACCACTCTTCTGGAGTTCGTGAGGATAAAAGAATTTTGGGGATATATGCTTCGTCAAGTTCCCTTTGACATAGCCGTTGCTCATTTGTGCAATACATGCAACATTATTTTCGTAGATAATTGACGGGCTTAAGTCAACAGAAGGGATACCACACGAATCGTGAATGTGCTTTATAAGGGACTTTAACCACACACATTCTCGTGCAGTTTCGTATAGAGCTATGATCTCTGAGTGGTTTGACGATGTGGTCACCAAAGTTTGTTTGACAGATCTCCATGAAATGGCTGTTCCACCACAGAGGAAAACATAACCCGTTTGCGATTTCGCATTATGGGGATCAGATAGATAACCAGCATCAGCATAACCTATAAGCGTGTTGTTTTGGTTTCTTTGATAGAAAAAACCAAGATCTTGAGAACCTTGAAGATATCGTAAGATATGTTTCACACCATTCCAATGTCTCCTCGTAGGGGAGGCACTGAACCTTGCAAGTAGATTGACTGCAAAGGCAATATCGGGCCTAGTGCAGTTTGCAAGATAGAGCAGTGCACCAATTGCACTTAGATATGGAACTTCAGGTCCCAATAGCTCTTCGGTATCTTCTTTAGGTCTAAATGAATCCTTTTCCAAATCAAGGGAACGGACAACCATTGGAGTGCTTAAGGATGAGATTTATCCATGTGGAATCTCTCCAACACTTTCTTTAGGTAAGCTGACTGGTGTATCAGTATTCCTTCAGGGAAATGCTCGATTTGCAGACCGAGACAGAACTTGGTTTTACCCAAAGTTTTCATTTCAAATTCAGTTTTTAAGATTGAACTTGCTTCTTCAATCTCTTTCCTTGTTCCAATAATGTTTAGATCATCCACATACACCGAGATGATGCAAAAACCATTAAGGGATTTCTTAGTAAAGACACAAGGAAAAGCCTCGTTATTTACGTATTCCTTCTTCAGGAGGAATTTGCTTAGTCGATTATACCACATACGACCTGACTGTTTTAAGCCATATAACGAGCGTTGCAACTTAATGCTGAACATACTACGATGTTCGTTATTCCTCATTTGGGGAATAGTTAATCCATCAGGGATTTTCATATAGATGTCATAATCTAATGATCCGTATAAGTATGCGGTAACCACGTCCATTAGCTGCATTTCTAGGTTTAGTTTAACTGCCAGGGATATTAGGAAGCGGAATGTTATGGCATCCATAACAGGAGAGTAAGTTTGATCGAAATCGATATCGGGTCTCTGCGAAAACCCTTGAGCCACTAACCTCGCTTTGTATCTCACAATCTCATTGTTCTCGTTTTGCTTTCGTACAAATACCCACTTGTATCCAACAGGGACTACATTTTTCGGGGTACGAACGATGGAACCGAAAACATTTCGTTTGTTTAGCGAGTATAGCTCTGCCTTTATTGCAGCTTCCCATTTCACCCAATCAGAGCGCTTCCGGCACTCGGATATAGTTTTGGGTTCAGGATCTAGATCATTATTAGAAATGGTGAAGGCAATTAAGGCTGCAAATGTGTTGTCGACAACAGTTGTATTTCTGTTATAAGTTTCTCCCGTGTTTACGAAGTTTGTTGAAACTTCAATGTTTACATCGACCAGATCCTCTTCATTTCCCAAAGGGTATCGGTCTGATGATTCCGCTTTCTCAGAGTCATTAATTGCTTTTGCACGTGCATTTTGACTCTGATTTTCGTCTACAGGACGAATCTCTTCAGGAGATTTTAGGGGTGACATAGTGTGTTTGCTAGCTTTACACTTACGCGAATTCAGTTCGCTTATGTTAATATTTCCTTTACGCTTCTGGCGCATGGGGGGATTAACATTTGTCTTCAAAGGGAGTTGTACCCTTTGAGGCGCATTTACCGCAGGTATATGCGACTTAGTCACTCCTTTATGATCAGTGAATGCATCTGGCAGGTTATTTGCCAAGTATTGCAAATTTATTATCTTTTGAACTTCAAGTTCAGATTGATTTGTGCGTGGGTCTAGGAACTGAAGATCTTTTGTGTTCCAAGTTATTTCACGGCATTTATTAATTGTGGTATTTTTCTCTCCCCCTAAGGCCGGAAATAGATCTTCGTCGAATGTGCAGTCAGCGAAATGGGCTGTAAACTGATCCCCAGTTAAAGGCTCGAGGTATTAAGTATTGTGGGAGATACAAAACCGATGTAAATACCGAGTTTCCTTTGTGGGCCCATAGATGTTCGCTTAGGTGGTGGTATTGGAACATACACTGCACAACCGAATGTACGCAGATGGGAAATGTTAGGTTCATTTCCACGCACGAGTTGAATAGGGGAATATTCATGATATGCAGTTGGTCGGAATTGGATTAGTGATGATGCATGTAAGATTGCATGCCCCCAACATGAAACGGGTAAGTTCGTTTTGTGTAGTAGTGGTCTAGCGATTAATTTAAGACGTTTAATCAATGATTCAGCTAGGCCATTTTGAGTATGAACATGAGGGACCGAATGCTCCACTTTGATTCCCAGTGCCATGCAAAAATCATCGAATGCCTTAGAGGTGAATTCACTGGCATTATCCATACGAATGGATTTAATAGGATGATCTGGGAATTGAGATCTCAACAGGATGATCTGTGCAATAAGCTTTGCAAAAGCAGTATTGCGAGTGGATAGCATGGTTACATAAGTCCACCGAGTGGATGCATCTATTAGGACCATAAAGTACTGAAATGGTCCAGATGCTGGGTGTATTGGTCCACAAATATCTCCTTGAATCCTTTCAAGGAATTTAGGAGATTCAGTTCTTACTTTACTACTAGAAGGACGAATTATTAGCTTACCCTTTATGCAAGCATCACATATGTATTCATTAACAGAAGGGATTCTGTTGTGTGTTATGTTATGGCCTGATGAATTACATAGAATCCGACGCATCATAGTTTGTCCTGGATGTCCTAACCGCTCATGCCATAGTTTGAAAGAGTTTGGATCATTAAATTTTAGATTAAGAGCTATATGGAGATTTGAGGGTCTGATGTATGTGTAATACAAGCCAGACGAGAAAGATGGAAGTTTTTCGACGATGTGTTTACGACAATTTAAATAGTGAGTCATCAAGAGATATTCACTATTGTCCTCAGTATTTGTTTCAATGTGATAGCCATTCAGTCGAATGTCTTTGAAACTGAGGAGGGTACGCTTTGATTGTGGATACAATAAAGCATTTTCGATTATCAGCTCGGTACCCATAGGTAGAATGATCGAGGCTCTTCCGAAGCCAACGATCTGTATGTCGTCGTCGAAAATAGTAGTGACACTTCCTTTCTTTTCGGTTAATGTTTGGAAAAATTGTCTATCTTTTAAGATAGTATGTGTAGTAGCACTATCTACTAAGCACAAAACATTAATCTCCATAAGCACTTAAGTGTATGTTTGGGTATGTTTAGATATGAGGAATGCTAAGGAGAGCCAAGATTACAGACGCTGATTGATCAGCCGCACAAGGGATCACTTAGGTCCTACTTTATCAAGAACGTATTAAATTATTTTTGTAGACAATAGTGATCGACAATTGGATTTGACTGTAAAAAATAAAGCATCGATAAGCATTCATAAATAGAATCCATAAAAGTATCATGCAACATAGTCAAGATAAAAGTCAGTCAAACATGCTGGTCCAACCAAGTAGCAAATAGTATCAAATAGTCTAAAAGATAAAGCAAGTAATCAGCAAGTTGATGTCGATCACTCATTGTCTCCAAAGGCATCTATAGTCATTGTATCACCCACTAAGAGGTCATCCTTCTCCATATCAAATCCTGCATCTGGCAGGTTGGTGTGGTGTGATTCACCTTTAGGAGCTTTTCCCTTTTTGTCTTTAAGCATGCGTTGATATAGCTCCACTAGATGTTTTGGAGTTCGACACTGGCGAGACCAATGGTTGTCGCATCCACACTTGTGACAGAGTTGCTTGTTCTGTGTACCTGAGCTCGATGGTTTGTCTTGAGGTGCATTCTTTTCAGTTGCACTAGATTGTGCATTGTTGCGACCTCTACCTCTTCCCCTACCACGGCCTCGACTTCGGGTCGATCCGCGTCCCCCACTCGCCTCATTTCCTTTCCCACGTGTACGGCCTCTAGAGTTCCTCCGAGTAGCATGTGCTTCAGGCACAGCTTGTGAGCCAACCGGTCTAGTATTGTGATTTTTCATCAATAATTGGTTGTGCTTTTCTGCAACTAGAAGTGCAGAAATGAGGTCGGAGTGTGTTTGATACTCTTTGGCCCTGTACTGCTGCTGGAGTACAAGATTACTAGCATGGAATGTGGAAAGAGTTTTCTCGATCAACTGATCATCAGGGATCGGTTCACCGCACAGCTTGAGCTGTGAAAGTATGCGATGTAGGGCGGAGTTGTACTCCGTCACAGACTTGAAGTCTTGGAAACGAAGTGTTGTCCAAGCATGTCTGGCTTCGGGGAGGATCACATTTTGTTGTTGTTGGAATCGATCCTGGAGGGATTTCCACAACATTGATGGATCTTTTTCAGTGAGGTATTCATTCTTAAGATCTTTGTGAAGATGATGTCTTAAGAAGATAAGAGCTTGTGCCTTTTGGGCAGTAGTGGATTTCCACCCTTGAGTGGTGGTGTCGGATAAGTCTTTTGAAGCTAAGTGGATTTCAACGTCTAAAGCCCATGTCAAGTAATTGTGACCATCTAGTGCCAGTTCATCAAATTCACGTTTGATGATGTTTGATATTTTTGTTGCTACAAAGAAAGGAATTAATAAATTTAGAATTTATAATTGTTTTGTAACAAAAGGAATAGGGCTTAAGATAAAATGCAATGACAATTTATTAAAAGGGGTGTATTTGATAAAGGATTGGGTGTATGACTTGTGAGATATTTATTAATGGGACTTTAACTCAAAAATAATTATTGGATAAGGCCTTTTAAAAAAATTGATGATTTGGGCTTTCATAATACCATTATGAATTTTTTATTAATGGGACAACAGACCCAAAAATAATTGTAAGGATCCAAATTAATTAGGATCAACTAAAATAAAATGCCCAATCAGTTAATTAAAAAATGGCCCAAGAATATTTAATTAAATTTTTTTATTAAAAGGGGCCAAAACTGGCGGCCCATTCTGAATTAAAATAGGCAAAGGCCTAATTTCAGAATAAAGGGGCACAGGCCCAAGAATAAAATTCAGAATAAAGGGGCCCAGATTTAGGGAGGCCCATTGAGTACATATCCTAGTGAATCTAGGGTTTACGGATTTTCCTGAAAATGAACAAAGTGAAGGTTTCAGTATGTGGGATACGATTTGACCGAGTCAAGTGCCGATTTTTTGGGCGTTGGGGCGAGAAAGACGCAACCATGGAGGTGGAGTCCTCCACGTCGTTACTGGCGTGCAGCAGCCGACGTTCGTTTGGCACGACCGTTGACGGCATTACCGTTACCGTCGCGTCTCCGGCGCCATCGCGCGGAACAGGGACGCCGCTGCGAGCAGTGGGTGACGCATCTCAGGCGCCGACGTGCCGCGCTGGTGTTCGATGTTTCGCGAGGCAGTGAATCGCAGCAGCGATTCCGGCATCATACCGTCGCAGCGCAAGGGCCGCGTATCACCGTCGCCGTGTACCGGGATGCACAGCGCCGTATCCGACGTGGCTGTTACCACCGTCATAGTACAGGCGATCGCGCCGTCGAGGTGTCGCCATCGATGTTCGTATCAGAACGGGGTGCCATCACGGCTCAGGGCCGGAGGCGCCGTCGCCGTCGTTCGCTGTCAAGGCCACTTCAGGGGCCGACGGCGTGGCGGACACAGGTAGGGCTCAATTTTATGTTGGATTTTCGATTGGAATAAACTGTGAAGTTTTCCAGTTTTTTGGAAATTGATTTTCGGGTTTTCGACTGAAAAACAAATTTGGTTTTCATCAATTCAATTGAGATTCTGGAAAACAATTATTGGAGAAACATTTTCGAAAAACGAATTGATTTTCGCAAAAAGATTTTGGTTCCAGAAATTGGTTTCAAAACAAAAGATTTTGTTTCCAGAAAATGATGGATTTCGAAAGAGTAATATCGATTTGCGATGGAAAACGTTTTGGTTTCTGATAAATCTCTATATCAGAATTTTGGAAAACAAAATTGCAAAACAGGGTTTTGATAAAAAAATCAGGACATAGTCTGATGCCCTGGGTTTTCGATGAAAAAAAGGGGGGTTTTGAAATATTGCAGAAGAGTTTCGAAAAAGATTTTTGTATTTCGATCGATGGACGATCGATTCTGGAAACATGTTTTGTTATGCAGTGTTTTATACAATCGGATCATGTATCGCATACAAGGTATGACATAATCAAAAACCAGTACAAATCACATATCACAGTATACACGTAATCCACAGAACATATGATTGCAGGGTTTATTAACAAAAGACATATGATCGGGAATATGGCATACGAGCAGAGACATGTGTGTAAAGCATGTGAATTTTTCATATGATTGAAATCATGGAATATGAATAATCTATGCAGATTAATAAAAAACCGTACACATATATGGAGATCATATAAACAGATCATGAGAAAAAAAATTGCATACAGGATTCATAAATATGATCAATTTCAGGAATATAACGAAAATACTCACATTAATCGCTAAATCCAAATATTATAAATTGATGGTCGAGATTGAATCCAATCCGAAAAACTGCTGGAGCAATCCTCTCGTAAATCCTTAACGCTCGTAGAGACTCGTGCCGATAACGTGTTGTAATCTTGAGAGGAAAGCGTAAAGCAAAAGTAAAGAGACAATATTGATGACCCAGTTCGTCACGGAGTGACTACGTCTGGGGGCGACCAAGACAGGAGATTATACTAATAATGAACTGTCGTTACAATCAATGTGAAAATTGTAGAGTACATAATACATGGAACGATACTATATATATAATACCTAACCCTAAGTCTTGTGGGCCTAAAGCCCACTGAATATATCTAATATTATATCCACACAATATAATAATATATTTACATATATTATAACACCATTAACACCCATCTCCGGGTATTTCTTCTTTTGGTAGGGACTAAAATTTCTTAATTTAATTATTTAATGGGGGCATTTATGTTTTGATTCAAATAATTAACTTTAATTATTAATTGTTTTAAATGGTTTGCACAAACACTTATTTTTTATTTGTAGAAGATTATAAAATTTTGGTATGTGTAATATTTTAAATTAATTTATAAGAAGTGTTCTTTTTAATTATTTTTTATTTTTTTCTTGGGTCTATGGTCGACATTAATTGGTAACAAACACTAATTTTAGTCTCAACTGCAAATAATTGTGTGCATACCCACGAGGGATTTTCCACAATGGTATTAATTTTGACATGTTTTATGTCTCATTTATTGAATAAAAAACATATGAATATATGATTGTCCAATCACTCGTGTAACGCATATTTTACAAAAATAATGTTACTAAAACTCTTTTAAAATGCTACTAAATTGGTCTACATTTTTTTTTTTAAAATGTAAGTAGGTTTTCATAGTCATTTATACGTCATATAATGCACATTTTCTCTAATTCTGACGTATTATATTTATCATATCGACTATTGACTTTTCTAATATTATTTTTAGAATAAAGAAAAAAAAAACAAATGACATTTCTTAATCTGGAGACCAAATAATTGTCCGACATATTTACAGAAGATATCGCTGACCTTTTATTAATATATTTTTTTAAAAAAAAAGCATCATTATAATCAAACCACGAATTAAAAATTTAGCATTAAAGTACTATCTCTAAAATCTGAAAGCTCAACCAAATTGTGAGCTTGAAATTAGCAAGATGAGATCTCTTTTTCAGTAATTTTGTGAACGACAATATGATAGCCTCTACAAGTTGAAAAAAAAAATTTATACTCCATCCGTACCCATTGGAATTTGCACCTTACGGGACGACATATTTTTTAAGAAAAATGTATTTTATATATAAAGTAGTGACATATGGATAAATATGTATATATAAAGATTTGCTAGTGTGCACGTAAATCAATATTTCATTTTTAGTAGCGTACAAATTTGCGTGGGACGTTCAAATAAGAAAATTGTGCAAATTCCTGTGGAATAGAGGGAATATTAATTTGTTTGTTTTTTGAATAAAGACTTATGAATATAATCTAAATTTCTGCATGTAGTGCAATGGTAAACATCAAAAATTAAATCTGCTTGGATTTTCCACTATAAGTGTGTTTCCTACCTACCATTTTTATAATAATTTGATTCAAATTAATCACACTAATATTATAAGTCAATAAAATTCACCTAAGTTGAGTCATAATTACTGAAATTAATCTTAGCTGTATTGCAATTAAGCTACCACATTTTGTGTCAAATAAACCAGTTTGATTTTCATATTGTTTTCAAATGAAAGATTAAAAAATAAAAGCATTCCACTAACCATATATATATGAACTGATTTTGCTTGTTGCCATATTAAATTACTAATTATGATTATCCATTAATATTTTAACAAGGGCTTGTCTGAGTTCATATTTTATTCATCAATTGGTCATTTTTATCCACTAATTATGATTATCCATTAACATTTTCGTTTGAGTAATAACTATGAATATAATAATAATAACAAATTTCCACCATTTTCATTCAACATTTTTCTTGTAGTGCAAATTCAATGCAACAAAATGAAACCCGACGTGGGATTTCTAATATGTAGTCCCACTTTATCACATGTTATTTGTATTATGTAATAAAATATAAATAATTTATATTGAAGTTGACTTCATAAAGAGAATCTAATGATACTAATATATCAGAATTAATTATATATATATATATATATATATATATATATATATTCCCTCCGTTTCCGGTATAAGTTGTTCGTTACTTTTGTGCACACGGATTAAGGTAAACGTGAAATAGTATAAGTGATGTGATGGAGAAAAGTGAAAAAATAATAAAAATAGTATAAAAAGTATGAAAAATAATAATAAAGAAGTGAATAGTAGTTTCTAAAAAAGTAAAAAAGCAAATGAGCAACATACAATGAGACGGACGAAAATGACAAAATGAGAAACTTATAGTAAGAGAGAGGGAGTATATATATAGAGAGAGAGAGGGGATATAAGAGTGAAATGTTTGGATTCTACGATAAACGAAATTTTAACATAAATTATTAGTGACTGATATTGTGTTTGAGATTATTATATATTATTGTGAGAAAATATAACCAAAAAATAATTAGTGGGTTGCTAAAATTGAACTTGTCGCATTTTTCAATTGTGGATTAAATTTCTTCCACTAATATAATATTAGTGTATAAAATGCAACTCATTTTGACGGGAGCGTTGAGTACTAGCTTGGAGATGGACTGAAACCAAAAAGATTTTGAAAATTAACATCTAAATATTTATTATTCTATCTAAACTTCAAAATAATTAAATTTG
Organism: Prunella vulgaris; assembly: GCA_026898435.1. Classification (NCBI taxonomy): domain Eukaryota; kingdom Viridiplantae; phylum Streptophyta; class Magnoliopsida; order Lamiales; family Lamiaceae; genus Prunella; species Prunella vulgaris. The sequence continues at coordinate 219,951 of JAPKLY010000116.1, forward strand.
ACTATACAATTTTTCATTATTTTTTTTAATCATGTAAGCATCTTTATTTCTTAATCTATAAATAATTTACTCACGAAAAATGAAATTACTAGATAATTAATTACTAACAAACTATTTGCCTACGGAAATTTCATAAGCAAATTACTAACAAACTATTTTTATTTAAATTACTTTGTATAAACAAATTATTTTATCAACTATAAACTTCTAAGATCAATATACCTTCAAAAAGTGAATATATATTTATTAATTTATGTACATATTGTCATTTTGATATCCCATTTTAATTATAATTGTCTTCTTGTATGAATTTTCTTAAATGTAGTTTACACATGTTTCTTTGTCTGTTCTATATTAGTTTTCACATTAAAAAATAAATAAATCCTCACAACTCCTACATTTTAATTAATTTACTCTAGACAGAAAATTATTTTTTAAGGATACTATTTTATAATTATTTGTAAAATTATGATACCATCTTTTAGACTTACAAAATTATAACATTAACTTTTAAAATTTATAAAATTAGGCCATTATTTTTTTATGTGTCTCCACCCCAGTGATTATTCGATCTACACTTGCTAATTTATGAAAAATAGTATCCTAAGTTACCGCATTAAAATAATAACTTAACTTTCTACGTAAAGATAGTAATCTAACTTTGCAAGCACACTTAAGATGTTATCCTAAGAGTGTGTTTTATTTAATGGACAAAATAATCAATCCTGCCAATTAAACACATGATTATTCCTGCCAAAACACCCCAAGAAGTAAGAAGATAAGTTTATTTACCCTCCATTCCATTACTTTTCTTACACAGTTAAAGTTAATTTGATTGAAATTCCTTTACTTTATAAATAACACATTCCTCTCCTTTATACATTTAGAGCTCATTTTTAATGGGTATAAGACAGAGATAGATGCATTATACCCCTCTATAGTATGTTTGTTACCGTATTAGAATAATATCTTTAGCTCATTTTAAATTTTGACCTGATATTGTAATATCTTTTAAAAGTATTATTTGTCACACACTTGTTAAATTTTGACCCGGATGAATTTATTATTTACTTCGTTATACCGTTAAAATAGCATATAACTTGAGTTATTATTAGTAGCTTATTATTTATAATAACCACTTAAATAAATTTATTACATGTTAACTAATCTTTTTTATATTATCTCATTTTATCACAAATATAATAACAAGTGAACTCATACAATTGTTTTTCTCTATCCTCAATATTTATTTTCACTTTTGTAAAATACTATTTTATTATCACACTCACAAACAATCACTTTATCTTTAATGGACTCCACAATTATTCCACAATATTTTTAATTTAAATACTTTATCTTATTTTTAAAAAAAAATTGTGTCAATACAAAGTAAAATAAATTTGGAAGATGAATGGATTACAGTGTTACTTCACAATTGAAAGAAATTTGGGATATAATACTCTTTCCATTCTAATACTACTTTTATATTTGTCCTGGGCACAAGAACCAAAATAAAGCAAGTGTGTGAGTGTAAAATTAAATAAAAAAATTATGTATTTTATTGATTTTTGTTAGTGATTTTTTTTAAATATATAAAAATAGAGTTAAAACTTTCAAATAAGATAAGTGTAAAAGTATTTCTGAAACGAGAGAGTGGAAACTAAAACAATGTTGAAAGTAGATGGAAACTGAGTTTAGGCTTTTTGGGGGCATAAAGCGGAGCCTGACTTTCAACCAGCGGTATCACAAACCAACTCATTCATACGCGACGCCCCCCCTCCCCTTTCTCTCTCCTAACTTTTAAGTAAAATAATATTCCAAGTCAAGTCAACATTCCATGTTTCCTCTTTTCCAAAATGACATATTACTCCCTCCACCTAATATATATATATATACACACACTAATTCAAACACAACCATCATCTCCTCTCACCACAACCATAAACTAAAACCTTAGACTAATTAAGCACTCCAAATTCACACACACATTCTTGTCCAACACAACTCAACAAGTGTGTATATATACATACACACATACATACATACATACATACATTCTTGTCCAACACACCATCCTAATGGGCATCAACAAGATGATCAACTTGGAGTGGCTTTTCCCTTCATGTTTCAAGGCCAGAGTTCATGTTTGTGCTCAAAGTTCGACGTCGACGAGGATCTCGCTCTCCGATATAAGCGATCCGGGGTCGCCCCTCTGCGTCAGCGACCTCTCCAACACGAAATTTGCATCGAATCTGCACATATTCACCTTCTCTGAGCTCAAGGTGATGACTAGTGATTTTTCTTCTATTAATTTTCTTGGCGAGGGCGGGTTCGGGCCGGTCCACAAGGGCTTCCTTGATGATAAGTGCAGGCCCGGGTTGAAGGCCCAGCCCGTTGCTGTGAAGTTGCTCGATTTGAAGGGCGATCAGGGCCCCAGAGAATGGCTGGTGAGCACCCATCATCTTCCATTCACACCAAAATATATAAATAAATATAAGAGATTTAAAGTTTTTTTTTAATCCTACGACTTGTCACGAATTTGATTTTGGTCCACGTGGATTACACATTTTAATATTGGTCATGTAAATTTAAAATATTTTTATTTTGATCTTTTTATAAGCTTACAGAACCAGAATCAAAGTTGATTTTCGTCCTATAAATTTTTAAAATCAAAATATTTTTAATTCAAAATGAAGACAATTTTACATGACTTACTAATTTTTAATTTCTAAATATAAATAACTAATACAATTTTTTTTGAAAAAATAAAATTTTAATTTACAGACAGAAGTAGTTCTACTTGGACAATTGAGGCATCCTCATCTTGTGAAGCTGATTGGATATTGCTGTGAAGAGGCAGACAGGCTTCTTGTTTATGAATACATGGTCAGGGGCAATTTGGAGAATCACTTATTCGGAAGTAAGATATTTATGCCAATTAATTCATTTTATAAAATTTTGTACTATATGTTTCTCATTTGTCACATAATGATCAATATCAGGGCATAGCTTGTCATTGTCATGGCAAACGAGGATGAAAATTGCAATAGGAGCTGCAAAAGGCTTGGCTTTCTTGCACGGAGAGGAAAAGCCCGTGATTTATCGCGATTTCAAGGCGTCGAACATACTGCTCGATTCCGTAATGTCCCGTGCAACTTACATGTGCATTTTCTGTTCATTAGTCTAAAAAATTCTAACTTTGTGAATGTTTGCCCACCAGGATTACAATGCAAAACTTTCTGATTTCGGGCTGGCAAAAGACGGTCCCGAGGGAGACGACACGCACGTCTCGACTCGTGTAATGGGCACACACGGCTACGCAGCTCCGGAGTACGTCATGACAGGTAAAAACGGATCCAGAAATTGAAAGATGATTAATATATACTATCTCCATCCCACAAAAATTTGCGTGCCTTGCTTTTTAATTTGTTTGCATACTCTCAAGATGAAAATATTTCCTTAAATCTTCGCCCTCAAAATCTCCCATCTTACACATTCTACTATGGATTTTAAATTTAGGTGTAGGAAAGAATTTATTTAAAATTAATGTGTATATTACTTTACCACTTGATGACTAATTTTTAGTATGAAAATGTTGTTTTTAAGGTCATTTGACAACAAAGAGCGACGTTTACAGTTTTGGAGTAGTGGTGCTGGAGTTGCTGACGGGAAAACGAGCATGGGACAAGAAACGTCCTTGTAGAGAGCAGAACCTAGTGGAGTGGGCTAAGCCGTTTTTGAAGGACCAGCACAAGCTGGATAGAGTGATGGATCCAAGGCTCGAGGGCCAATACTCGACCGAGGGTGCTAAGAAGGTGGCTGCATTAGCCCTTCAATGCATGAGCCACCACCCAAAATCGAGACCAAATATGAACCACGTGGTTAAAGTCCTTGAACCGATTTTGGAGTTCAAGGACATCCCATCCGGACCCTTCGTCTACATTGCCCCTACACAACACAAACACGATACGAAAATTATAACTTGTGATCATAAACAAGAGGAAAACAAGGATCATAGGAAGAAAGGTTATCGGCATAAGCATCCGATCAAGAACCGGGCTATTTATACGGATACGCATTTGTATACAACCTTGAAGAAACAAAAGAGAATCCCAATGATCCAAGGGAGATAGATAGATAGATAGAATACCTAGGAAGAACAAATGTACATCCAATTTTGTTTCTTTAGTTTGTTTTCAAAAGTCACATTTTTTCACCAAATTTGTTGAGTTTATTACAATGTGTGTTTCTTTTCGGACATGTTCCATTCATACAGTGATCTTACATAATACAAATACAACATCACATCAAAGCTTTTTTCTCATCCACTAACCTAATTCTCTGGTCCCCATCTTCATTCAAGCATATTATCAAACACTATGGGGACGTTTGAATATGCATTAATTAAATATGAATTTTCAAAGTGGGATTATAACAACTCGATAGACTTCTTTAACAGCGGCTATCTTATTTGTAGTGTAAACATATGACTTTTGAACTAATTAGAAAATGTTAGAAAAGCTAAGTCTCTTATAATCAATTTTTATCGTGCAAACTCGAAATAGTATTAGTGATTTTTAGTATACAATATTACAAACAAACTTATACTCACTCTGTTACAATTTATATTATTTGTATGAAATAGTCCAAGTTCTAATAAAAAAAATTTATTTGTAAAAGTAAAGTTAAGGTTTTTTTTTTAATAACTTTATTGAAAAGTATAGCGCAATGTGGTACAAATAATACGAGTAAGTAGTAAATTTTTAGTTTTTGATATTCGATCCGAACCCAAAAAGGTCCCTGATCGGTTCAGACATTTTTACTAAAATTCGGGTTTCATGTATCCCCGAACCCAATGCTTAAAAATTGAAAAAGTATAAGTGATGTGATAGAAAAAGTGAAAAAGTATGAGTGATGTGATGGAGAAAAGTGAAAAAGTAATGAAAATAGTGTAAAAAATATTGGAAATAATAATAAAGAAATGAATAGTGAATAATAAAAGCAACTTATAGAAAGACGGAGGGAGTACTATTTTTTTTTTTTTTAGGAAATATGCCTAATTTTATTGGATAAACATGCCTAGTAAAACCAGACAAATGGGGTATTATTTTTAAATTTTATTTCTTGTAACTATTTTGGATTATATTAAGAATTAAAACTATTGATTCATAGAAGTTTAGCTGTTATGGATTATAAAATTTTATGAAGTGTGGAACATTAGAAAATTTGAAATTATTGCATCAATCATTAATTGAATTGATTATGATAGATTATAGCTGTAATCTTGTGTTTTATATTGTTATTTTTCAAAATATAATTGTGATTATTGTTAACTTAAAGTTTAGAATGTCAATTTAAAAAAATCGAGTCATCGAATTCGAGTACCAAAATTTCGAAACTCTTAAATATTATATTGTCGCCATTTTTACAAATAAGAGGTGTTTGAAAGTTATTAATATTAAGAAATAAAACTGTCTTTCCATAGATTTGGATAATTTATATTATAATGAAGGGTGTACATTTTACTATTAATAATATGCACAAAATACAATAAATGATTTGCCTCTTGAAAGATATTCTTTTTTGTGTCATGTATCAAGATATCTTGACAATTTTAACACAAGGAAAATAAGAATAGAAACTTAGGCCTTAATCGAAGCATCACTTTGAATAAGACTTGAGACTTGAGAATCATATGATGGGGACTTGGGAAATTGAGGATCCATTTAATTAGAAATGAATAATTGGAAATTTTGCATGTCAATAGTATTAAACTTAGATTTTTAATATTCTTAATAATACGCAAAGTTTTGTATAAAAATAGTTTATGATAAACTTATCTTGAATCAGTTTTAAAGTATCAAACATTTAATCAGGTGTATCAAAAGTTGAGATCAATTAAATTTATATATTGACCTCAGCTTTTAATACACGTGATGCATATTTTGATACATCTGACCAAATATTTGATACTTCAAAATAGTTTTCACATAATACGTATTCTTCTTAATAATTTTTGGATTTCTTCAAGCATGTATAAAGTTTAAAGTGTCAAACATTTGATTAAGAATAATAATCTCTTCAGAAGTATAAAAACTCTGGGTTAATGATATTATGTTATAATTATTATAGGTTTCATTGACCCTAACTTTTGATACTCCTAATGAACATTTTAATACACTTGAAAAAAATATTTAACACTTTAATATAATTTTGTAATAACCTTATCATAAATTATTCTCATATAAAATTTACTCTTTAATTAATTAGATACAATGTACTCAATTTGAAAGCAATTAAAAAAGGTGCAACACCTAATTGTAATTTTGACTTGGAACTCGGTTAAATTCTCCTACTTACAGAGCAAGTTTGTAATTTGCTTCTCCCTCAATTTCAAATTTAGGTAAACTACAAAACTTTTGGTAGCTTCCCTCTTGAAAACCAATTTTAATTATACAATTCAAGACTCTATTAATTATCTTCATTATATGCTATTATTGTTAAATTAATTAATACTCCCTTTGTCCATGAATCTTTTTTCCCATTTTATTGTGGGCACGAAATTTAATAAAAAATAGTATTATATTGAAATGATAGATAAAGTAAAAAAAAAAAAAGAGTATTGTGGGGCCCAAAATTTTATTGTGAGTGTGGGTTGTTTCAAATAAGGAAATGAGAAAAAGTTTTGTTGACAAACAAAAAAGAAAAGTGAGAAATAATTTAGTGAACAGAAAGAGTATTTTTTATGAACTTAAAATACAGTTCTTTCAATTTCAATTTAAATTTCACATTTTATTGGGCACGTGTTTTAAAAAATCTGTTTTTTAAACTTTTTATGAAAATATTTATTTTTTAGGATATGAAAGTAATTGATGGATGCCTGGAAAAAAATGTGAAATTTAAGTTAGGATGAGTATTAATATATATATAAAAAAAAAATTCACAGAGGAATTAGTTCACAGTATACATGGCCAATAAAATATAATAAAAATAAATAAATAAATTTCAATTTCATATATTTATGTTTTAAAATAACTTTCTTTCCACTTGCAAATATCTTACATGTCTGCGTATATATATGTACATAAAGAATGACGTCATTTGTTATTCTTTAGTCTACGTTACATGACGTTGTACCTTGAGACTTCTAGAGCTGAATTAAATCAATCAATTCGACGTACAACATAACAATGCAGAGTAACGTGTGGCAAAAATGTCCTCGTCTTGGCTTATTTTCTTCATTTCAAAGAGATTGTGTGGAAAAATACGATCTTAGTAAGAAAAAATAAACACAAAAACTAACGTTATGCATGCACCTTTACAATATTATTTTCTAGCAGTACATTAATTCAAAGTATATTTCTTTAATAATATTTGCTTTTTTTTAACTAAAATATTTATCAGCATTAATTAGTTTTGCACATTCAACAAGCCCCTAGCCCCTCCAATATTGCTTTTGTTTTGTGCGAGACTAGGGGTGTAAATGAGTCAAATCGACTTACAATCTACTCGTACTCGACTCGTAAAAAAATCGAAACCGATTCGAATCAAATCGAGTCGAGCTCGAGCTTATAAATCCTCGGCTCGAGAGGCTCGCGAGTCTAATCGAGCTTACACAATATTTAATATTTTTCAATTAATTTTTTATATATAAACAAGTTGTCGAGCTCGAGTCGAGCCTGAAATTTTGACAAAAAAAACTAAAATATATTTAATATTTCATTTTGTTAAAAAAATAAAATTGTCGAATCGAGTCGAGTTTGTCGAGTTATTAGCCGAGTCGAGCTCGAGCTAAAAAAATCAAGCTCGATCGAGTTCGAGTCGAGTTTTGAATATTGCTTTCGAGTCGAGTTCGAGTTCAGCACTACTCGACTCGACTCATTTACATCCTTATGTGAGAAAATGTATACGGGTCGATTAAATAAAAAATTGATAAAAAGCGGTAAAACTAAAATTACTAGTTAATATTCGAAGAAAATAGTTAATACTCCCTCCAACCATGATAATTGATCTACTTTGGTTGTGCACGATTATTAAGAAAAAATAGGTGTTGATGGGTAAAAGTGAGTATATATATTAAAAAATGAAAATAATAATTATAATTTTTTCATTTTAGGTAAGTGGACTATTTATTGTGGGCGACCGTTTAAAGCTACGTGAACCATTTATCATGGGCGGAGAGTAATATTTCTAGAAAATATTATCGAATATTGGATTCTAAGAAACAAGAAATTTCAAAGTGGGTAACCTTAAACTTGCCTAAACAGCTTATTTCTACTTTGTCCTAACTTTGACAAATGATAATGCAACTATAGAAAAGATGCATTACTCTCTCTATTGGTCATATCTTGTCACCATGGCAACGGGCGGGTCTGAGATGGATTTGGCATGTTCCAGGACCCGTCCCGCCAAAAATTTTTAGGACCCGAGACCCGCCCTGCCTTAATTATGAGTTGGACCCACCCCGCCCCGCCCCTTCCCACGAACCCGACGGGTTTTACCCGCCCCGACCCGCCTACCCGCCTATTTTTTATTTTATTTTATTTTTATCATACATATCAAATACTTTACACAAAATATAATAAATTTTAAAATATAACATCAATATGCATATAAATAATTCAAACAACAATAAATATGCAAAATAATCCACTTCAAGTTTCAACTTATTAAATCTAAATATTTAAAATCATACATATATTGTTCATTGAAATTAAAATAATAATAAAAATTAAGAAACTCTAATTTGTACAATTTTTGCTAATGACTTTATGCACATATTTAATCTAATAATTTAATGAATATGTTAATTAATAGTCTAATTTTTATATATTTATTTATACATATATAATATATTTATTTAACTATATATATTTAATTAATATATATATATATACGGGGCGGGTCCACCTAATACCAAGACCCGTCCCAAACCCGGCGGGTTTTTGGTCAAATGGGTCCAAACCCGCCCCGCGACCCGTTTGACCGGGTTTTTACCCGGCCCGTACGGGGCGGGTTCGTGGCGGGTCCGAGTTTGAACCCGCCCCATTGCCATCCCTACAAATGTAAAACATGCTAAATTGTTGTTAGATAAACTGGCATTCTAAATAATAATCACAATAAAAGGTATCCCTTTAATATGCTCAAAATATCCTTGAAACATAACTCTGAGCATTTGTAATCATCATCATATAGCAAACCCGTGCCTATCGCGCAACGAAGCAAAGAATGTAATGATTTACCTTCCCATTTGAGTGTTCATACGGGCCGACTTCCATGAAGAATCAGTCCACATCGAGGGGTAAAGGCTGCTTAAGACATAAGACAAGATACTTAAAGCGAAGCCAGGAAGAAAGGATGTTATGTCTAATGGAGCTGGTTTTGTCTAAAATTATGGATTTCTTTTTTTATCAGATAGCAGATATCATGTCCATTTGAGGTCATTTGTAAAATACTGAACCTGCAGATAATCCCGTCTCAGAATTGTTTATAACGTACAGAAGGCCTCAACTTCAATAACTCGTTGCTCTGGCATTTGTTACACCTTTTCTTCTCCTTCTAGGCTTCCTCGAATGAGTTCTTCCAGTAGAATCATTATCACAGATATCACACAACCAGTCAGCATGATACTTATCTTCATAAGGAACGACCTTTCCATCAATAAACGGTTCCCCTGAGAGACGAACTTAGGTCATGGGATCCTTGAGACAAACTTAACACATTCGTAGGGAAATCACAAAATGCTACAATGGGAAATTGAACTTAAGGCAAGATGATCACACGAAGCAACCAGTTAAATCACAGACGACACATATGTATCTCAGCACATCTACCAAACAACATAAGAAACGCATTGAAAATCTAAGCAACCATTTTACTACAGAATTACTGATTTGATAGAGGCCACATATGATGATTTTTCAAACACCATTAGCTAGAAAACACATGGCATGGTTTCAAAGTAGCAAATACCTCCATAGCCACATTCTTCGGTGCACAAGTAAGAGTCCGGCGAAACCCATTTTACGCGAGGAAGATCTGCAAACCCGAAGATTTCGATAACCAAAACTAATATCAATCATGTTGAAGAACCAAAATGCCAAAAAATTGGAAGCAAAAGGTGATCAACAAAGCTACATTTGATCTTGTGAGCCACATTTTCGGCTACTTTACAGCTGAATGCATAATAATACTTTGTTGAAACAGAGTATATTGATTCTCTTGCTTCCTTCTCACTGCATAGATCACAACACCACATTTAACTAATTACAACATTTTTTTTTCCTCTTCAAAATTGAATATCAGAAGACAGCAAATCTTGAAAATTAATCAGTCTCTTTGCCTCAATTGAACATCGGCCTCTTTAAACAACCATCCCAGAATTTAAAACGAGAAAACAACAAAATAGTGAAATACCACTATCGATTAATTTTTTACACAAAATTAACTAAGATCATAACACATGAAAATTATGGAGAAACATGTTACCTTCCAAGAGCCATAGCCAGAGTGGCGATGTATTGTCGAACGATTTCGTCTCTCTGAGGGTAATTATCGGGTGTGTGCATGACCACGAGCCAGTGTTTGTAGTCGCAGCCGTCGACTACCGAGTCTTCTCGAGGCAACTCGGAGACTCGGGGTAGCGGCGGCGAGTCGGTGCTCACTTCCCCATCGGAGAAGAAACGATGAACCTTCCATTGAAAAGCTGAACAGGAACGACGGCCTAAAACTGGTAGTACATTTCGCAGCATTGTTTGTACCATTCTCTGAATTTTCTACAGCAATTGCAGCCTTTAAGTTGGGCTGAGTGGAACACATCTTCTTTTGGGCCATTTTTAGCCCAAACAATTGTTAATGGGCCAGATTATTTATTTTCTTTTCCTTTTTGAATTTCAATTTTTTTTTTCGATGCATTCAAAAAATAAAGTTTTCATTATTACGTTTATAAACTGGTCTTAAATTATTATTTTAACTACACAAATTTTGTATACACAAATATTTGAATTTTGATTCTTTTGAAACACATAATAACTCGTTGCACTGTACATTTTTTGCAATTGGTGTATTATTGATCACTTTTTGAATATATTTTTAAAAATCTAAGTCAGGCATTTGATTGTACATAATAATTACTTTTCTTTTAAAATTTTAAAAGGGAGAGTTTATTTGCACTAATAAAATATAGGGAAAAGTTGCAATTTTGATCTGAACTAGTGTTTTGAGTACATATTGGAACTTGAACTATTTTTTAGGTATAAATTGGACCTGAACTAGTATTTTTTTTCCCTTAATTTGCTCACTTTATGCCAAAAATCACACAAATTTAAATGGAAAAAAAAAAATAGAGAACTAAATAAGAAGCTATCATTTCCAAGCAACCTTGTGAAAGTCTACCAGCTGATTCAATTAACAAACACTTGAGAAATTGATTGATGATTCGAAAGGAACTTTTTAGAAAAAAAAGATGCAACAATATTAAGTAGAACAAGCTGAAAATCATCACATATATAACCCCTCGGGAACGCCCTCTTTCTTCTTGAACATCACCTTGTCTTTAGCCTTCTTGAAATCTGGATGCGTCACCTGAGAGTAGTAGATAAACATGTTAGTAAAAATAAACGAGGCTCTTGTAAATCGTTTTTACCGTGCAATTCAAGTAGTGTTACTATCACATTAATATCTTCCAATGAAACAACTAATATAGTTAAAGAATATACACAAAAAGAAAATAAGTTTCACGATGAAACTGATTCATGGTATACTGCGACAAACAAAAATGCTCAGCCATGATGCTCTGACAATAAGATCAAATAAAGCCCAAAGAAGGTTGGAAGGTAAACTCGTGCAGAATCAACGGTTTAGTTTTCCTTTAAAACATCAAAGCAATTCATGGCAACATGGGTATAACTTATTAATTTTGAATATGAGACAAGTATCAGTAAACACAATGAAAACAGGGTCACGCAAGTAAATTGGAGTTTGGGAAGATATGAGCAAAACAATTCTGAATTTTATAACACGGGTCGAATGAGAGGCAACCAAGTGGAGGTCAAAACAAAAGAGTGAAGGACTTCTCAACCAGAAAAGCAATGAGCATCTTGCCACTTGACCAGTCGAGCGGACCCACTTGGGTCGAATAGCATAAGCCGTAGCACTCCTTCAAGTCAAGTTTGAAGATCACTTTAGTGACCTAGTCAACACACTCAACTCAAGAGCGACTCCAAATTCAGTACTTGTCAGCAATTTTTTATTTTTTTTTGTGCCCATTTGGCCCAAAGTATAAGTACTTCTTTCCGCATATTTCAAAGGATCATCAAATGTAATAGCACACCACTCAACACTCAAAACACACGATATTTTATGTGACTTGATGGCATGAGGCCAAAAGGTTATTTCCATTGATTGAACTTGAGTATATCACCCCATTTTATTATGAAATCAAGAGAAGGTTAATTAATGGGAGGAATAATTAGTTTAAGATGCTATTTTAGTTAGGTTGGCGTAAGAGAGATACATGCTAGCATTAAACTTTCTATAGACTGATAAGACAAAGGGGTTCATCACTAGTCGATATTAGTGTCTGGAACTATGGCAACAAAGACACATTAGCCAACTAAGTAATTAATTTCCATTATTGACAATTGAATTGTAACTGCCCTAGAATCCACCTTCACCAATGCTAGTTTTTACCCATTTTCTTCTACTTAATTTTATTGCATGAGATTGTGATCTATCTTAGACTGGAATCAATTAGTTTTTACCATTCATCAAGTGACCTTGTAAATTGTAATTAGATAACTAGTCTCAATAAACCAAAATCAATCTTATATTTATATATATATATATATATATATATATATCTTTAAGTGGGACTTTATGATTATACATCATAAGCAGATCATGAAGTTTGTTTGTCCATTCAGCAAGCAAATTTCAATTCTGAATTTATGATCCATATAGATATCTACATTTAAAATACCATATTATGCCACATCATGCACAACTCAAATCACAATCAAATGCAAAGATAAATTTCGGAAATTGCACACATTCTTTTAGAAGGATGTTGAATTTTTTATTTTTGTTAAGACTTGACTCATACCTTCATGCGCCGCTCTCTCAAAGCTAGCAGACCAGCTTCAGTACATATGGCCTTGATGTCAGCTCCAGAAAACTCATCCTTCGTCATAACAAATTCTTCCAGGTTAACATCATCGGCCAACGTCATTCTTGATGTGTGAATCTAGATATCAAACAAGACAGATATTGAGTTATGTGAACAGTCATGGAATACATTGAGATGGGTAAAAGACCTATTTTAAGTGGCAGATCAAGTCAATAGTACCTGGAAAATCCGTCTTCTAGTCTTGATATCTGGAAGTGGAAATTCAATCTTTCTATCTATTCTACCTGGCCTCAGGAGAGCAGGATCAAGACTTTCAATTTTGTTTGTTGCAAGAATTACTTTTACATCTCCCCTTGAATCAAAACCATCTAGCTGATTCAGCAATTCCAACATAGTCCTCTGAATTTCACGTTCACCACCTGAGTGGGCATCATACCTGTAGCCAGAAATCTCCATTTAGTATCAGCTATACTTTTTTCAAGGCAACAAAAGAATCTAAATATTACCTTTTTGTACCCACAGCATCAATTTCGTCAATGAAGACAATGGAGGGTGAGAGATCATCAGCAACTCTGAAGAGTTCTCTCACTAATTTAGGACCATCTCCCAGGTACTTTTGAATTAATTCACTACCAACAACCCGCAGGAATGTTGCAGACGTAGAATTTGCCACAGCCTGAAGAATTTAATAAAAGCAAAAGGTTTATAAATCCACGTCATCACATACTACAACTAAATAGATCCCTGAACCAACACACACAATCTACCCATATTTTTTGGATCCTCCTGTAATGTGCATTTATACAAGTGAATGTTAATAATGCTTAAAACTCACCAGCTTGACAATCAAAGCTTTACATAGAAGAAAAGTCAATACTTTAAACATTATAAAAGCTAATCCATCTGCATATCTTATGTTGTTCTCTAAGGAAAACTCAAAACTAGCAGCTAACAAGGCAGTTAAAAATTTCAAATCTTTTCTTTAAAAAAATCACTAAACAAACATTGCTAATAACAAACAAACAGACATGAGAGACCTCATGGCTCATGCTAATAGATTTGAGGACATTAATTTTTTAATATATGAAGAGTAAATAAAAATATATACGAGCATACACCTTTGCAAGCAATGTTTTTCCAGTTCCAGGCTCCCCGTACAGTATAACACCCTTGGGAGGTTTAATACCAATATCTTCATATAATTCAGGGTGAGTTAATGGAAGCTCGACAGCCTCTTTGATCTCCTGGATCTGGGCATCCAGACCTCCAATATCAGCATACGACTCCAACGGAGCCTTCTCAACTTTCATCACGGAAACCATGGGATCTACTTCATCTTGAAGAAGTCCAACAACAGAAAGAACCTGCAACAAAACAAAGTTTTTACAGATTTCAGAAACTTCACATGCAAATTCAACCTCCCACCACGGTGCCAATAGATGCCTTCCTCAGTCTCTCCAAGAAAACTTTTTGTCTAGAGAGCACAAGTACTGAACTTTATTCAATTTATATTTATATATTATACTTCTCAATTTTCAGATAAGAGATCATGAACACTGCCCAAGGAATGTCCAAAACTAGAATTAAACCCCATTTTTAACTTTCTTCCTTCACAAGCTCACATTTCTTTTATTAGACATATTTACAGCTTGCTCAGATAAAAACAAGAGATAAGTATTTAGACGAATAAGTCGAACATAAGGCAGTGGCATTTCCTAGTAAAACCATCTAGCATAAACTATAACTCCAACCTTTTTTACGCCTCCAAGGTCAATTTCAATAATGAAATCAACTCTAATACATACATTACCTACTCTACTAGGCGGAAAAGAAAAAGGAAATTGCTACAAAGAACCCTAATTTCCTAACTCTCCCCAAATCGAAACACGACAGCATAAATCAAAGTAGGAATTATACCTTATTGTGCATAAGAATAGCACATCCTGGCTCAAGCTGATCCTTATCCACAAACGACAATATCCCAACGTAATACTCCGGCCCAACCGACGAAGAAACAATCGCATGGTTCTCATCAATCAACTCCTCCAAGTTCCCAACACTCATAGGCGAGCCTCTCAAATCATCAACCTTCGACCGATCCTCCTCCGTCTTCTCCTCCTGCGGCTTCAATCTCTCTTGATTGGCCACGAACTCCTCTTCCATCAACAGATAGTCCTTGATTCTCTCCAGCTTTAAGAGCCGCAATTTACATTTCGTTAGAGGAGTCACAGTCGGAATCCGAGCTGCCGCCTCCGGACCCTTCTGCTTGCGCTGCTTACGACCGACTCGAGCCGGCGGCGCCGCTGGTTCAAATTTCTTTTCCTTCTTGTCGCCTTCGTTCTTACGATCTCCGGGAAGTTGCCGATTAAGACCACCGGGTGTGCCCTGACCCATGATTGCGAGGCGTTAATGAGGATTCGGGATTTGGAATTGGGGTTTTTCTGCGGTTTGAAACCCAGAGATGTCTTTGTGTTCAAGAAAGTGGCGTATGATAAGTAGCTGAAGTGAGGGGGATGCCGTTTGCCTGGCCACGTGAGCTGCACGTGAGTAAATTTGTTTTTAATATTTGGGAGAAATATTACCATTCCTCATGTTCAGGCGTTTAAATTAAAAAAGAAAAAGTAGCCCAAAGAAGGGCCCAAATTGTATAGCCCGAAAAATGGCCCAAATTATGGATTTTTTTTCTTCAAATATTGTATTTTTTTTTGTTTATCAATATATTGTAATTTTGGGGGGTGTTACCATTTTAAGCATGAGCGTCATTTGAGATGGTGTCCTTAAAAAGAAGTGTCACTCCCAATGGCGCTCTTTGACCGAATGAGCGGGCCCCACAGGGGGCGCCAACTCCATCGGCGCCCTCCGACAGCTACACATTATTACACAGTTTATAATTTTTGTTTACACATATACATATACTTTTTAATCATTACACATATCACTTCATTATCATTATTCATTTATTAATCACACTTCATTAACACTATCATTTCACCACACTGATCACTGCAGCAATTATTTTGTTTTTTCACATCAATTCACTCACATTTATTATACAATAATTAGTTATTTTCTTGATTACATTGCTTCTATTCACATTCACTCATATTTATTCTATCACCGACCTATCATTTCATTTCATTACAATTTCACACTATCAATATTATTATTTCACAATAGGGGCGCTCTCTCCCTTGGCGCTCTCCGACATGGGCTGATGCACACTTGGCGCCCTTTGACTATACGTACATCTCTGCCCTCCACTTTGCACGCAAGAATATATTCGCCAATATATTCCATGCATGCGTACATATGCATGCGTCCAAACACTATACGAGAATATATTCCCATGCGCACATACGCTACTCCACCCATAAATCAGATACACACAATTCATTTATACATATAAGGAGAGTTAACAGAACATGCTAAAATGAAAATGAGTATGTAAATGAAGGGTGTTGAGGTCAGGTTCAAGTAAGTTTTGAATTTTATATTTTTGATATTTTTAGATTTAAAATATGTGATTATGTATTTATATACTTCATTAATTTTATTTTGTTATTAATGCTATTAGGTAGTTATTTTGTTGGATGGATTGATGTTTACAATAGTTTCAAGACCTACAAGGATCGTATTTTGAAGGATTACACATCTTAAGATACTTCTTATTTTTCTTATTATTGTAAGTATGCATTCAGTAAATCCTTAAGATACTTCTCTAACAAAGATTGCACTTTGTATCGATGTATTTGGTTCTTCCTAAATACTTGGTATTCTTTGTGTAAGCCATGAATGCTTAATCATCAGGATGAATCGACACAACTCCCACTGGAGTGTTGGTAACCTCAAATATTTCGGGAACCTATTCAACCAAAAAAAATTCTTGTGTTGCAGAAAACACATGTCATAGAGCTCAACTTTCGATGTGGACAGTGTTATGCAAGTTTAATTCTTGCTACACCATGAGATTACTCCATAGTTGAGCAAGAAAACTTAACTATAATTCAATTTTCGTTTCAAATAAATTACCACTCTAGTTTGCGTCTACATACTCATTTAGTGTCATTTAAATTCCTCCACGGCAAAGGAAATAATCTGTCGTCCCTTTCAAATATCAACCAGTGTCTATCCGTATGATTAGAAAAATATCGGCTTGCTAGACCAATGACAAAATAGATGTCTAATTGCGTACATAACATATATCAGACTTTTGTATTTATTTACGTATGTAATATTGGATACTCTTTCTTTTCTTCTTGAGTCTCAGGACACATATCTTGACTCAAATGCTTGCCTCTACAATAAGAGTATCTAGTGGCTTGCAGGTGTCCAACTTGAGATGTTCTAAGACTTTCTTGAACTAAGTCTTTTAAAGACACTTAAAAATTATCTTTGAACATTCCCCATGGATTTTACCATCAAGTATGTACACTGTCTCACCCTTTTCAGTTTGGAATACTCTTTGTTGTTTCCGGCTAACAGTATGTCATCCACATACAGAGGTAGAATCACAAAACAATTCTTAGAACGTTTATCATTCACACTGTGGTCTTTATTTTTTCAAAACAAAGTTAAATGAGATAAGCATTGAGTGAAATCTCATAAACACCACTGCTCTCGAGGATTCTAGAGTTTATAAATCGATTTGTCAATTTATAAACTTTATCCTCTTGCTCTTTGAAGAACAAATCCTACAGTATCTTGTAGATTTTATCTTCAAATTCTCCATTGAAAAAACAATGTTAATGTCCATAAGATGTAATTCTAATTCTATACTAGCTACTATAGCTAAAAGTAGATGAATTGGGGTAAATCTCACTACCAGTGAAAAAGTTTTACACTCTTGGTAGAGTATATCAATTTGTCACTAAGTGATTTTCAAACCTCCCTATTGAGTCATTAGATTTTTTTTAATCTTGAGAATCCGATTATTCTCAATAGTTTGTCGTCCCTTTAGAAGCTCTACAAGTTCGCAAACTTGTTTAGACTGCATAGACTTCAATTCTACTTCCATTGTTTTTCTTTATTTTATGGAGAAACAAAGAAGACAAGTTCTTCTATGTCATAAGGCCTCTAGGACACTTGTTTTCTTAAACTTTTTCGAGACCAAGTTATCACCATACTGAAGATAAAATTCTATCATTAAGAATCATTAAATCCCCAACTGGTAAACATCAATCAAAAATAGTTTATCGCGAAAAATGGTTTCCAAAAATATATTTATAATAATTTTGGTATATATGTGTGTGTTATAGGATTTTCTTAGAGATTTTACTTATATAAATGATTTGATATTAATAATTGAACACTTGTCATCAATTTAAATAATGAAACACAAAATGAAACACAAAAGTAAAACAGAAGATCCGAGTCGGAATACATAAGGGTGATGGGGTTGGGGGGAGTTAATTTGGGTGATTGTAGAAATTGGTTGGAGGATTTAAGGGAAATGGGTCGAAAATTAATGGTTGGTTGGAGGGAGTAATTAATTAGGGAGGGTTGCTGATGATGAATAAATGATGATGATGTGGTTTTGGCAGAAAGTAGTTGGAGGGGTTTAATTTGGGAAGGTGTGGGAAGGGGCCGAAAATTAATTGGGGGGTATTGATGATTGATTGCCTGATGATGACAGGCCGTGTCTGATGGAAACTAAAGGCGCCATTTGAGATAGCGTCTGTTGGGCGGAGTAGGCAGGTGCACCGAGTCGGGCGGAGTAGGCAGGTGCGCCGAGTCCGGCGGAGGCATTCGAACTCGTGGGGCTGCAGCTAGATATTGGGTTCAAAGGAATTGATTGTACTACTCATACCAACAAGGTGCATCTTCTTTTCTGGTGCCCATTGTGAAAGAACTTTAAAGTTAAGCGTGCTTGGCTTGGAGCAATTTCATGATGGGTGACCCCCTGCGAAGTTCTCAGGGTGCGTGCGAGTGAGGACATAAGCACGCTAGAAAAGACCTGTGTTGGTTTGCGAGGATAGTACATCAGTTCTACTCAACGCCGCCGATCCTACAATTGGTATCAGAGCACAGGTCACGAGTTCGATCCCCAGTGGAGGCATCTGTTGCAGATGAGTTACCTGGCAGATGTTGGGGGGGATTGTTGGGCGGAGTAGGCAGGTGCGCCGAGTCCAACAGTCTGCCTAGTCGAGTCGGGTGGAGTAGGCAGGTGCGCCGAGTCCGGCGGAGGCATTCGAACTCGTGGGGCTGCAGCTAGATATTGGGTTCAAAGGAATTGATTGTACTACTCATACCAACAAGGTGCATCTTCTTTTCTGGTGCCCATTGTGAAAGAACTCTAAAGTTAAGCGTGTTTGGCTTGGAGCAATTTCATGATGGGTGACCCCCTGCGAAGTTCTCAGGGTGCGTGCGAGTGAGGACATAAGCACGCTAGAAAAGACTCGTGTTGGTTTGCGAGGATAGTACATCAGTTCTACTCAACGCACCCTGAGAACACTGGTCTTTT
This sequence comes from Prunella vulgaris, assembly GCA_026898435.1. Classification (NCBI taxonomy): domain Eukaryota; kingdom Viridiplantae; phylum Streptophyta; class Magnoliopsida; order Lamiales; family Lamiaceae; genus Prunella; species Prunella vulgaris. The sequence goes on from JAPKLY010000116.1 coordinate 239,537, forward strand.
CTAGCGTGTTTATGTCCTCACTTGCTCGCACCCTGAGCACTTCCCAGGGGGTCACCCATCATGAAATTGCGGGTCTTTTCTAGCGTGCTTATGTCCTCACTCGCATGCACCCTGAGAACTTCCCAGGGGGTCACCCATCATGAAATTGCTCCAAGCCAAGCATGCTTAACTTTAGAGTTCTTTCACAATGGGCACCAGAAAAGAAGATGCACCTTGTTGGTATGAGTAGTACAATCAATTTCTTTTAACCCAATATCTAGCTGCAGCCCCACGAGTTCGAATGCCTCCGCCGGACTCGGCTCACCTGCCTACTCCGCCCGACTCGGCTAGGCAGACTGTTGGACTCGGCGCACCTGCCTACTCCGCCCAACAGCGCCCTTCAGTGGGTCGACTGCTGGGTCAGAGGGCGCCGTTGGGGCTGGCGCTCCTTTTTAAGGGCGTCGTCTCAATCGACGCTCATGCTTAAAACAATAAACCCCAAAATATCACCACAGATTGATAAATAAATAAAAAATTAGAAAAAAAAATCCCAAATTATATGTATCCATATCTGATTGTAGCTTATACACTTTCTAATTTTACTAGTTGTATAAAATATAAAGTGGACTTTGTATGTAAATAGTACTTTCTCGTTCAGCAGGAATTTGCAGCTTACAGAATATTATATATATTTTTTAAAATATATTATATGTATATATAAAATAATGATATATTAGTAAATATATGTATAAGTTTGTGAGCGCAAATCGATATTTCTTTTTTGGTAGTACACAAATTTGTATGAGACGTTTAAATAAAAAAATGTTCAAATTCATGTAAAACAGATGAAGTATTTTTAATATTACTAGTTGTATAAAATGTACAATACACTTTGTATGCAAATAGTTTGTATAACATAAGTAAATTAATAGTAATATAAATAAAGTTAAAATATACTGGGTGTAATGTGGAGCACATTATTTATTTATAGGTGTTGTTTATTTTCAATAAGAAAATAAAAATTAAATTTAATGTACAATCCAAAAGAAAAGTAAGAATGAACTTAGTGGCGAGAGAGTATTATTTTTCAAAGAGAGAGGGTGAGTTAATATGATTAAAAACCCAAGTTCATGAATGTTACTAAGATTAATCAATTGTGATTGAATTTGTTGGTATTTGATCAAGATAATAATTTGGTTTCTGAAGTTATATAAAAGGTCTAGGTTGTTGTCACTAGCCATTTTGGAGAAGAGAGTACCTTAAAAAGTTATTTTAAAAAATTAAACATGAATTGATTATATTAAAATAAATTATTTCAAAATTTATTTTAATAGCATACTAAAAGTTTTGATTCTTTTTTCGAAAAATACCTTCAGATTTGCACAAATCTATTATGTCTTCAATCGTCTTAGATTCGTATTGTAACCTACATCAACCAAGCACTACATAGCTTCAACATACTCTCAACAAAACTATATAGTAATTGCACACAATTTTCTATATCAAAGAGCTAAGAGTTTATTTATAATATCACAACAAAAACAAGCCATATTTAGCTGAAACACAAGTCATATTTTAGAGGGAGTAGAGGTGGATCGGAAGCCTCGGCTCAGGCACAATGGCGAGCGGTATTTTTCTTGGAGTCGAAAGCCCGAAAATCTCCTCCATGTTCAAATCTTTGGCCTCCATGTTATCCGGCAATCTCCAATTGAATCCATGCAAGAGGTTGGCTAAGCTCGATTGGATCACCTTTAGGCCAAGTGCATAACCTGGGCACATTCTTCGACCCGATCCAAATGGCAAAAGCTCGTAGTCGTGGCCCTTCACGTCGATGGTCTTCCCGATAAATCTATCGGGGTCAAATTCATCTGGATTTTCCCATATTGATGGATCTCTGTGAATTGTCCATGTGTTCACTAGCACCATGGTCTTTTTCTTAACATCGTATCCAGCAACCTACAACAAATTTATCGATAAAATCAAATTAAATTTTACCATGCATAGGCGTCCAATTCATTACATCTTCACATCCATTAATAAAAAAAATAAAGCGAGACACATTTTTTTCTTCATTTACGAATAGAAGCAAGTGTGCCAAAATTATAAAAAAAATACACATTCAGAAGCGCACTCAGAAGAAATGAATGTGCAAATATTCTAAAAATTACTTGCTCATCTTTATAACTGCCCCGATTAATAATTTCACCTTGCAATCTTCACGTGCAATTCGAGGCACCAACATGGGAGCCACAGGGTGTAGTCTCATTGTCTCCTTAACAATAGCCTCTATGTAAGGGAGACTAGCTATGTCTTTCTCGTTTATCCATCGATTTTTTCCAATCACACGATCAAGCTCTTCCGTCGCCTTCTCGAAAATCTCCGGTTTCTTCAAGAGCTCTGAGATTGCCCACTCCACGGTCACGGCAGAGCTCTCCGTTCCACCCGCAAGCAAATCCTAGTAGCATATATGAAGCAGTAAAGTAATACCTTCTCTGTCTACGAAAAATATACTCCACATTTTTTAAGAAAAATATATTTTATATATAAAGTAGTGTCATATGGATAAATGTGTATAAATTTGTGAATGTGCACACAAATTAATATTTCTTTTTTCAGTAGTGTGTAAATTTGTGTAGGACGTTCAAATAAGAAAAATGTGCAAATTTCTTTAGAACAGAGTTAGTATTATTTTATAATATTTTTTTACTTCATTAATAAATCGCTTAATTAATTTATAAATAGCAACAAAAATATGTTTACTCTATTTACTTTTTTTTTTACATTTTCTTAAAACATATCAAAAAAAAAAAAAAAAATTTACCTGAGTAAAGGCTTTAACACCATGCCTCTCCAACTTGACATCCAAATTGGGGTCCTCTGCCAATTCCAACAGCAAATCCACCATATCTCTGCTCACATAATCCTCTGTTTTCTTCCTCCTACTCTCATGCTCATCAAGAACATGCTCCAAAAACCTGTCGAATTTCTTGCTAACAATCTTCATCCTCTTCACATACCCCTGCAGATCCAAAATATGCAAATAGGGAATCAAATCCCCTATGTTGAGAACTCCATTGAGCAGAAAGAGCTCGTCCAGCATTTTCTTAAACTCCTCTGGCCCAACGACGTCGTTTTCATCCACATACTTCTTCCCCAGCACCATCCTGCTGATCACGTTCAGGCTCAACGTCGATAGGCAGTCCTTGATCGGAATCGCCTTCCCCGACGAACGGAAAACCTCGCCCAGGAGGGAATTCAATTCCTCGGCCCGAATGTACTCGTACGATTCGAGCCTGCGCGCGCTGAATAGCTCCATCAGGCACATCTTGCGGGCCTGCCTCCAGTACGGGCCGTACGGGGACCACGTGATGTCGGAGTAGTTGTAGGTCGTGTATTTTCCGGCGGAGGTTTTGGGCCGCGAGGCGAAGGTGACGTCCATCGTTTTCAGGATGGTTTTGGCGATCTCCGCGGAGGAGCCCACCAACACGGCGGCGGACCCGAACCGGAGGTGCATTATCGGGCCGTATTTCTGGGAGAGGAGGTGGAGGGATCGGTGCGGGAGAGCGCCGATCAGGTTGAGGTTGCCGATTACGGGCCAGGGTTTCGGGCCCGGCGGCAATTTCAGCTTTTGTCGCCGAAAAATCCTTGCTAATAAATGTAGTGTTAGAAATGTTGCGGTGATTAATGCAAATATGGAAAAGATTTGGGGTTCCATTGCAAATTTTGATAACGATTGGTTTGATGAGCTTGAATTGGAAGATAGAATGAGGAAGAGTGGTAAAAATTTGAGAACTTTTATAACTAAATTTATAGGTGAAACGAGGGTGTAGCAAGTATAGTGATTATTTTATTTAATTAATAAATAATTACATTATTTTATTTCTATCATACTAAATCTATCATATCTAAAAATTATATTCTACTCAATCTATTTTATCTAGAAATTCTATCATACTCAATCTATCATATCTAGAAAACATAGATTTAGTAGGACAGAATTTCAATGGATTGTAGTGATTGCAATCTTAATTTTAAAATAGTATGTGTTTGATATTTATGATTATTTTTTTAAAATTAATCCGATGTAATAATTGAGATCAAGTTATCTCTGGATTAGATTGATTTCAAATATCGGGCCAAGATTTGATCCCGAGTTCAAATCCTAAAAACCAAACATAATTGGAAGAATTACATAGTGCAACAATTACAAGACTTATATATAAAAACACAACACACATAATTGCATATTTCCAAACACAACACTTTATTACCAAACACAACATTTTTTCAATTAATTAAACATTATTTCTCTCTCCCTCTCATCTGTTTTCTACTTTTTCAAATTTTTTCTCTCTCATCTCTTCTGTCTCTTCTCTTTACTTCCTTTTCATACGATTCTCTCTCCTCTATTTTCTACTTTTTTTTTCACACTCTCTCTCCTCTCCTATTTTTTCACTTTTTCAGTTTTTTTTACGAAAAAAAACTCCCCCTTCTCTTCATCTCTTTTGATTTTATCACTCCTCTGTCTCTCTCTTCCTTTTTTTTTTACGTAACTCTCTGTCCTCTATCTTTTTTTTTTTTTACGAAAAAGATATAAAATTTGGGATTGCAATTAAGATAGAATCACCAAGAATATTTCAAGAGCTTTCTTAATCTAATTATTTGTCATTTCTTCACCAATTATTTATTTTCGACATTTTTTGCTTGAAGCATTTTTTTTTCACAAAAATGACAAAATATTATCATCCTTGTATTTAAACTCAATTAATCAAGATTAGCATAGAAAATGCATGAAATTAATTAAAATGAGCAATTTAAGCATATAAATTCGAGCAATTTTTACACCAAACATATATTCAAAATTTCATATACCACGAATTCCTTTCATATTCAGATTTCTAATTAGTCATATATTCAGATTTCAAAATTCAAAATCCCATATACTATGAATATATTCATGTTCGATTTGTTGTTGAATATTAAAAAAAAAAGAATAATACTAATTTGTTGTTGAATATTCGAATATTCGGATTCGAATTTCAAAATTGTGAATACTACTAATTTGTTGTTAAATATTCATATTCGAATTTTTAAAATTGTGAATAATACTAATTTGTTGTTGAATATTTATACACATATTTGCTTATTTGTTTATTCATATTCAAAAAATTCATTTCCTTTATTCTATAAACTATTGAATAAAAATAATTATTATTTTTATATTCCATTGAATTATTTATATATTCGGAACAATTAGTCAGATTCAAATTTCAAAATTGTGAATACTACTAATTTGTGGTTGAATATTCATATTCAAATTTTTAAAATTGTGAATAATACTAATTTTTTGTTGAATATTTATACACATATTTGCTTATTTGTTTATTCATATTCAAAAAATTCATTTCCTTTTATTCTATAAACTATTGAATAAAAATAATAATTATTTTTTTCCCACGAGAAACTTCTTCATCTTTCCTCCAAACTTGAAATCCTCTTAAATCCATCAATTCTCAAAGAATTCAATCGAAATCACACAACACAACACAACAGAAGCTACCTTCAATTTTCATCAAAATGAATAACTTTTCGTTTAAGCAGAGCAAATGGACATCCGATTCCAATTGCCACGATGTTTTGATGAATCAAACCACAAAAAAAAAAAAAAAAAAAAAATTACAAAAAAAAAATGTAATCCAAATATCCCAAAATAACAAAAAAAGAAGAAGAATTGAACAGCACATGAACTGATGAAAACCAACAAAAGCCCTCTTCATCTTCTCCCTCAATATGTCCGAGAATTCCCCTCAAAACGCAAAACCAACAATCCCCTTTCTGCTTATAACTCTAATATATAGCTTCATCTCCAAAAAAAAAAAAAAAACCGAATGGACTCAATCCATAAAAGAATTTGGGCTTTTTAAATTGGACCTATTACCTTCTTTCCTCAATTACCAGTGTTGTTTTTGCAGAGGTTCACAGCGACGGGCGGTTAGCTCCCGCGAAACAGATCGAAGGTTGTGCGGCCCGCGTTTCAGCCGATAGCTCCGGCGCGAGCGACGACGAAGATTGCGACAGTGCAGAGGTGGGCGGAGATTCCAGTCAGTGCAGAGGTGGGCGAAGATTGCGCCGGCATCCGATGAAGAATGGTGCATTTCGGCGACGGCGAAGCTGTCATCACCGGAATTCATGGCCACTCATTTCCGAAGCCATTTGTCATCGTCGGTTCACCGTTCAAAGTGTCGAAATCCAGTAGTTGGGCGACCTCCACCGCATCGACGCCGGAAACGAGAAAGAAGAAGTTTAGAGAGAAAATTGGAGATGGAAATGACGAGGATTTGTGATAATTCTGATTTCAAATTTTGAAATATGGAAAGAGGAGAGAGAATTAAGAGAGAGGAAGAGCCGTGAGAGAAATGAGGGAAATAAGTTTTTTGTATTTTTTAAAATTGAATGATTTGATTGTTGCAGGTGGAGGACCGCACAAAAGTATTGCACTTTGAAAAGTTAAATTTTGAGTGTTGCACTATGTAATATGACTGTTGATATGACGAACTAACACTATCGACATGGGGCAATTACGCAAGGCTTAGCAGGTCGCCAGGACCCACCCGGATCCTTGAAGATGCGGAGCTCGCCCACGTGGAGGTAACCTACAAGCGGAGCTCGCCCAGAGCTCGCCTTTTACCCCTGGGAAGGTCTCGCCGAGCTCCATCATCGCATATCGTCCGTGGGCCACACAAGGCATCAGAGCTCGCCCTGGAGCTCGCCCAAACCACCTAGGCTCATCTCCGAGCTCGCCGATGAGCTTGCCTATTAGTCGAATAGAACCCCGATGGTGTGCTCTTTTTCCCTCCGTCCGGTTTATCCACAAGGGTGGTTTACGGCGAGGTTTTTAATGAGGCCCATCTAGTCTAAGGCATAGTAGTAGGATGAGGCATGATAAAGGGAGCAGTGTGAGAGACCAAGACGAGGGCAAGGAACCCTCGTCAACACCGGAAGCCACATAGGCTCGTAAGGTGCCGTCTCACACTCACACACCTATAAATAAGACCTCTCTTGTACTATTCACACAATTCTCACAATTCTGAAAATAAATACTACTACTCTTACAATATTTCTCTCTCTAAACTCTCCACTCTCTCTCCTCATATTTTACATCCAAAAAAACAAATTCTTGGATTATTGTTTGATAGGATTAACATGATATAAAGCCACATAAACAAACACCGTTAATAAATTCTGTCAACAATTTGGCGCTAGAAGGAGGGTGGGCTATCGAACCTCCGAATTAAGAAATCTTCAAGAACAAAAAATTAGGGTTTGTTGAAGATTTGAAGATTTGAAGGTGTTCTTGACAAAACTCAAGAACACTTGAAGATACACACACATCTTCATCCCCTGAACGAATAACCCAGATCTCCGGACGGAAACCCGAATTATTGGATTTCGCAAAATCTGCCCGGAACAAGTTTTCAAACGCACGCGTGCACACGAATAAACCGAATTTCGGACAATTCGTCACACGCGAGGCTAGACGAAAACTTGCACAACTCCACCTAAGTTGGACGATAACCATCCAGGCGACCTCCATCACCCCGGCGACCTCCCTCCACTTCGATGCCCTTCAGCGAGTTACCCCCTCCGAAACCCAAAAATGGCCAACACTCGAGCCGCCAAGGGACAGACCTCCGCAGCTGCGGGAAGGTCTAGAGGGGGCAATCAAAACCAGGTCGAGGTGGAGACCTCACACCAGGTGGTGGAGACATCACAACCGCCTCACCAGAAGAGCACCGCAGCTCCGCGACCTCAGCGAACTGCGGCGACCCAGGAAGACTTAGCCCCCGCTCTGAGGGACCTGGTCAGCAATCCTGACGAGCTCCAACGCACCATCGCGACCCTACAAATGTTGCAGCAGCGACAGCAGGACGAGCTCGCCCTAGTACCTAGGCGAGCTCCAGCCGCCGAAACCAGGGAGCAGACCAGGCCCACCCAGGGCACCCAAACCAGGGGAGACTACAGCGTACTCCCCACCGAGCAGGAGGCGAGCTCGGCACGAGCTCGCCAGCGCAGGGAGAGGACCGGTAAAGCCAGAATTGGGGAGGAGGGTCCCGCTCCTTACACCGGAAGGGAGCCGGCCTACACCGGGGCGTCTGGCACCCACCAATCTCAAAGGAGGGAAGTCCTCCAAGGCCGCCTGGGCCCGAGGTACGAAGAGAATGAGCGTGCAGCAGCCCCAGCTGCATCCCAGGGGGACTCTGACCAACAGCCGCGCAGGTCAGCCCACGAAAGGCTAAGGAGGCCCGCCACTGACCGGCTAGGCCCCCACGGCGGACGCCAATTCCAGCCCGCCACTGAGAGGTCACCCCAGAGTGAGGCACCTCGGGGACGTGCGTCCGCTAGACGCACGACCTTTGAGCACCCTCCGCCGGAGGTGACCCGGGATGACGAGCTGGCCTCACTGAAAAAGGCCGTTGAAGTGCTGCAAGCACAGGTAGCAGCCAAGTCTGGCGGACCTGACGCCACGACTCTCCCCACCTCTCCATTGGCACCTGCCATCCTCCGCGCACCGGTCCAGAAGAAAATCCAATTCCCGGTGATGTCCGCGTATGAGGGCGAATCCGACCCGAAGGTCCACCTGGCCAAGTATGCGGATTTCATGATTTCGGTCGGTGCCACCGACTCCACCCAGTACCGAAACTTCCCGCTGACCCTAGGGGACCGAGCTCACCGTTGGTTCTCTTCACTCTCCCCGGGGTCAATCTGCTCATTTGGCCAACTCTCGCGGGAGTTCCTGGCCCACTTCTCTGGGTTTGGATCTTACCTTACCCAGAAGCACCGACTCGCCAACATCCATCAAGGCGAGAATGAGACCGACCAACAGTACCTGGAAAGGTTCGACAAGATTCTGCTGGAAGGCGAGCCGGCAAGCGACGACACCAAGGTCGTCGCAGCGATGGGTGGACTCAGGAGGGGCACCGACCTCTGGAAGGAAATGCACCTCGCATGTCCCAACACTTATAGCGAATTCCGCCACAAGGCGGGGGTGTATGTGGCTATGCAGGAGGCACTACTGAAAGAAGTTGGTGCCCACGAGGAAAAGAAGCCCTACGGGAAGAAGTCTGGGGGCACCTACAAAGCCCCCCGGAACTTAAAGGCCTTCGGCGAGGGAGACGAGTTCAAAGAAAAGCTCAACCAGGTCCTCGCTGTCTCCATCGACCATGTCTTCACTGCCGTCCAAAGCAAGGCCATGCTGGAGGAGCCAAGGCGGATCCGCCAGGACCGCACGAAGCTCAACCCCAACAAATTCTGTGCCTACCATCAGGCCATAGGCCACTTCACCAGCGAGTGCCGCGATCTCCTCAAGCAACTTTGGAAATTTTACGAGGAGGGGAAATTGGCCGAGTTCGTGAAGAAGGCCCCGGCCAAGAGACCAAGGTTCGAGAGGAGGGCTACCTCCGATGACGAAGAGGAGGAGGGGGACCAACCTGGCCCCCAACACAGACGGAGGGCACCTCCCCAACCTCAGCAAAATATGGAGCCGACTCGGGAACTCTTGGTTCTTGAGGAAGAGATCGGAGCTGCAGGAGGCCTCCAAGACAGGGGATTCTCCATATCTAAGAGAAAGAGGAAGGCCAAGATCCGGGCCATAAATCAAGTCCAGGAAGGCAGCTCCGGCCCCAGGTCCGCCTCGCAGCTCGCTGACGAGCTAACATTTTCTTCTGCGGACCTGGAGGGGGTACTGATGCCCCACAACGACTCGTTGGTGATAACCGCCGACATCATGAACGTCCGAGTTCACAGGCTGCTTGTAGACACCGGCGCATTCACCAACATCCTCTTCAAATCCACCTTGGATGCCTTGGGTGATTTTGAGTCGTACCTGGAACCTAGCAATGCTAGAATAGTGGGGTTCGGAGAGGTTGTAACCGTCCCCCTAGGTAGTGTTAGGTTGAGCGTCCAACTTGTATCGGCTGAGGATCCCGCAAGGAGACTGACTAGGCTCATAGATTTCCTAGTTGTCGACCAGCAGTCCTCCTACAACGGGTTCCTTGGCCGCCCTTTTATTAATGAATTCAAAGCGGCGTGTTCGACCTACTACTACTGTCTAAAATTTCCAACTCCGAAGGGTGCCGGAACTATAAAAGGTGACCAGAAAAGGCCCGAGAGTGTTTACTCCAAATCAAAGATGGCCGGGTCAAGAAGTCCATTACGCAAGTCCACATCCTCGAAGAGGACGTACAAATCAACCAAGGTGTTGGACCTGTGCAGAACACACAATCGACACCAATGGAGGACGTGGAAGAAACCCGACTGTTGAAACCTGCGCAGGGATCGGTAGCCGCACAGGGACAGCAACCTACTACCATGGAGGTAGTTGATGAGGCCCCGGGTGGAGGACCTGCGGGAGGTCAAGAACCAACGCCCATGGAGGTTGACCCAATCCCTCGAGTCACCATGCCATCCCAAGCTGACAGACCACCGGAAGAGTTCACAGCCGATGAGCTCGCCCAAGCTGAAAGCCAACCCGATGACCTCGAGCCGCGCATAGGCCACGAGCCTACGCAGATGTCACAAGGGGAGTGGGATGAGCTCATCAACGACCCGAGGTGGAAATGTCAGAAGAGAAAAGTAACCCCCATGGAGGAGTTGACGGCACTCCCGGTGGACCCGGAAGGGACTTAGAACTTTTCATCGGTTCTGAGTTACCTGAACCGTACCGGTCGAGGATGGAGCTGTTCTTGATGTCCAACCTGGACGTATTTGCCTGGTCCCATGAAGACATGACGGGGATCCCGTTGGAACATGCTTGCCACAGACTTAACATAGATCCGACGAAGAGACCCGTACGCCAAAAGCGAAGAAAATATGGACCAGACAAGTACGCAGCTCTAACAGTTGAGGTGGAAAAGTTGTTAGACAACAAGCTCATCAAGGAGGCTTTGTGTCCGCAGTGGGTCGCGAACCCCGTCCTGGTGAAGAAACACAACGGGACATGGCGACTCAGACTCTGCATTGATTTCACGGACCTGAATAAAGCATGCCCAAAGGACAACTTCCCACTACCTCACATTGACCAGCTGGTGGACAGCACTGCAGGCCATGAAATGATGACATTCATGGATGCCTTTGCAGGCTATCATCAGATAGCTCTGCACCCGGAAGACCAGGAACACACGGCGTTCTACACCAACAAGAACATGTACTGCTGGGAAAGGATGCCGTTCGGACTCATCAACGCCGGAGCTACGTACCAAAGATTGGTGAACAAAATGTTTGACCAACACATCGGCGAATCCATGGAGGTGTACGTGGACGACATAGTTGTTAAGAGTTTGAGAAAGGAGGACCACCTGGACCACCTGAAACAAACCTTCGACATACTGCGCCACTACAACATGAAGTTGAACCCCAAAAAGACCAGCTTCGGCGTACACTCTGGGAAGTTCCTGGGGCACCTAGTTAGCCAGTGGGGAATCGAGGTCAACCCAACACAGGTCCAATGCATAATTGAGATGGGGATACCCGACTCCATCCAAAAAATTCAAAGACTAACTGGGTGCATGGCGGCCCTTAACAGATTCATCTCCAGGTCCTGCGATAGAAATCGTCCATTTTTCGAGGCAATTAAAGCAAACACACGGAGGTACAAAGAGGCGGCCAAAGCCAACGAGCTCCACCTCAAAAACCACTTCGTCTGGACAAATGAATGCCAACGAGCCTTCGAAGATATCAAAACATACCTGGCGGACACACAGATTCTGTCAAAGCCAATACCTGGAGAGAAGCTGTATCTGTACCTAGCCGCGTCGGAGGTGGCCATCAGCTCCGTCCTGGTCCGAGAAGAGGCGAAAACACATCTCCCAGTGTACTATGTGAGCCAAGTCTTACATGAACCTGAGCTGCGGTACACCCCAACAGAGAAGCTGGCTTATGCACTGGTGATGAGTGTTAGAAAATTGAGGCCTTACTTCTTTGACCATCCGGTGGAGGTGCTGACAACGTTCCCACTGCGTCAAATACTACAGCGCCCGGACACTGCCGGACGCCTGCTGAAATGGTCATTGGAGATCAGCCAATACGGTATAACCTACGCACCCCAAACAGCGATCAAGGGACAAGCACTGGCCGACTTCATCGTCGAGCTAACTTTCCCACAAGATCCGACGAGGGGGCGTATAGCTCCGTGGCATCTCTACGTGGACGGATCATCAACTAGCATAGCAGCAGGCTTCGGCGTAGTCCTGATCAGCCCCGACAGATAAGTCTTCACCTCCGCAATTTGGTTCAACTTTCGAGCAACCAACAACGAGGCAGAATACGAAGCGTTAATAGCAGGACTTAGGCTATCATTAGCTGTGGGGGCAACCAATCTTCAAGTTTTCGGAGATTCCCAGCTAATAATATCCCAAGTCCGGGGGGAATTTGAAGCAAAAGATCAGCAGATGATGACCTACCAGAAGATAGCCGCGCATCTGATCTCGATGTTTACACAAGTTTACATCAATCAAATACCGCGGCTAGAAAACACACAAGCAGATGCTCTAGCCCGGCTAGCTACTAGCAACGGCGAAGCCGAATTCACGGAGGTTGTGATCACCACACTGAAAAACCCCTCGACATTCGACTACAAAGTAAATCAAACCTCGAGTGGGGGGCAGAAGGATAGTGAAGATAGTGAAGATTGGTGCATCCCAATCCGAAAATACTTAACTGACGGAACAACCCCCGTAGACACCTTGGAAGCTAGCCGGTTAGTAAAGCGAGCTGCCAGGTATACGCTGCTGGATGGCCAACTCTATAAACGTGGATTCTCTCTACCCCTACTCAAATGCCTAACTAAGAAGCAGGGGTCCGAAGTGTTAGAAGAAATTCACGAAGGGATTTGTGGGAGCCACGCTGGGGGGCAAGCATTGGCATATAAAACGATCAGACAGGGCTACTACTGGCCCACTCTTCGCAAAGATGCCATCAGCTTCGCTCGAAGGTGCCGAAAGTGCCAACTTTTCGCACCTAACATCCACTCCCCAGCCAACCAGCTTAAGTCGGTTTCCAGCCCATGGCCTTTTGCGAAATGGGGTATCGACTTGATCGGCCCATTTCCACCTGGTAGAGGCGGTGTAAAGTTCGCTGTTGTAGCAGTGGACTACTACACTAAGTGGGCTGAGGCCGAAGCTCTCACAACCATAACCCAGGAAAGGATGATCGGTTTCATTTGGAAAAACCTGATCTGCAGGTTTGGACTCCCGCAGTCGGTCATCACTGATAATGGAAGACAGTTCGATGGACAGAAGTTGAGGGACTTCTGCAGTTCATGGAACATCAAGAAGCACTACTCAACTCCGTATCACCCCCAGTCGAACGGCCAAGTCGAGACGGTAAACAAGATCTTGAAACACATATTAAAGCTCCGCCTCGAGGAAAAGAAAGGAAGCTGGGCAGACGAACTCCCAGAGGTTCTATGGTCTTACAGAACTTCCTATAGGACCAGTACCGGGGGGACCCCGTTTGCCCTAGCCTTCGGGACTGAAGCCGTGGTCCCGGTAGAGATCCAGAACAAGACTTGGAAGGTGACGGGGTATGATGAAGAAAAGAATGATGAAGCCTTGGCAATAGAAAAAGATCTGATCGAAGAAACCAGAGCTTCATCAGAAATGAAAAACGCCACCTACAAGCGTAGAGCGGAAAAATATTACAACTCTCAGGTCCAAGACCGAAAGTTCAAGGTCGGCGACCTGGTGTTGAAAAAGAAATTGATGGCCCCGCCAGGTGTATTCGGTTCAAATTGGGAAGGACCATTCCGAGTTACCGCAGCTTGGCCAAACGGTACCTATGATCTAGAAGACGCAGAGGGCAAAGCTTCATCATACACCTGGAGCTCGGCACACCTAAAGAAGTTCTACCAATAGACTAGAATCCTGTAATACCTGTAATAGACTAGTCGAAGGTTTACATCAGAAATATAGATGGCAACCGATGTAAATTACGTTGCTGTAAAAAAAAAAAAAATTCAGAAAAAATCCCAAGTGTTTGGACCTGTGCAGCTCTCCGATCAGGCGAGATGCACCAGGTCGCCCATTACGCTAGCTCACAAAGCCCAGCTCGCCCACATGCTCAAAAGTCCGCAATGCGCAAGGACCAAGGTCCCAAACGTTGTAATTAAATAGCTCGAAGGCAAAGGCTAAAGTGCCCAAGGTCGCGAAGGTACCCTTCTTAAAGGGTTGCTAAACACCTACTGCCATAAGTTAAAAAAATTCGCGAAAAAGACAAAAACGTCTAAGGCAAGGTTCATGAAACCCAATGGCCCAACGTGAATCAATTGAAGTGTAGTTCGCTGCCCTAAGTGGCCTAAGACGAACGATTCACGGCCCTAAGTGGCATAAGACAAAGAATACACACTCTTAAAACAGAGGTACAATTCGTAGTCGAAAGTGACGTAAAACGAACGATTCGCTTCTCGAAGTAGAATAAGACGAACAATTATGTACCAGAAAAATAAACAAGAACGAGCTATTTAAGAAATTATAACGTAAAGGCGCAAAGACGTAAATAAAAAGAGTTAGACAAAAAATGCTCGACTTATATTCAAAAGATACTTAAGAAATTTTCAAGTCCAAAATATACTTGAAAAAATCCTAAGTATGAGTAGCAGTGCTGGCCACAAAGGCCGACCAGCTAACCATCTTTGAACTACAAAAAGCCCCTTCTGGGCGAGCTGCACGTGCCTGGCGAGCTAAGTCTACTTGAACAAAAAAGTGAAAACTACAAAAATAGAGCTCCTTCTAGGCGAGCTACGGAGCCTGGCGACCTACTACGACTTGGGAAATAAAAAGCTAATCTAAGAAAGCAGTGAAAAGCCTAGGTCTCGGGGGCATCAGCAGGGACAGGGGCGACCTGGGCACCGGGAAGGGTGAGTTCGGCCTCTGAGGTGATATTACCAGTCAGCCCGCTGGCATCGAACTCGCCTAAATTTAGCATGGCATCCCCACATGCCTCTTGAAGTTGCTCCGCAGTGGGCGGAGTCTGCTCCTCTTGGTCGGCGACCTCTGGTTCACCCAGATTCAGTTCCGGCACTGAGATAGTATTGATGATCTTGAACCTAGCCGGAACAAAATCCAGTGGAATTCCAAGTGCGGGGAGGTCGCCAATATCCAGCTCGGCATCATCGGGGAAGGGGACCCTGTCCAAGCACTCCTTGAACTCGCCCACTATGGCCCTCACCTCGTCATCATGGTGAGCTCGCGCCCACCAGAGGGCCCTTAGGACCTCGGCATAACATTGCACAAAACCCCGATCCGAGGCCTCGGCTTTCGCAGCCACCAAATCGGCAGAAGAGACAGCACTGCTGCGTAGTTCAGCGACCTCAAGAGCCTTCGCCTCCAATTCGGCCCTTTGCCTCTCGCACTCGGCGTTAGAGCTCTTCACCAGGCCCCGCTGCAGTGCGAGGTCCTTCTTCGTGACCAGGTGGTTGTCGACCTCCAGGGCGAGCTGGGCGGCGAACTCTTCTTCCTTCGCTTTTATTCTCGCCTCAGTCTCCTGTTCGAGCCGGGCGAGCCGGCGTTGGGCGGCCTCAAGTTGCTGGAGGGCGCTCTGCTCGGCGGCCAACGAGGCCACAGCCCTCTCCTCGGCGAGCTGCGCCTGTTTCTTCGCCTTGTCGGCTGACTCCGCCAATGCCAGCATTCGCTTGTTCCTATCAGAACGACCCGCCTCCAGCTCGTCAATCTGCTCAAGAGCCTTTTGGTTGGCGAGCACCACCCTGCTCGCATAATGGGTCGAGAGAAGAAGATTCTCTCTCAAATCTTGGCTATCCCGCCACCAGTGGAGTCGTCCAATGCCTAGGCATCTCGCTCACAGCATTCCGGGCTATGCCCGGAGGGAGATTCCGCATCGATGTGAGAGAGCGAGATCGCTCAAAGGCATGCAGGGCCTCGTGGCGGTTCGGGAAGGCAATTGGGGCATAACTGCGAGATCAAAACAGATGGAAAATATTAGAAAAATAAAATAATGACGGGCAAAAGGGAGTCAATTGGGCGAGCTACTTACTGAGCTCGGTCAGGATCCCAACCAAGTAGTGTGTCATCGGTGGTTTGCACACCGAATGGAGAAGGCGAGGGGGGCGAACTTCGTATGGGCGTGGCCGCCAACGGGGCGGTGGATTGAACAGATCCCCCCTGCCCCGACCTCGCCGAGGTCCTCTCAGCCCGGTCGGACTCCTCGTCGACCAGGCCCGTATACCTAGTCCTCTTACGAGCCTGGATGTTCTCCTCACCAGCTCGGGACCCTTCACCCCTTTGGGGTCCTTTCTTCCCTCGACCTCGCTCAGAGGGGGCAACAGCTCGCCCGACACCTCGGCCGGCCCTGGCGACCTCCGAAGCCTTGGACTTTTCGGGAGCTTTCTCCTTCTGGGCTCCCGACCCACCTGCCTCGCCCCTTTTGGAGGCGAGCTCCGCCTTCTTGCTCGCCTCCAGCGCGAGCACGGACGGCGGGGCTAGTCTGTTGGGGCGAGGTGGGCCCATCTCGAATCGCTCCTTCACAATTTGGTAGGCCTCGGGGACCTCGGCGATCGGGATAGCGACAAAGCTACCACCTGCACAAAAAATCACAAGTATCAGCACAATGAGCGAGCTACCCCATAGGCGAGCTGCAAAGAGTTGGACCTGGGAGCTCGGGGCCTTGGATGTCAAGGTGGTGCGGCAGTGTGAGGAGCCCGGCGAGCCGCAGGCAATGGTGCGCGCACAGGTGGGCGACCTGTCTATCCTTCTCGCTCCTCAAATAGCAAATGGCGCGCACCACGTCGAACTGCTCCGACACTTTAGGCCTGCCCCGGCTGGATTTGTGTCGCTTCGGAACTGCAAAAGGAAAGGAAATTAGAATTAGTATATCTAATTCAACCCACGCACACCGAAATAAGCGACCTACTGCTGGCTTCCCCATATCCCTCGGGAGTGGGGATACGGTCACCCCGCCCATGATACGTGCTGGAGGCTCGCCAGTCACCTCCTATGAAGAAAAATTGTTTCTTCCATTCACGGATTTTATTGGGCAGGTCCCCCAGAAATTTCTCCCCCGGACGTGCTTTCAGATAATAATATCCTGCGCCGTCCTGTGTTCGTTTGGTCACGGCGAAAACCTCGCCCAAGTCTGCCGAGGTCGTCGCGTTCTCGTAACCCTCCAGCCCAAAAATGGACAGGGCGGCGATAAGGTTGCTCCACGCGTTCGGTGTGAGTTGGGTGATGGCCAGATTATTGTCAGCTAGATATTGGCCAATAATCGGATGCAATGGCAACGAAAGCCCGGCCCTCAGAACATCTACATTCAGGGCGGTCATCCCCTCAGGAGGTGCGTTAGCCCGCTCATCCTTCATTGGAGCGTACATGAAGATGTCCAGAGGGATACGATACTCCCTGCGTATGACTGGCAGGTCGCATTCATCAATTAGGCTCACCACCTCGCCGGCTTTGAACTCGGAGGGGGCAACTTCTTCCAGGTCGGCGCGGTCTGGGCGAGGTACCCTATTCGGGCAGGGAAAGCTCGCCGTGTATTCGGCAATGTACTCATTCCAGTCGAACGGGTGAACCGCCTGGGTGGGGACCTGGTACTCTACCAACTGGGGTTCCGGGAAACCGATACGGCGGAACCATTCAAGAGTAACTTCTTCCAGGTCGCCACCCTCCTCGCCGACCTCGACACCACCCTCATCAACCTCCTCGGGCCCTTCATTGCCGCTAGCAACTCTTTCCTCTTGGGCGACCTCTCCACCCTCCTCCCATACCTCGCGACACACAGAACTGGAGGCTCCTTCCTCCGGGTCGGGACGTAGCTCGCTGGGCAGTTCGCTGCGTGGCTCGCCGGACACCTGGCGAGCTACCGAGGTCGCCTCGGAGCTGGAGCTGATCTCCACATACGAAACCCGGGGTGGCTCATCCTCAGTCATTGGCCGTTTGTCAGGATTTCGGCCCGATAGGGTTCTACTTGAAGAGCGTGTCGACATGGTCTCAGAAAGTTCAAAGGTCCCGTAGTCCAAAATCCAACAGTCAAGGGTCAGCGAGATTCAAAGGTTCTCGGCGCGATCCACGGTCCGAAATACCGTAATGTCGACGAACCAGCAGAAGAATCAAATAAAAGATAGAAGAGAAGGGGAGGGAAGATCGAATCCTACCTTGAAGAGCCTTCGAAAATCCGTCGAGCACAAGAAAAATCGGTCGCCGGGAAAGCTCTGGAATTCGAAATGCAGAAAGTGAAGAAATGAATCCACCTCACCCTATTTATAGACGTCGGGGCGAGGTGCAATATCCGCGAAATGCAAGGGCCTGTCTGCAAAAATTCAAAAGATGACATTATTGTGGGCGGGAACCGAGGTCTCAAAAGGCGTGCATGACCCCTGGATTCCCGCACCACGTCGGCCAGAAGCAACCGCCTGGGTTGAGTTCGCTTGTCAACCCAGCAATCATCCATAGGTGGTCCGCCATGTTTTAAGTTTTCCAGCTCGCTTGCACATTCGACAAGGTCATAGTGCATGCGAGCTGGGGGGCAAATGTTGATATAGCGAACTAACACTATCGACATGGGGGAATTACGCAAGGCTTAGCAGGTCGCCAGGACCCACCCGGATCCTTGAAGATGCGGAGCTCGCCCACGTAGAGGTAACCTACAAGCGGAGCTCGCCCAGAGCTCGCCTTTTACCCCTGGGAAGGTTTCGCCGAGCTCCATCATCGCATATCGTCTGTGGGCCACACAAGGCACCAGAGCTCGCCCTGGAGCTCGCCCAAACCACCTAGGCTCATCTCCGAGCTCGCCGAAGAGCTCGCCTATTAGTCGAATAGAACCCCGATGGTGTGCTCTTTTTCCCTCCGTCCGGTTTATCCACAAGGGTGGTTTACATCGAGGTTTTTAATGAGGCCCATCTAGTTTAAGGCATAGTAGTAGGATGAGGCATGATAAAGGGAGCAGTGTGAGAGACCAAGACGAGGGCAAGGAACCCTCGTCAACACCGGAAGCCACATAGGCTCGTAAGGTGCCGTCTCACACTCACACACCTATAAATAAGACCTCTCTTGTACTATTCACACAATTCTCACAATTCTGAAAATCAATACTACTACTCTTGCAATATTTCTCTCTCTAAACTCTCCACTCTCCCTCCTCATATTTTACATCCAAGAACACAAATTCTTGGATTATTGTTTGATAGGATTAACATGATATAAAGCCACATAAACAAACACCGTTAATAAATTCTGTCAACAATGACCCTTGTAATTGTTGCACTATGTAACCCACCCAACATAATTTTATACAACTAGTAAAATTAGAAAGTGTATAAGCTACAATCAGACATGGATACATATAATTTGGGGTTTTTTTCTTTTTAAATATTGTATTTTTTTTTATTTATCAATCTGTGGTGATATTTTGGGGTTTTATTGTTTTAAGCATGAGCGCCGATTGAGACGGCGCCCTTAAAAAGGAACAACATCCCCAACAGCGCCCTCTGACTCAGCAGTCGACCCCACTGAAGGGTGTCATCTCAAATGGCACCTTTAGTTTCCATCAGACACGGCCTGTCATCATCAGGCAATCCATCATCAATACCCCCCAATTAATTTTCGGCCCCTTCCCATACCTCCCCAAATTAAACCACTCCAACTACTTTCTACCAAAACTACATCATCATCATTTATTCATCATCAGCAACCCTCCCAAATTAATTACTCCCTCCAACCAACCATTAATTTTCGGCCCCTTCCCCTTAAATCCTCCAACCAATTTCTGCAACCACCCAAATTAACTCCCCCAACCCCATCACCCTTATTTATTCCATATTCTCACAAACTTCTTTACACATTCACTCCTCACTCACCTCCAATACATTTGCATAGTGGAGTTTCATCATCCAAGTAGGGTGTTGAGACAGTTTGGACACAGATACCCAAAAATTCATCATATAAATTTTTCAAAAATATCCATTTTATTCATAAACGGACCTCACAATACCCCAAAATATCCTCCGACATATTGCATTAAATCACGTGCAAAGAAAGGTGTACATAATTGGTGGCCAAAGGAAGTATTTTTTTTAATCTCAAATAGAAACCAAAGTTGATATACTTCCTTAATATTGGATTCCCTTACATAAAAACAACAATATTGTTCATTCACAAGACTCAACATATTATTTATTGACTTGCATATATACTTGAGCAATTACAAGGCTCACTTCTATTGCACTATATAATACATTTAACCCTAGCTTAAAGCCTTCAACTAATACTAATAGTAGTCATCTTAAATACCCCATGTAAGCCTAATTAATTAGCAGAACTTATGAATAATAGGCAGCTAATAAATCAAAATCATATTGAGACACTATTAGGTACACACCACTGCATGTAACTCCAGGCTCAGAAGTAGGTGCAAGAAGCTTATATGGTAGCACCCCTGCCCCACACCAATTTCTCAAGGTGGCGTCGGAGTTCCGTCTCTCGATTTCCTTCTCGATCCTCCGTACTTCAGCTGAGAACTCGTAAAATGCTTCTATGACCTTGGCATCTCACGACCAGGTCAACTGGCGGTTCCTCTCGGCTATGTATTCCTCGTCTGGAGAGTGAGTCGACAATGTGTCAACTACGGCCATGAACTTTGTAGCTTGTAATACACTCGGGAATGCACTAAAGAAGTACTTTTGTGGGTCCGAGAGGAAAACAACATACTCAGGGTCGTTCTCGTGTGGGATTAGGCGACGCATGAGTGGCGGCCGGTTTGAAACATAGCCGCAATATAGGTATTGCCCGAAGTTCAGGACGCGTGTTGGGCAGATGCCAGCCATATCAACATGGTAAGGATCGAACATAGGTCCTCCGAAATGGCTAATGTGGGCCAACACTCTGCATCACGCAGATCCGCGTGGCCCACATTGATGGACTCTGCGTACCATGCCTGCAACTCCTTGTCGTTGCAGACATGGGCCGAGTCTTTGTAGTAATGGGTCACGTAATCCCTCACCCAAATCTCGATCCCTCCCCATAACATTAGCTCGTCCGTCGCGTACGGGTGGTCCTCAACCATCAGTTTAAGCCCATGTGGTTGGCTAGGATCAGTTACAGCCATTCCTCTGAAATGAAATCAAACAAGGAAGCTAAATTAGATCAACAATATACCATAATTATGTTGGTTATAAAGCAATCCTAGTAATGCATACCTTCGAATGAGATCAGTCTGGAGGGATTCTTGATCGAAGCGCCAGAAGTTCTTGTACGCGGCTGCACTGATTTTCATGCAGTAAAGACCAGGGGTGAAGCATGACTCGATCACTCCATCCACGCTAATCAAGCTTTGTCTGGCCAAGGCATTGATCTCCAACGTGTATCGCATGTGTGGATCCAAAAGCTTGAAGATCGGATGTATTGCGCTCATCTGCCTATGAGCTGCCAATATGAATGGCTCGAGCGTAGCATGCGTATGCAGCCTAAAACGACAACAACATCGCGCAAAATTAGAGCTCAAGATCAACTTTATGCCGAACAAAACTACATGGGATTTTCTTTATATTATCTAGATGAATGCACACATGCCATGCAACCAAGAGGAACTATGAGATGATAAATGTGATTAATTACATTAAGTTGGGCATACCAATGGTTGGCGAGTTGATGAACTCCAGCATCGTTTGAACAAACGTGAGCTTTGGCCAATTGCCACGCCCAATACGTGGTGGCATCGACTGGCGGTGTGACCACGCGCTTTGCCTTTGGAGTGGTGGACGGGAGGCTGAGCTCTATGGCTATCAGTTTTAAGGTTCCCACATCATTAAAGAAAAATATGGTTCGCGCTGCATATGATTTTCGACCATCAAGAGCATTTATTCCATCAAGAAACGACAAGTAAATATCATGGTAATCGATTATGTAAAGCTTGTTAGCATCCATAGCCTGTAAAAATCACAAGTTAGATCATGATCAGGGGTTCTAATTTCTTGAGATTCTTCATCTCCAAAAAGGCTATTAATTAGTTACCTCCTGCACAGTCATGCCATTAAGTTGGCCAGCAATGTGTTCTTTTTTTAGAGCTGATTACTTCGAACCATGAACTTCAGGGTCGAGCTTATTCACGGGGGGAGACACTCGAAGTCTCTCGATGTTGACTGGATTAACCCCTACTATGGCTTGGCAGGCAAATTCGTCATCTTTCAACCACGCATATTTCTCCTCTGCAAGTTGCATACACAGCAATTAACACTTTGATAATGCGCCCACGATTTAAATAACATCTTTATCATCACTACTAAGATCTTAAAATGGGATAAAACATGATAATAAGCAACAATCCATCTGTATTTGAGAAGGAAAATAAATGATTATTCACTTGATACTATCTTTGGAAGGTCGTATTTGAGAAGGCCGCCTTCTTGAAAATTGTAAACGGCCTTTGGAAATGGGATCTTGCTCATTATCTCATCTTGAAGACCGAGTTTGAGGAGAAGTCCTTCACTATAGAGGCTATCAATATCTGAGAACCCCTTGAAGTCTTTGTTATTAGTCGAAATGCTAGCCATCAACGACGGTATAAGGTTATGAAGCACTGTCTTTAGCCTCCCGGTTGAGAAGGCGTTCATTTTTTACTCCTCAAATTGCTCGTCTCTAGGCACGTACATAGGCAATGGCTTCTCTATTCTGCTCTCAAAATACAAACCTGTTCAAAAATTGATAAATCACAATGGGTATAATGAATGAACAAATGAATGAGCATTAAGCTCATCAAGATTCAAGAAGGACAGTAGACTAACTGGTATAAGTAGGAGGACGTCCCGTTCGACAACGCCTGGGATACGGGATCTTGTCACCATCGAGTCTTGGACGAGCGAAATCGATCACTTTGTCGGGATTACCAAGATCATTGTACACATCAAAGTCATATACTCTATCAGACAATTTTCTCTCTCCTTTTCCATCTCCTCTTAATAAGATTTTGAAATAAGAAACACATTGTAGCTCAAACACATCGTAAGATGTCCAATCATTAATAAAGGCTAAAACAGAATATAACCTGTAAACCACATGTATCATCAGAACCCAAACTCATTTTCAATAAATCCTGTAGAGGATCCTGAAGACATATTTCTTTCAGAGTTACAATTCTGTAACTTATAAAGATTTTGGTTAAAAAAGTTTGGTAAGGATTTTATGTCCAATCTACCTCATCAAGCTCTTTTTCACTACATCCTGTAGAGGTCCAATCTAACTTATAAAGAAGAAACTGCAACCAAACTTGTCCAAACAGGTCTGAAGCTCATATTTCTTTCTAATGACATATTACCTGTTTCCTAAAAGTGAACTCTCCATCTGGCAAGTTTTGCAGATCGACTAAACTTTTCATTGTCCCCGTCAGAAAGTAAAAGGAATACTTACCTGCAACACCAAGTACTAGTAAGGGTCTAAATTTCAGGTTACTTCTCAAAATTAAAGGAACAAAACTCAAACATAAAAATTTGAACAATTCTCATAATCCTTATTTTAGGATATGAATGATGAAATGCCACTGCTGAAGCTTAATTATTTGAAACATGAATCCCAGAAGATTATGAATACCATTATATTAATAACTTGTTAGCTAGAGCTAGTGATGAGAATATTTATTTAGTTGCACAGAATGTTTATAAGATATGGTTAATATGAGAAGACCTCCGAGTAATACCTAATCTGTTGAACACGGTGGTAACAATCTGAAACGACATATCCCAGACTGCTTCATGTTGATAGTCGAGCATGCTTTCAATAGTTGCACAGAATGGTAGAAATGATTTATTTGTGATAGTTTATTCATGTAATTTTATATGGGTAGTATCTTTACTATATATGCATTCAAAAACATCTCTTCTTTCTCATAACTATTTTCGATGCCCAACATCAACCAAGCACTACATAGCTCCAGCATACTCTCAACAAAACTTAATAGCAATTGCACACAATTTTCTATATCAAACAGCTACAAATCTATTTATAATATCACAACAAAAAACAAGCCATATTTAACTGAAAAATAAGTCACATTTTAAAAGGAGTAGAGGTGGATCGGAAGCCTCGGCTCAGGCACAATGGCAAGTGGTATTTTTCTCGGCGTCGAAAGCCCGAAAAGCTCCTCCATGTTCAAATCTTCGGGCTTCATGTTATTCGGCAATCTCCAATTGAATCCATGCAAGAGGTTAGCTAAGCTCGATTGAATCACCTTTAGGCCCAGTGCATAACCCGGGCACATTCTTCGACCCGATCCAAATGGCAAAAGCTCGTAGTCGTGGCCCTTCACATCGATGGTCTTCCCGATAAATCTATCCGGGTCGAATTCATCCGGATTTTCCCATATTGATGGATCTCTGTGAATTGTCCATGTGTTAACTAGCACCATGGTCTCTTTCTTAATGTCGTATCCTGCAACCTACACCAAATTCATCGACAAAATCAAATTAAATTTCATTACATCTTTTCACATCCATGAATAATTGAGGGGCAATTGTGCAAATAATCTAAAAATTGCACACTTGATCATCTTTATAATAAAATTTAAAAATTGTCCCTCTTTGCAACGGCCCCTTATCAATAATTGTACCTTGCAATCTTCACGTGCAATTCGAGGCACCAACATTGGAGCCACAGGGTGCAGTCTCATGGTCTCCTTAACAATAGCCTCTACGTAAGGGAGACTAGTTATGTCTTTCTCGTTTATCCATCGATTTTTTCCGATCACGCGATCTAGCTCTTCCACCGCCTTCTCGAAAATCTCCGGTTTCTTCAACATCTCCGAGATTGCCCACTCCACGGTCACGGCAGAGCTCTCCGTTCCACCCGCAAGCAAATCCTAGTAGCATATATGAAGGAGTAAATAATACTTTTTCTATCCAAAAAAAATATGTAGATTATGTGTTTTATAACATTTTCTTTCCCTCGTTATTAGACCATCGCTTAATTATTTTACGTGTTGCGGACTTTACACTCACTAATAACCAATTAATTAAAAAATATCATGCAATACCTCATAATATCCTTATATCTACTTTTTTACAATTTCTTTAGAGCTAACAATTTCAGTTCCAACTACCTGATATTTAAACTGGTCTGGACTCAAATTTTATAGACTCGATTGAAAAGTGGTCCGACCCGTAAATATGTCTTGGCTCAATGGGCCAGTTAAACATGTAAAACTTGATAATTTTGGTCCAGCCCAATAGGCCGCCCGATTTACTGACGTTTGGGCTGGATTTGGTTCTATTTTTATAGGCTCAATTAAAAAATGACCCGGCCCGTAAATATGATTTGAGCTGATGGTCTGGGCCGGGCTCGGCCATTTAACAGCTCTAATTTTCTTAAAACATATCCAAAATTAAAACAAAAATTACCTGAGTGAAGGCTTTAATACCATGCCTCTCCATTTTGACCTCCAAATTGGGATCCTCTGCCAATTCCAACAGCAAATCCACCATATCTCTGCTCACATAATCCTCTGTTTTCTTCCTCCTACTCTCATGCTCATTAAGAACATGCTCCAAAAACCTGTCGAATTTCTTGCCCACAATCTTCATTCTCTTCACATACCCCTGCAGATCCAAAATCTGCAGATACGGAATCAAATCCCCTATGTTGAGAACTCCATTGAGCAGAAAGAGCTCGTCCAGCATTTTCTTAAACTCCTCTGGCCCGACGACGTCGGTTTCATCCACATACTTCTTCCCCAGCACCATCCTGCTGATCACGTTCAGGCTCAACGTCGATAGGCAGTCCTTGATCGGAGTCGCCTTCCCCGACGAACGGAAAACCTCGCCCAGGAGGGAATTTAATTCCTCGGCCCGAATGTACTCGTACGATTTGAGCCTGCGCGCGCTGAAGAGCTCCATCAGGCACATCTTTCGGGCCTGCCTCCAGTACGGGCCGTACGGGGACCACGTGATGTCGGAGTAGTTGTAGGTCGTGTATTTTCCGGCGGAGGTTTTGGGCCGCGAGGCGAAGGTGATGTCCATCGTTTTCAGGATGGTTTTGGCGATCTCCGCGGAGGAGGCCACCAACACGGCGGCGGACCCGAACCGGAGGTGCATTATCGGGCCGTATTTCTGGGAGAGGCGGTGGAGGGATTGGTGGGGGAGGGCGCCGATCAGGTTGAGGTTGCCGATTACGGGCCAGGGTTTCGGGCCCGGCGGCAACTTCAGCTTTTGTCGCCCGAAAATCTTTGCTAATAAATGTAGTGTTAAAAATGTTGCGGTGATTAATGCAAATATGGAAAAGATTTGGGGTACCATTGCAAATTTTGGTAACAATTGGTATGATGAGCTTGAAGTGGAAGATTGAACGAGGAAGAGTGGAATAAATTTTGTGATTTTTTTAAAGTGAATTTATAGGTGAAATGAGGGTGTAGCAAGTATAGTGATTTTTTATTTAATTAATAAATAATTACATTATTTTTTATTTTTTTAGGGTCAATGATTAATAATGTTGACTAAAATGTTATGTTTGTCTAAGTGGGATGTTAGAAATTTTGTGGGTTTTTCTATGTAATTTGGAAATATAATATCTTGACTGTCTACTTTTTCTTTCATAATTACAAGTATGAACACATAGTCACATAGCAAAACCTAATAATGCTATATTAGAAATTAAAAATGCATTATTAATATGATTGTGATATTTATTTATATTTTATTAATATTTTGTCATATTAAGCAGGGAAGGCAATTTAAAAAATAAATTAATAATTTGGTATGAAAATGAATGACATTTGTAAATAAGTATTTTGATTTATTGTGCTCGAGTTGTTATTGTTGTGCTTAATTTTGTTCTTGTCAATTCATTAAATTCGAGAATGGAAAAATTCATGTTGTCTCATAAAATTGAAAATTATGGACCTTTTCTTATCGTATTTTATTGTATAACATGCATGTATTGCACTTTCAATTAACATGATCAAATTAAGTAAATTGAGAATTTTCATTAGTTACATTTTATGCAATCGTTTGACATAAATTGTATTACTTCTTCCAACCAATTATATTATCATTTTATTTTTTTGGGCTGTTCACTATTTTTATTTTTGTTCCTTTTTTTAAATAAATAATACTCACAAATTTAATTTAAATATATTTTTAAAAATTATATCATTTATTATCGAAAAAAAATACTCTTATCCTTTGTCAAATGGAACAGTGGTGATTTCTTAGTAAAAAATTAGGAATAATTTTTAATAATAATAGAAATCATTTTTAAAAAAATAATTTGTTATTACATGATGTATGGTAGTTAGGTATGTTTGAACAAAATTATTAATCCTTGACTTTTCAATTTCATGTTCCACATCACTAAAGTCGAAATACCTTGTAAATTTCTGATCAAATTTCTCAATGACAAAGATATGTCGTGATTAAAATATACTATAATCAAATTTTAATTAACTTTCAAATTTTAAAATTATTGTTTTATTAATCTTGAAATTAAAAAGTAAAAAATATCTTAAAATAAAATTAGTATTATAAAAGCGTTTTTTAAATATAAAAATTATTTTGCAACGTTTTGAAAGAAAAATGTTAACGTGTTCATTAAAAAGAATAGTAGAATCAATTCGACTAAAAAACTATCAAAATTAATCTAATGGGTTTCATGAATAACATGAACAATAAATAATAAAAAAAAATTGATTGTAACTAAAAGCACTTCTTTTGTGAGTCTTGACTCGTGACCCCACTTGTCTATTGTAATGGTAGTCAAATTTTCTTTGCAATTTCTTGGAGATTTCATTTATTGAATTTCTCTAAATTAATCTAAAAGGGAAATCACGGAAATTTAAGACTTATCTTGACAATAACTAGATGGAATTTAAGTTGGCAAATTTATTTATTCAGCAACCTTTTCGAATTGATTTATCAAAATAGGGTTAAAAGTTGCAATACTATGGAAATAAAGTTAGTCGGTATTTTTGATACCGACTGGTGATATGTACCTCATACTTAGTGGATTCATTAAACACTCTCCAGTCAGTAACACAAGAATCGACTGGAGGGAGCTTTCACACCAGTCAAGTTGACAGTCACCAACATCTTTCACGTGAGTATACATTGGGAAGGATGGAGTCAATGCTTAATAATTGTGAAATTAGATATAGGGCAAAGTGTTTTGCTTGTAATGTTTGTTTGGGAATCTGATTCCCTACAAATAATTGATATATATATATATATATAATTTGTCACAAGAACGTAAATTTTCATCACTAGAAACTTGTGGTGATAATTTTTTTTGTCACAAACGCCGTCACCAAAAGCATATACAAATTTCATTTTTTTTTTCTCCACAAAGCATATTGCACATTTCTTTTTGTCTTCAATTCTCCATGCACCAAAAAAAAATAAAAAATCTTATCCTTCTATCAATATATCTTTCACTTCATAAATTGTTATTAAGCTAGGGAGCGAAGCACAAATAATATTTTTTAAGGTGTAAGTATAAAATTAAATTTATTTTTTTATAGGATACATTTTGTATATTTATATTATTTTATAGACTAACCTTGATATTTTTTTTATACAATTTATATTGTCATTTGTCACTGAGAAAGTATCACTTGACAATTTCAAATTATAAGGTAATTTTACTTTTTGTGGAAATTATTTAATTATTATGTATGTTGAATATACTTACAGAAATAATTGTGTTACTGAGAAAGCATATTTAATTGTGTTATTATATCAATCTTGTTGATAAAATAATCGACGTGCGTGCTTAAGAAAGTAATTAATCAAGTCCGGATTGGAGTGTCCAGAAGAATTGATCGAGCACGAAGAAAGAACCAGATCGAAGAACGTTCTGACGAGTCACCAGTTATTGAGCTGGTGATGAGTCACCAGCTTATAGTGAAGCAGGTAGCTGTTCAGCAGCTTCTAGTGAAGCAGACTGCTGACCAGCAGCTTATGATGAAGCAGGCTGGTGACGATCCAGCAGCTTGTATTTTCTTTATAATGTAACCGAATTCATTTGAATAAGGAATACAAAATTTACCCCCTAACTAAGTGCTACTTAAACGACGTGCTTATATATACGACCTACCTGCTTACATATAAAGCTTCACACGCTCGTCTATTTCAGCTTATTGATGGTGTAATCGAGATTATTTCAGCCACATAATCGTGCTTGTGCAAATTACATCAACAATTTGGCGCTAGAAGGAGGGTCCGAACCTCCGTTCTGCAAAAGTTTCGTTCATACGAGATGCAAAATTGATAGCTAAGTCTATCCTTTTCTTATATTTAAGGAAATAACTGATATATATATTATCAGTAGATTACATGAATATATACTCATATTTGTATACATATATGCCAACACAGATCTCTACGGCGGCTTGAATCGCCGACAAGTTTTGTTCGAAACGCAACCGGCATCAGAGCCCAAAACAACTCCGACACCACCGCGGAAGGAAGCGCTGTCGACGAAAATGAAGGAGGTGAGTTTTATTTCTAATCCTCATACCACTTATGTTAAGAAGAAGAGGGGGAATCGGTTGCCGAAAAATAAAAAAAAAAGGGGTTTACTTGGGTAATTAAAAAAAAAATTGTTGCCGAATTGATCTCGAACATATACCTGTTCGTCTACGAATTGCTGGCAACAACGGTTGTATGCCAAAATTTAATTTGGTCGGTGGAGATTTCTTGTTAATCTGATAACTATCCACACCATAACCGCCCACAATTACTTGTTGACTTAATCAACTCCTGAGAGCAAACAATTTGGGCTGGGTTAAATAATTTGATTAAATAAGGCTCAGATAAGTGCTCTTGGTGAATCAAGAATTCAATAATCTCAGCCCATTATCCCAACCCATAATGCCCATAACTGGGCATAAAAAAGCTACTGATCTATCAAGAATTCAACAAGGATTGACCAAGTCCACTATCTCTTATACATGCACGCCCAATAATTATTTGGATATTTTATGATTGGGCCAGATTGAATTGCTGAAATTGGGCAATGAAATTTTTGTGGGCCTAATCAATTGGTTATCCAGAGATTAAATGAAAGATTGGGCCTACGTATTTAAATTAAATTACTCCAATATATTTGGCCCAAATAATTAAATTATTTTCAAGATTAATTTGAGAGAGATAAAAATTGCTTCTTAAAGCAATTAAATTGCAGATGAAAAAATTGCTTCTTAAAGCAATTAAATTCCGGAAGAAAAAATTGCTTTTTAAAGCAATTAAATTTCAGAGGAATAAAAAATTGCTTCTTAAAGCAATTAAATTCCAGAGGAATAAAAAATTGCTTCTTAAAGCAATTAAAATCCAGATGCCTCTGGGCACGATTATTACCAGATGCCTCCGAGCACGATTATCACCAGATGCCTCCGGGCACGATTATCACCAGATGCCTTTGGGCACTATTATCCCGTCTTTATAGGCGATGTCCATCCTGCCTATATTGACGATGCCTCCTATATAGGCGATGCGCCTCCCAGAGGCATGATTCCGCCTTATAGGCGATGCGTCTCCCAGAGGCATGATTCCGCCTATATAGGTAATGCGCCTCCCAGAGGCATGATTCCGCCTTATAGGCGATGCGCTTCCCA
>JAPKLY010000116.1:270116-288643 GCA_026898435.1 Prunella vulgaris
TAGGCGACGCGCCTCCCAGAGGCATGATTCCGCCTTATAGGCGATGCACCTCCCAAAGGCATGATTCCGCCTATATAGGCGATGCGCCTCCTAGAGGCATGATTCCGCCTTATAGGCGATGCACCTCCCAGAGGCATGATTACGCCTATATAGGTGATGGGCCTTCTCGAAGCAGTAATCCTTCTTGAAGGCAGGATTATCCCGTCTTTATAGGCGATGTTCATCCCGCCTATATTGACGATGCAGGTTGGTGATACGCCGGAACATTTCAAATCAATCAACTCTTGATCATAAATCACAATCAACAGTTGAATGGGGGGCAGGAGATGATATTGATAAAGAGCAGTTAGCTGGTTGTCTGACTCAAGCAGACAACTCAAGACTCAAACAAACAACTCAATGAACAGGTATGCAAGCGCGAAACTATTGATACCCCAACACTACACTGGGGGGCAGACCCTGATACACAAAATCATCAAGAAGAAAAAAGCTCGAAATACGCAAGGACATCAGTCCCAAAACGTTATTGTCAAAAGCTCGAGGTAAAGGCCGTTAAAGTGTCCAGGTTCACTAAAGTATCCTTTTTAAAGGATCACTAAGAACCCCCGACCACTAAAGTGCCTAGGTTCACTAAAACATCCTTCTTAAAGGATCGCTAAGAACCCACAACCCAACATAAAAAGACTCTCAAAAGACGAAAGTGTCTAAGGCAAGGTTTATAAAACCCGATCGCCCAAGAGAGCACAAAAGTACGATTCGCGGCCCTGAAGTGGCGTAAGACGAACAATTTGCTTCCGTAAGTGGTGTAAGACGAACATTTGCGTACCAAAATATAAAAGCGAGCAAAAGACAATAACGTGCGAAAAATATAAACAGTTGGGGGCACATTCACCAACGGCAGGAATAATCTATCCTTCAACCGGAGTGAATGGTTACATCTCAGCTGGCTAAATCTCATCCATCAGTATGAAAGAAGCAGGACTCGATACTACAACAAAAGTCGCAAAGCAACCAAGCAGAAGCGCTCGCCAAGAAACCATACATTGAATATTCCAAGTATAAAAAAATATTAGGTGCAAACTATTTTTCAAATGCATCTACTTGCAGGTATAAAGAAACACAAGAAGTCAGTGCTCACTCAACCCGAACGAATGGAGCAATGAACGCAGAGATTCAAGTAACCTATGGGTATCTGAAAGGATTGCACGGTACTCTTTTTTCCCTACGACCGGTTTATCCACAAGGGTGGTTTACGGCTAGGTTTTTAATGAGGCCTGTAGCATCCTTCTATGTATTCGTTACACGGTTATAGAATCCTGCGAAGCCACATTTGATGCATCTTTGCATTAACACAAGGAAATGCAAGCACAAAGAAGAAGACAGAGCGAAAGGCAGATCAATTCAAGCTCAATCTACTTCCTTGCACTGGAAAAATCTTGCGAAGATCCAGATAGCCTGATGCTCGTTATTCATCTAACGATTTAAACAAACATCAGGCTAGGGGGCAATTGTTGATAAAATAATCGACGTGCGTGCTTAAGAAAGTAATTAATCAAGTCCGGATTGGAGTGTCCAGAAGAATTGATCGAGCACGAAGAAAGAACCAGATCGAAGAACGTTCTGACGAGTCACCAGTTATTGAGCTGGTGATGAGTCACCAGCTTATAGTGAAGCAGGTAGCTGTTCAGCAGCTTCTAGTGAAGCAGACTGCTGACCAGCAGCTTATGATGAAGCAGGCTGGTGACAATCCAGCAGCTTGTATTTTCTTTATAATGTAACCGAATTCATTTGAATAAGGAATACAAAATTTACCTCCTAACTAAGTGCTACTTAAACGACGTGCTTATATATACGACCTACCTGCTTACATATAAAGTTTCACACGCTCGTCTATTTCAGCTTATTGATGGTGTAATCGAGATTATTTCAGCCACATAATCGTGCTTGTGCAAATTACATCAACAAATCTGTTACTTCGATCATATTATTATGTTGAAAAATTTACTGTTTTTAGGACTTATATGCTTCAAATATTATTAAATATTATTATTTTTTAAGTTAGAATAAAATCTGTGAATACTTAATATTATTGAAATGAATATTATTCAAATGTAATTAAATATTAGTATCTTCTAAATTAGAATAAAAACAGTAAAATAATAACATTAAATTAATTCTACCTTAATTTTGTCAAACTGTAAAAATTAATACCAATTTTTCTTTATTTTATTTTTATATGCATGGCGTATAATTAATTCTTTAATTTTTATTATGGTTTTAAAAAAGAAAGAATGCAAATGTAAAATTCAATAATAAAATAAAAATATATTTAATTAATTTTTGTGATTAATTTTTAATTTAAATAAGTAAAAATGAAATTGAGACGTTGAAATAGAAAGAGTATGAAAAAAGAGTTACCACACACATCACTGGTTGGGGTCCAGGATACCGACTGGATTTCCAGTCGGGACCCCAGACCCGACTGACTTTATATTGCTAAAACTCTCAATTTTCACCCATTTCAATAAATAAATTTTAAAACATCGTTAATTAAATAAATTTACCAATTTAAGTTCGTACACTCAATTATACAAAGGGATTTATTTAAAAAAAAATTAATAATAATGAGAATTAAATTTAATTTTCTCAATTTATACTTTTTATATTATTCTTATTACTTTTTTACTATTCTCCATCATATCACATGTACTATATCAATATTTTTATACCTTTTTAATATTAGTATTCAAAAGTTATGAGAAATAATCCTCAATAAATGCTTAATCTAATAAGTCGCAGTAATGAAATAATTAATAGTTGACTATTAGCAATATTGAATTAATTAATTAATATGTTCAATAATGTAAACGTAATCGTGCTTTTAACAATAATATCATTACCATTCCCACAAAGTGTGGTTAGGCTTGGCAACGGGGCGGGGAATCCCCGAAAGAAACGGGGACGGGGATGGGAAAAAATTTTCCCCGTAGGTGGGGACAGGGCGGGGACGGGGATTGTATTCCCCGCCCCGTTTTCCACGGGGCCCCGCATAATATATATATTTATAATATACATATATATATATATATATTTTTTAAATATATATCTATTATATATATCATATAAGTATATTATATATATCATTCATATATATATATAACTAATTAACTATTCATGTATATATAATGTATAATATATCAAATTAATGTATTTTATGCATTTTAAATTTTTATTTATTTAAAAAATTAATTATACTTGTTATTAAAAAAAAGAAAAAAGAAATTCGCGGGGAACGGGGAATACCCGTGGGGACGGGTTCCCCGGCGGGGCGGGAATGAGGATAAGTTTTTTCCCGTGAAGTTCACGTGGACGGGGACGGGGAATCCCCGCGACCGAGGGGACGGGGATGGGGATTGGCCCCCCCATCCCCGACCTGCCCTGTTGACAAGCCTAAGTGTGGCTCACACCATCGCGCTTTTAAACTCAGAACAACTTATTTGATTAAAATAATTAAATTGACTCCTACCAAATGGCGCCTCTCACTAACAACAATAATTAGTATTGTATGATCATTTTCATAATATGAACTATTTTATTATATAAAATTTATTTTTATGAATTTTTTATATTTAATAAAAGTGGGTTATTATATGAATCACTTTCACACAAAATCTACTCAATAATTCTAGAAATGATTTATTTTTTCAGGTTTTTATTAACTTAAAATTAGTACACTCTCTATTCTATAATTTATTATTTTTGCCAAACTTCATACTTTTAAATAAAATTATTTGTAAATTTTACTTCCACAATGTTTACAATTTTGTATAAAAAATATTAGTATTACTTTTGATTTTGAACTTGCACATACACACAATTAATTTATTTTATTTACTTTAAATTTTTTTTGATAAAAATTAATTTATTTACTTTATATGTAATCCCAGTTTACAATATTACCACTCAAATTCTTACACATTTCTCCATTTTCGTAATATATTTTTACTAAAATGTGAAACTAACTTTGGAATGAAGGGTATAGTTTATAATCTAACATCAAATTTATTTGGGTAGGTTTTATATGAAAATAGTTTATAGTAATAAATTTATAATAAAATTATTTTAAAGTATTAAATATTTAGTTAAGTGTATTATAAAAATATTTATAAGGAGTATAAAAAATTGGTGTGAGTAAAACCTATAACAATTATAATATTATATCATATACCCAATTTTTGATATTTTTGATAAAAAATTTAATACTCCTAATTAAACATTTAATATTTTAAAATTAATTTATAATAAGCTCATTATAAATTATTTTAATACAAAAACTTATACCAACTTATTTGTATGACTATTTAGGATTATATATTCATAAACCGTGTATTATTTTTTTATGATGGGTGCGTTGTCATTTATTTCATAGAATGGGAATTTCAATTGATAATGAACTCTAATAATGTTGTACTCACTTTTTTCTTTGCCTACTAACTTTATTTTAATATTTTAATATTGTTATTTTATTTTGTGACATAAAATATTAGATTTTATTATAACTTGTACACATCAAATTCTGAAAATAAAATTGATGGATAAAAGAAATAGGATTTTGAAAATAAAGAAGGGAAAATACACATTTTTATCCTATTAGTTAGGTTGACTTTGATTATCGTCCTCTTAAGTTTTGAATTTTTGTTTTCGTCCTTTAGCTTACCAAAAATTATGGTTTTCATCCTCCAACCGCCTATAATCAGTCATACAACCGGTAATACACACGTGGATCCATTTTTTCTTTCTTTTTTTAAAACAAAATACTAACGTGGGAGTATTTGGAGGGAATTAGGTCTTGACAAAATACACTTTTAACCGTAAATTCCCTCTCAAATACCGTCCAAATCTTACATCCATAGAATCTTCTATCCGGATTCATTTTTTAATATGATGTACAAACCGTGCAACAAAACCACAATGACACTTATATTGCGCTCGAAACTCGTTAATTCATACGAATATCTTGAAGACATCCCTCTTCCTTTCTGTACAGTGAGTATGCACTCAAAAGAATTTAGGTTTTTGGATGCTTTGATTTGGAAGAGAATTTACTGTTAAAAATGTATTTTGCCAAGACATAATTCCCTCCAAATACCCACACATTAGTATTTTATTTTTAAAAAAAGAAAGAAAAATTGAATCCACGTATGTATTACCGGTTGTGTGACTGATTATAGGCGGTTGGATGACGAAAATCATAATTTTTGGTAAGTTAAAAGGACGAATATAAAAATTCAAAACTTAAGAGGACGAAAACTATAATTTTTGCTAAGTTAAAGGACGAAAACAAATATTTAAAACTTAAGAGGATGAAAATCAAAGTCAACGAAATTTATAGGACAAAAATGTGTATTTTCCCAATAAAAAATTTACTAATTAACCTCTCATCAATGTTTAGAAATAACATCATTTACCACATTTAATTCTTAACGTCCCATATGTGTACATTTCTCATTATGTGTTTTCTGTATATTTCCAGAAAATAGGAAAGATACATGAAAGAGGCTATTTCTGTGATCTATGATGTTTCAAGATGATAACTATACTCATTAATCCATTAGGGAGCAAGTGTTTTTTATTTTAAAGAAGTATCAATATTATTACTGAAAGATCATATTTTTTATAAATTATTTTTTAATAATATTAAAAATACTTTTTTTAAAAGTATATTAACATATTATGGTACATCTAATATATTCAAAATTAGGTGATTAAAAGCAACTCACCTGGCCACCGGACTCTTCACTTGAATGAGTGATTTGAGTTCGATTCTCTTTGGAAATGAATAGGAGGAAGATACATGGTTGACTTGGAAATATTCTTGGAGTGTTTGAAGATTTGGTAAATTAATTAATAACTACTAACATCTAATATTTACCAATAAAAAAATAGTGATTAAAAGCAATTTGAAATCAAATAGATTAAAAACAATTTACCGTGAGCAGTTTACATTTGATTGTTTAACTGATTTCAAGGGATAAAAACGCTTGTTTGTTTGCCTTTTTTTTTTTTTTTTTTCGTGGCTAAATTTTTATTATAACCATTTACATTTTTACTAGTTATGAGCTTTTAAAAAGTAACGTTGAAAGTTGAAACCGCCATTCACAAAGTGCCCACTAAATTGATGTCGTCAGATTGCATGACATCATCACTTGTCCATATTAGATCTCAAGAAAAAATGTAGATGTAATTTTTGATCGTTAAAGATGTTAGCAGTTATAATTTAGTTTACTAAGGAATCGTTTGGTATAATTATAAGGAATGAAAAGGGTATGGAAATGAAAATGATATGAAATGAAAGTCATAGTTCTCATATAGCTGAATTATAGTTGATTTATTAGTTTTTAGGAATCAAAGTCATAATATGAACTATAGTTGATTCCTTAGTTTTTAGGAATCAAAGTCATAATAGAATCATTCCAAACACACACTATGACTTTGATTACCATTACTCACCCTCAAGACTCTCCAACCAAATAACCCCTTAAATTTTTGAACGGTCTAAAAATTATCTCTAAACTAATTTTATATCTTCTTTAATTTATTTTCAGAAGGAATCGAATTCGAATCACTCACTCGAGTGAGAAGTCTGGTGACCAAGTGAGCTAACCTTAAAATCTAATTAATAGTAAACTTAGCACGAATGGTCACATTTTCTTTTTAAATTATAAAAAGAAATAAGTATATAAGAATTATAAAAAATACAAATTTAAAAGTACACTCAAAATATATATGAAAATATTTTAAAAATTATACATTATTATTGTACTACACAGTGGATACTATTATTTCAATATCAGCCAATTTAGCAAAAAAGAATGTGGGTCAGGCAAAGCCCTCCCACTTATCACTGTCTTGATATTATTGATCTTACTTTTGCTGTACATAGGAGACAGCTTGTCCATGTTCTCATCACCTAAAAAAAAAAGAGAGACACATATTTTTTAAAAAAATAAAAAATTATTTTGAAAAATAATTTGATAAAACTATGTATATGAAGTAAAGAATTTAACTGAATATAATATGCACCCAAAAAATAAAAAAATAATATTATATTTTTCTGGGGTCTGCAAATTCTCATGTTACGTCCCTAAAAGGAAAGTTTGTAAGTTCTTTTGGAACGGGGAATACACTATCCGAATGAATACGTTACTTCCTTTTTGGAGTTTTTTTTCACAAAAAATTTTTCCCGAACATAGTGAAAATAAAATAATTTTTTAAAATTAAAAAAAAAGAATAGTAAAAAAAAAAATTAGTGTGGTGTATTTACCTTTTTGGGTGGTGAAAATGAGTTGGGCCAAAATAGTGAATATGTGTATGTCGATATTAGTACTGCCCTACACAATTCTCTTCATTATTTGTTGGCCCAAATAAAGTAATAGTTTGGCTCAATTACTTAGTGTCAAGTTATTTGGATCACAATATTATAGAAGTATAATCAGTCGATTAACAGATCTCATATATGATGAGTACACATTTTATTCATAATCTAGAATACTTTTATTTTCTCTTTTTAAAAATTATCAATTTAATGTAGATAGTACACCTACCAAACAATAAAGATGAAAAAAATAGGAGGACATAATTTATATGAAAATAATTATGATAAGTTTATTATAAAACTGTTTTAAAGTATCAAATATTTATTATGATATTCATCAGAAGTATCTAAAGTTGAGATCAATAAATAATTATAGCATAATATTATTGATTCAGATTTTTGATACATCTAATGAAATTTTTTATACTACTGATAAAATATTTAATACTTTAAAATAGATTTACGATAAACTTATTATAAACCATTTTCATACAAAACTTTACTAAAATATAAGAGTTCCTAACTCTAAGTGGAACATTTATCGAATGTTCGGAAAAAAAAATCATGCATGAAAATGCACCATATGTTCCGTGAAAAAATTCGAATAAAGGTCATTTCTCGACAAATCAGTGCCAAAAATTTCAAATTGAGTATGTCTTGGGTGCACTTGAATGCATTCCTCAAAATCAATTTTGAGCAGCTCATGTCAAAATTGAGTCGATCAAAATTAAAATTAAAATTGAATTTAAATCTCAAATACATAATACACACATATTTTGTATTTCAAAACCAACCAATATATAATATATACACCAAAATTTATGCTATCATATACACATTCTCAACTTATACTATTTTGAAAAGGATGATTTATATATAAGTTCAAGAAAATCACTGTATTTACAAATAGGTTCAAAATATTTGTAATATATTTAAATCTCAAAATGAAAAACGATTATATTAGTATTTGATGTGATTTTTTTTTCGTCTCAAATTGAAAAGAAAAACTTATCAGACAATTCATACTCACTTAATTTTAATTAAAAACCAGAGTTGATATACTCCCTTAGTATTGGATTCCCTTACAAAAAATGACAATTTTGCCCATTCACAAGACTCAACATACATATTATTTATTGACTTGCATATATACTTGAGCAATTACAAGGCTCATTTCTATTGCACTATATTATACATTTAACCCTAGCTTCAAGCCTTCAACTAATACTAATAGTAGTCATCTTAAATACCCCATGTAAGCCTAATTAATTAGCAGCACTTATGAATAATAGGCAGCTAATAAATCAAAATCATATTGAGACACTATTAGGTACACCCCTGCATGTAACTCCAGGCTCAGAAGTAGGTGCAAGAAGCTCATATGGTAGCACCCCCGCCCCACACCTATTTCTCAAGGTGGCGTCGGAGTTCCGTCTCTCGATTTCCTTCTCGATCCTCCGTACTTCAGCTGAGAACTCGTAAAATGCTTCTATGACCTTGGCATCGCCCGACCAGATCGACTGGTGGTTCCTCTCGCCTATGTATTCCTCGTCTGGAGAGTGAGTCGACAATGTGTCCACTACGGCCATGAACTTTGTAGCTTGTAATAAACTAGGGAGAGCGCTAAAGAAGTACTTTTGTGGGTCAGAGAGGAAAACAGCGTACTCGGGGTCGTTCTCGAGTGGGATTAGGCGACGCATGAGTGGCGGCCGGTTTGGAACATAGCCGCCATAGGGGTATTGCCCGAAGTTCAGGGCCGCGTGTTGGGCAGATGCGAGCCATATCAATGTGGTGAGGATCGAACATAGGTCCTCCGGAGTGGCTAATGTGGGCCACCACTCTGCATCACGCAGATCGGCGTGGCCCACATTGATGGACTCCGCGTACCATGCCTGCAACTCCTTGTCGTTGCAGACATGGGACGAGTCTTTGTAGTAATGGGTCACGTAATCACTCACCCAATTCTCGATTGCTTCCCATATCATTAGCCCGTCCGTCGCGTACGGGTAGTCCTCAATCATGAGTTTAAGCCCATGTGGTTGGCTAGGATCAGCTACAGCCATTCCTCTGAAATGAAATCAAACAAGGAAGTTAAATTAGATCAGCTATTTACCATAATTATGTTGGT
Source organism: Prunella vulgaris (assembly GCA_026898435.1). Lineage (NCBI taxonomy): Eukaryota > Viridiplantae > Streptophyta > Magnoliopsida > Lamiales > Lamiaceae > Prunella > Prunella vulgaris. The sequence continues at coordinate 279,620 of JAPKLY010000116.1, forward strand.
TATAAAGCAATCCTAGTAATACATACCTTCGAATGAGATCAGCCGGGAGGGATTCTTGATCGAAGCGCCAGAAGTTCTTGTACGCGGCTGCACTGATTTCCATGCAGTAACGACCAGGGGTGAAGCACGACTCGATCACTCCATCCACGCTGATCAAGCTTTGTCGAGCCAAGGCATTGATCTCCAACGTGTATCGCATGTGTGGATCCAAAAGCTTGAAGATGGGATGCATTGCGCTCATCTGCCTATGAGCTGCCAATATGAATGGCTCGAGCGTAGCATGCGTACGCAGCCTAAAACGACAACAACATCGCGCAAAATTAGAGCTCAGATCAACTTTATGCTGAACAAAACTACATGGGATTTTCTTTATACTATCTAGATGAATGCACACATGCCATGCAACCAAGAGGAACTATGAGATGATAAATGTGATTAATTACATTAAGTTGGGCATACCAATGGTTGACGAGTTGATGAACTCCAGCATCGTTTGAACAAACGTGAGCTTTGGCCAATTGCCACGCCCAATACGTGGTGGCATCGACTGCGGGTGTGACCACGCGCTTTGCATTTGGAGTGGTGGACGGGAGGCTGAGCTCTATGGCTATCGGTTTTAGGGTTCCCACATCAGTCAAGAAAAATATGGTGCGCGTTGCATATGATTTTCGACCATCAAGAGCATTCATTCCATCAAGAAACGGCAAGTAAATATCATGGTAATCGATTATGTAAAGCTTGTTAGCATCCAATGCCTGTAAAAATCACATGTCAGATCATGATTAGGGGTTCTAATTTCTAGAGAAACTTCATCTCCAAAAAGGCTATTAATTAGTTACCTCCTGCACAGTCATGCCATTAAGTTGGCCAGCAATGTGTTCTTCTTTGAGAGCTGATTCAGTCGGACCGTGGACTTCAGGGTCGAGCTTACTCACGGGGGGAAACACTTGAAGCCTCTCGATGTTGACTGGATTAACCCCCGCTATGGCTTGGCGGGCAAATTCGTCATCTCTCAACCATGCATATTTGTCCTCTGCAAGTTGCATACACAGCAATTAACACTTTGATAATGCGCCAATGATTTAAATTACATCTTTATCATCACTATTAAGATCCTAAAATGGGATAAAACATGATCATAAGCAACATTCCATCTGTGGAGCACTATCAAAACAGAAGCTCAACTACCCTTCCACAAGATTGCATATAACTTAACAAATTATTTACTCACTTGATACTATCTTTGGAAGGTCATATTTGAGAAGGCCGCCTTCTTGAATCTTGTAAACGGCCTTTGGAAACGGGATCTTGCTCATTATCTCATCATGAAGACCGAGTTTAAGGAGAAGTCCTTCACTATAGAGGCTATCGATATCTGAGAACCCCTTGAAGTCTTTGTTATTAGCCGAAATGCTAGCCATCATCGACGGTATAAGGTTATGAAGCACTGCCTTTAGCCTCCCGGTTGAGAAGGCGTTCATTTTCGACTCCTCAAATTGCTCGTCTCTAGGCACGTACATAGGCAATGGCTTCTCTATTCTGCTCTCAAAATCCAAACCTGTTCAAAAATTGATAAATCACAATGGGCATATAATGAATGAACAAATGAATGAGCATTAGGCTCATCAAGATTCAAGAAGGACAGTAGACTAACTGGTATAAGTAGGAGGCCGTCCCGTTCGACAACGCCTGGGATACGGGATCTTGTCACCACCGAGTCTTGGACGAGCAAAATCAATCCCTTTGTCGGGATTGCCAAGATCATTGTACACATCAAAGTCATATACTCTATCAGACAATTTTCTTTCTCCTTTTCCATCTCCTCTTAATTCTCTAAGCTCCTTCTCTCTAAGAGCTTTCAGCCCCTCAGGTGTTTCATTAGGCAAATATGGCTGTTCAAAATAAGACAACAAACACCACATAAGACTACTAATAATAGTAAACATGAATTTCGTCAAAAATCAAGAATTGATGTCATCATTGCAGAAACTTCCAACATTCAAACCTTTAAAACAACTTTGACCCCAAAAACACATCAGAAAATGCTGCAGAAAGATTCAACAAATCCAGCAATTTTTTATTTTTAATGACTCCATATTCAAGAGGCAAATCCCACCCCCGATTGATGGCCCAACATATAAAATTATTTAATAGCACTAAATTACACAAAACTAAAAACAAAACCATCTTTTTCTATACCTGATTAGTGAAAAAAACTCTTTTTTCAGGATGATCTTTCTTGGATTGAACCCAAGAATTGCAGGGGAAATGCAGAGGGCCACATGCAAATCCTTCAAGTGTGATGCTCTCTAAGAAGAATTCTTGCTGGTGTTTATTAACAACAGTGATTGCACCTGGGATTCCAAAATTTGAATCCACAACAAAATCTGCAACATAATTCACTCTCTCTGTTTTCAGATTTGATTTCTTGGACCAATCTTTCAGCACAGCCTCCTTGCTCTTCTTTGGGGCCTTTGTCTCTATTTTTTCACAATAAAAATAGTTAAAACAAAAACCCCACACTTTTTTTTTTCAAGAATCTTGCATCTTTAACTTGTTTTAATCATCACCAATTCTTTATTCACAAATGGGCTCAGAATAAAATATCCCAAAAACAAGAAAAACCTCATCAATAATTCCCCAGAGCATTGAAACCACCATAAAATGACTTAAAAGATTTTCTTTAAAAAAAAAAAACTTACTTGGGTCAAAATCATTGCTAATAAGTTCCAAGGCAACATTTCTTCCAAATTTATCAGTAAAAGCATCCAAGTGCTTAGCAATTGTTTCCTTGAAATCCTCCTTGTTCTTGTTCCTCACTGTCACCACTGCCCTCACCTTGAATTTCACAGCTTTTTCAGGCACCACTTTCACCAAATCCAAATCCTCACTAATTGCTGCAACAGGGGTTGTACTCTTGGCACCCCTCCTGATCACCAGTTGTACCTTCTTCCCCTCCAGGGGCAAAAAAAATGGCTTCTTCTGCTGATTCAGAAAAAGCCCTGCTGTTGATGATGATGAAAATGAACATCTTTCCATCAACGAAGACCCCATAATTTCTCTTGCCAATGCCATTTTTTATTTTTTCAACTTTGAAATGATGTAACCCTTTTCTTTGAAAGTTGGAGGTGATTAGAGGAGCAATTTATAAAGGTCCAATCTTTCTCTCTCTCTCTGTATATACTCACACATATATATATATATATGCAGTGAGAGAGATTTGCAGAGGGATTTAAACAGTGTTGATGTAAATGCAAGAACACGAGATCTCACCGTCCACACGTTTTTTATTTCCTTATGACCAAATGTGAGAAGTCGCTGTTTATTTTATTTTAGATTAGTGATAATGATTTTTTTTTTTATTTACTTGGAATTTTCTTGCATTATAAAATTAAAAGGCTGCTGAGTCAAACAAACGAGTTCGGGGTTGGTTCGTCGATCATCCAACGCGGTGGCACAAGGCCAAATAGAAAGTGCGACGATATGTGGTGTGCCTTTTTGGTTCTTGCGTGGACATTTTTGTCCTTGTGTTCTTGCTAAAATGGCAATTTTGTCCTGGTGACATAAAAGGCTTGTCATGGAATTACCTTTTCTTTTTAAAAGAAAAAAAAAAAAAAGCAAGATTTTATGCGTGATATGATTGAAGTGTTGTAGTATCATTTTTTTGTAATTCCAAACATACTCCTTTTTAATGTTTGGGAATTTAAAGTGTAAATTAATTATGGAATTTTTAAGTTGTTGAGTATTTTTTGAGTCGATAAGTATTTACTGAAAATAAAAAGTATTTAATTTAGTTTACGTGACAAAGATGGTTAAATCGACAATATGAATAACAGAAATTATGTACAAATAATTGAAAATTATTTATGTGCCTTATATTATTTTTATCAATAAATTGTAAATTTGACAAATATAGGAGTATTTTTTTAGCTTAATTTAAATTTTTTGCAATCTTATTTTGATCACTTTAAGCTCCATTTGGATGGATGGATTTGAAAAATAAATGAATTTAAAAAAAAATACATATAAAAAAGCATATATTTCAAGTTAAGAATTATAAAATTATCTTCAAGTCAACCTTATATTTCTCTTAATTCATTCACAAAGGGAATCGAACTCAGATCACTCATTCAAGTGAGGAGTCTACTTATTAGGTAATTAACCTACCTGATTTACATTCAATTTTATTGATGTTTGTCTTCAAAATAATTGATAAGATTTCTTGGATGCTCTATTTAATTTCGAGTTACAAGAGCATAAGTTTATAATTTACTAGTTCAATTAGTTTAGGCAGTATGCTAATAATAATGCCTATGCAATGCAAGATTTTTGAAGTGTTCCACTATTATTTAATAAATTAATGTGATTTGAAATATATATATATAGAGACATTACATAAATCTTTATCAAATTATATTTCTTTCACCCAAAAAAAGAAAAAAGAAAAAAACAGATGCACCTTCTATCCTATTTTACTAGTTTATTTTTTTTTCATGAGTTTTAAGAAAGCATGTATAATATGTGTAAAAGTAAATTTAATGAGTTTTAAGAGGTATGTTTACTATGTATAAATGTAAATGGCGGCCGTTGAGACCTTTTAGGCGCTTGAAGGCTCTCGATCGCCGACGCCAAGGTTAAATCGACGAGAAAAATTCGTCAACATATTTGGCATTGCCGATGCAGTCTAGAAGGCCGCCGAGGCTCTCTTGGCACCGCCTAAATGGTAATTACTCTTCTTTTTTAATTTTAATTTCAACTTAAAAATTAGAACTAAAATTAAAAAATAAAACTAATTTACGAAATTACTAAAAAAAAATGAAAGTTTAATTGAACTATTTTATAATTTATTCGTATAATGTATTTTGCTCTTTTTGTGTTCATATAGAAGTTGGACAATATCGTATTATGATACTCCCTCCGTCCCACTATAAGTTGCTCATGTTGTCATTTTTCGTCTGTCCCACTATATGTTCCTCATTTGCTTTTTTACTTTTTTTTAGAAACTACTATTCACTTCTTTATTATTATTTTCATTACTTTTTTACACTATTTTCATTACTTTTTCACTTTTCTACATCACATCACTTATACTTTTTCACTTTTTTCATCACATCACTTATACTTTTTCATTTTTACCTTAATTCGTGTGTCCAAAAGCAACGAGCAACTTATAGCGGGACGGAGGGAGTGATTTTTAATATTTTGTTGACTTGTTATATTTTGTGATGATTATTAACTATATTTTAAATTTATAATTTATCGTATAATGTATATTTTTATTAATATATGTTTTGAATTTTTTTTAAATATTAATAAAAAATAAAAAAATATTGGCACTGTTAGGCGGCAAGCCGCAAGCGCACTCGACCGTCCAACGACCGCCTAGCGTCATTTGTACCCTTGCAATTATGTATAAAGGTAAAATAAATTATAAATATATAGTATAAAAATATTTTTCTTTTAGAAAATATAAAATTTTATTAGACGGATTAAAATAAAAGTATGTTTACAAAATTAGACTAGAAATATATCAAAATTGCTCCAATGGTTTTAGGAGAGCTATCATTGACATTTTATTGTGGGGCATCCTCATTTTCTTCTTAAATGTGAGAATTGTGGCTAGAGCTGTTATACGAGCCGAGCGAGCCCGAGTAGTGCCAGGCTCGGCTCGGCTCGTTAAACTTATCGAGTCGAGCCTAGCTCGTTAAGCAAACGAGTATTTTTTTGAGCTCGGCTCGGCTCGTTTAACACTTCGAGTCGAGTCGAGTCGAGCCCTTAACAAGCCGAGTCGAGCCGAGCTCACGAGCAACTCGTTTATTTTAACAACAATAAAGCTAAAACTATCACCAATTCATCAGTATGAGTGATTTGAGAATATGAATTGTATTATTATGTAAAATATTAATATTTTATACCATAAATTATATAATATTTATAAAATAACCTCTATTTTTCGAGCCTACCGAGTCGAGCCGAGCCGAGCTCGTTAAGCAAACGAGTATTTTTTTAGGCTCGGCTCGACTCGTTTAACATATCGAGCCGAGTCGAGTCGAGCGTTAACGAGCCGAGTCGAGCCGAGCTCACGAGCGGCTCGTTTATTTTAACAGCTCTAATTGTGGCAATTGGAAAGCCATTCATGGCTCTATCATGAAAACTATAGCTTATAATTGCATATACAAAAAGCAAGTCAATTTTTATTTAATATTTTCATTTACAGAGAACTTTTTTTAAATAATCAATCACAATAATTTCCTAACATAATTAATTACAATAGTTCCTTCCACCACCAGACATATAACATATCATTTTATTTTACTATAGACCGAACGTCATTATGGTAACAGAGGTATCACCTAAAACTGTACTCCAAAATCGCATCGCAACCGGAGCTGCAATCTCCTCAAGAGCCGAACCACCACCCCACCACAAGGGGAACCACCACAAGAAAGAATCAATTTTTTCTCTCAATGCCTCAAACCCAATACCTCAAAATTCCAGGTAGTGAAGCTCTAACCACTTGAACTATCCACATTTGACTACACCATGCGGGATTAATTATTAAAAATCTAATACAATTACGAAACAAATCTAGTAATCTATTACTGCATCTAGTGTTTGAATTCTAATTTTCTAACCTTTCTATACTTTAATGCCCTATGAATATACACATATGTATAATATTTAAAATTAATTTATAAATATATAATCGCTTATTTTTTAAATATATAAATACCCAATATATACGTATATATTCATCTTAAAAGAAAAAGAAAAGAAAAAGAAAAAAAAAGTAAACGTGGAACAAGTTTGACCTTGACCAGAGTTTGGTAGCATGCATGAAGCGCAAAAAGCGTGGTTGGATAACTCAGAGTCGCTACTTTTTCCAACTGCGGTTGCGTGCGGCTCATATTTAGTACCTAAGTTGGGTCAATTTTTGAAAAAAAAATTTCTTCTTCTTGTTTGAAATGTTTGGTTGGAGAAAATTTATTCTCTTTTACTTTTGATACTTAATTAAAGTCTTTCTTACCTAATCAATGATATTTTTGCATAATTATATGATTAATCTGTGATCATTCAAGACTGCTAATGGCTCAAGAATGCTTGAGTTACGCTTGTGTTAAACTTGTTCATATTAAAAAACTAATATCATTATATGTATCTACTGATATCATTATATTTTATAATGAGATACTCCCTCCGTCCCAGAACTATTTTCATAGTTGTTCTGAACACACAAACTAAGAAAAAGTGAGTATATGAGTATAAAATTAAATAATAAAATAAGAACATGTGTATTTTATTCTTTTGTGAGTGTGAAAAAATTTTCCTTTTTAAAGTATGTGAAAATAAAGTTGGGACGTTCAAATAAAGCAAGTGTGAAAATAGTTGTGAGACGAATGAAGAATTACTTTATAAATGTTAATAGTGTCAGAAAATATATGTAATGCTATTAATAAATGCATGTAATGATACTAATATCACGATTATATGAATAAATTTCACATGAGAGATTGTGAGAGTGCTCACATGCACCAAATATGAATAAATGCATGTATTTAGGCAAAATATGCTTAGTTATATGTTAATATAATCGTGTTGCTATTATTTTGATCTTAGTTCAAATCACACAGGCTGCAGATTAATTAAACAATCATATCAATATTTAAATAAAGATTTTAAAACTCTAAAGTAAATCTAAATTTTGTTAAAATTGAGCATGATAAATTTTAGCCATAACCCAAAAGTTCAAACTTTTGAGCAATGATCAATTTTAGAGATGTTGAATGACGTTTCAAAAAAAAAAGCTTTCTTTAGCATTTTGGTCTAAGTTAACCAAGCCAAAAAGATGTGCTTTTAAAATAGAAGGAAAATTAGTCAATTTTTTTTTAAAGATTTTAAACAGTTTGTGGCTTGTGGGTATGACATTTATCGAATTAACATTAATTTTTTTTTTTGTATACTGTTTTTAATTAAGAAATTTGAAAATGAATTTTACATTTTATAGCCAATTGCAACATTAATTTTATGTACATCAATTGCACTATGCAGCTCAAATGTTCTTTTTTCTAAAATAGTTTTTAACTTTCTATAATATATTTGAAATATACATGCAAAAGTGACTTCCTCTCCATATATTAAAAAACTTGCTATGAGTTCTTTTCGGAATTTAAATATTTTATCAATAAAAATATTTTAATACTCCATCCGTCCCCTTATAAGCCACTCATATTTTTTGGGCACGAGTATTAAGAAGTGTATAAAAATATTAATACAGTACAAGTAATGTGATGGAGAAAAATAAAAAAATAATGAGAATACTGTAAAAAGTATTGAAAATAATACTAATAAAGAAGTGAATAATAGTTTCCTGAAAAGGTAAAAAAGCAAATGAGCAACATATAGCTGGACGGACGAAAATGACTAAATGAACAATTTATAGTGGAACAGAGAGAATTACTATAATAATATAACTATAATTAAATTACACGTTGTATGGGGGTGTTATAAAAAATTAGAATCAAGACTTTTTTTGTAAATATATACAAAGCTACACTAAATTAAGACCTCAAAATTAGAATTTATTAGGTGGAGAAAACAGAATACAAAAAGTAATATAATAATATAAGAAATTTTGTAGTCATAACCCAAGCATTTGTTTTGACATTTGAAATTTGAAATTTGAAATTTGAGCCCATCTATTTATTTTATTTTCCCATTAATGAGAATTAAAAAAAAAACAATTATCATAATTTCCTAGAGACTAGAGTTCATACTCGGAACACAATTGTCAACATGAGTTGTAACGATTATTCTTTAATACTCTCCACAAAATAATTATGTATAGTAATAGTTGATAACCTGCATGGTACTAAAGGGATCAGCACTATTATTTTTAGTTAAAGAGTTGAATATGTGTAATGAAACCATGATAATTCATTATTGATTTTTCTTATATATCTTATTTCTTCTAAATGAGGTAACTAGCTTCACCATTTAGATACAAAGATATAAATAAATGAAGAA
>JAPKLY010000116.1:288743-332143 GCA_026898435.1 Prunella vulgaris
ATATATATATATATATATATATATATATATATATATATTATGTAAAAAATCCACTCCCTATATATTCTAATTAGATGTCATGGTCTTTTAAATTATTTACATAATATATTTTTCCAAATATGCATTATTTTTAGTATGGTAAAATATTATATAAACAATTTTCATGATATAAATCATTTTGTGATATAAGGTTTATGTTTATGAAACTTTAATTTTTTGCCTTGTTAAAAAGTGGTTCGTGATATAAACCACTTTCATACAATACCTACTCTTTTAAGTAGTTATTGTTACGAATGTTTAATTAATTAAGGTTAATTTTGGCATAAATATATTATTAATTTGGTATAAAATTAATTAGGCCGTGCATCGAATTATAAATTATAAACCGTCTTGTTGTATTTGATGAACTTCTAAAAAGGTAATTCATTTTTCGATAAAAAGTTTAAGCCTGAGTCTTAACTGTATATAGTACAATTCAAGTACATTTTTACAACTGCATGAATTACTACCGAAATTTTTTACATGTTATTATTAAAAAAATATATTTAATAATAACAAGTGTAACTTTTAAAAAATACATTTGAATTGCATGATTCACTTAATTAGTGCAGAAAAGACCTACTCAAAATTTAAATTAAATTTCAAATTTGCAAAAAAAAAAAATCTATTTTATCGATAATTAATCCTAATTTTTTCAGTGGAGATTAAAGAAAATGTCCTATAATTTTGGTAATGCACATATACGTACATATATTGTATATTTGAGCAAGAGTTAAAATTAAAAATCAACTCCCCCAATAGATTTCCTATTTTTCTTTGGACTAGTCTTGCATGCACGAGTAATTCAAGTTCATTTTTTAAAAGTTACACAAAACACTACTGAAAAGTTACATATATTATTACTGAAAAGTGTATCTTTCATAGTGTAACTTTTCAGTAATAATTTATGCAACTTTTCAGTAGTAAATTGTATAACTTTTAAAAATACATTTGAGTTGCACCGTTTAACTGGTGCACATGCAGGAGACTTACTCTTTTTCTTTTTGAAGCTTTTAACATTATTTTTCACACTCTTAAAATAAAAATAAAATATTTTATTATATTTATTTTATTTTAAAATAGTCTTTATTTATTGATTAAAAAGTTAATAAAACGATCACATATATTATTCAGACCTTCAAAAGTTTGTGCGAGTTTATCTTGATTGCTAAATGAAGTCATCCGATATTTATTAGTTTTTTGTCTGATATTGAAAGAGATATCGATTATATAATATTCCATATATACTTTTACGAATAGTTTAATTAATTCAAAGTTTACATCCGAGACCAAATTAAAATATTATGCAGAAAATGATAAGGATCATCAAGTCCTGTTTGTCTTTGACAAAATTGAGTTGGAACTTTTTTTATTGGTTAGACTGGATATGTTTTTAATTGGATGAGTGGTATTTTGAATTCGATTTCATATAATTTATTTTTATGTTATGCATATCTATTGTTATTATAATACTCCCTCCATCCACAAAAAATACGCTCAGATATTTTTACGTGGTTTAATACAATATATCGAAAGGTATTACGAAATATTGTGAGGTTCGATATGAATAAAGAGAATATCTTTGGAAAGTACATATTACGGACTTTCCAAAGATATTCTCTTTATTCAAATCGGATATCACAATATTCTGTAATACCTTCCGACATATTATATTGAACCACGTGTAAATATTTGAGCGTATTTTTCGTGAATGGAGGTAATATTAGTTTATAAGAATAATATTTATAGTTGATATGTGTGATTGTAATACTATATATATATATATATAACAGTAATATTTAAAGAAGAAGAATTCACGTGAATTCGTGTGTTTATAGAAGTTTTTACCGTTTAAAAATAATTTAGTTGAAAATTTAAAAGATAGAATCAATTAATTAAGAGTCTTCAACTTTAAGACTCTCTATTGTAATTATTTGAAAATATTTCTACAATTATATATATAACTAAAAAATATGATAAACATTTTTAATTGATTGGAGTTCACCTTTAATTAAATTTGATAAAAAAAATTTAATTGATATGAATCTACTTTAGGCATCAAAACAAAATTTTTATATTTAACCTATTTTTTAAATACCAAATGGATAAAGTAAAATGTGGATAATTTAAGTAGTTAGAGTTCCACTATCTAAGGCGCTGTAGTGGGATGATGGTTCTTTTTTTGTGGATATTGTGGTTCCGACTGCTTTACGATTCTACAGTGCTGTTTCAGGTGATCCTTCTCTCGCATGGCGGAAGTCTTATATGCACTTGTTGAATGATTCATTTATTTAAACAGTTTGGGGTTGTTTATATTTAAAAGTATAAACTAATTATACTAAAAAATGAATCTTATTATGTTGAAATTTTTACATCATTATCAATTTAAGTGTAAATTTTTCACAATAATCAATCTATATTTTTTAGTGTAATAAACTCATACTTTTCAGGATACACAATCTCAACTATTGAAAAAACGCACCGTGCACCAAGTGCACATGAAACTTTCTCCTCACTTACCTAATATCAAGAATAAAATAGTACTACCTGCATGACTTCATCTCAATTTTTTTTTTCATATTTACCTTTTCAATTTGCCCAGCAAAATTTTAGATATTCTCAAAATAAAAATATTCTTTTAAATTTATACCCTCAAAATCCCCATCTTACAATTTCCATTCTACATATTCTACGTATTATTTCTTTTCTTAAATATTGTAACATTAAGGGGGCGCTTGTTTCAAATTCTTCAATGGTAATGGAAATAAAATTTCATTTTTCTCTTTTACCCTTACATATGTTCGATGAGAGTTTATATTCATGGTGGTTACATCATTAATATTGTGCTCCAATTTTGAAAAAATTGACAAAAAATGAATGTTGTTGGTTGTGGTATAGAGGATTGATTGAGGAGGATGATTATAAGGTGAGATAAAGGTAATCAAATGAGAGTAATGATTATCTTATTTAGGAGAAAAAACAATGCTATGTATTTTATTTATTCTCATTACATATAATAATTACTATGTGTATATCCCATTTTCATTACAATTGAAGAATTTTTTTACCAAGCGCCCCCTTAAATTATCACAATATTTTGAGGGACGGATATACCTATCATTTTACTTAATTTATAAATATTAAAAATCAAAATTTAATTTTGTCTCTCTATGCACAGCAGAAATGATCACTTATCCATCATCGATGGATACAAATTTATATGCACGCCGTATATATAATAATAATACACAGGTAGATGGCCTACTATATCTTTAAATAAACTGTTTAAATTTATTTATGTGTTATATAGTTTTATCATATAGTGACTATAAGATTTTGTTTACGGTTTGATCATTTTCACTATTTATATATATGTGTGTGAATAAAAGACAACGAAAACACATATACATATACATACATGTATATGTATTATTGTTCAATTTTCTTTTTTTTAAAAAGTGTGAAATGGAGGTGGGGTTCAATTTATTAGTGAAATGTAATTAATGGCCCAAAATGTTGGTCATGTCTTAAATCTGTGGCTATAACAATAGCACCGTCGATTAAATAAATCAATAAAAAAGAGCCAAAATATTTGGAGCAATATTTGAAAATTAGGGAAAATATTGCTTCACTTTTCTGTCCCCATTTACCAACAATTTGACCAATTAATTTTCCCTTTTGTTGGGCAAATTAATTTATTAATTAAGGAAAAATATTAATAAAGTGACGTGTCATTCTTGTGTTTATCATATGTTATACTATTCTTCATGAATTTGTGGAGCTCCATCCAGTCATAATTGAAAGAGAGAAAAAAATATATGATCCAAATATTAAAATAAAATATTATATCAGGTATGAAATGCTTTCATACTACAATGTCTCCTAATTAATAGATAAAGTATTATGTGAATAAATTTTGTATAAAAATTATAATATATTTGTGTCACTTACATTTTATATTTAATGAAATGTTGACTGCGATTCTTTCAAAGTAATCATGTCTTTTCAAAAATATTTGTTTCTGTTGTTCCAAAGAATTGAAAATTTGGGCTAATAAATTTTTTATTTAAAAAAAAAAAACCATGCATGACACGTTATATCGTCATCCAGTTTACACCATTAATGCTGTCACAATAAATTTGAACTTGTATGTATAGGATTGAGGAGGCAAATGGACTACTCACAATTTTGATTAATATGTAAATATGACCAATTGAAAATTGCAATTTTGACATATATGACCAATTGACAATCTAGATTATTCCTCATAGTTACATTTTATATATATATATATATATAAAAAAAAATTTGTTGTTGTTTTGTTTTGATTTTAATAAAGAATTGATCTTATGATAAAATTTAAGACCGAATGATTAAATAACCAACTATATGCTTATATGTCTGTACAAATATGTTCATTGCGAATATGATAATGATATATAAGTGGGTCATCCACTATTATATTTGTGTTAGTATTGTAGATATATAAATTTGTGTCTCGGTAGATATATGATATTTTTGCAATGTAAAAAACCAAACTAAATTTCACGTTAATTTTTAAGTATCCGAGTGATATCAATTATCTCAATTTTGGTATTTCACACTTTGAATATATGATATGTGGATGTTGTAAAAAGAATTGTCGAATTCTATACTCTATGTTGACATGTGTTAATGAATCCAACATGGATCAAATTGTTGGCCCATTAACATTAAGGCCCATGATATTTAAACTAGCTATTTTAGGAAATACACTACTTTTGATATGTTCGACATTTTTTTCAAAAAATTTACAAATTTTCGGTAAAATATTCGAACAAAATTTTATTTTTACACTAGATTCTAAAACAAATGCTGAAAAAATAAAAAAATTTCTAAAAAATTTGCCGAATAAAGAGTAGTGTATTTTCGAAAAAGATAGTATATTCATCCGGCTAGTGTATATACCAAAGAGGCTAGTGCGAATAACCTGGGCCTAACTTAAGTGTTGGACTAGGTCCATCAAGATTAAGTGTTGTTTTAGGCCCATCAAAATTAAGATTTGGATTTATAAACCCACACACAAGTAAAGGTGTAGTAGTCTCTAAAAATGAATAGGCACAATTTTTTATATTTTATTATTTAATTCTACACTAATATACTTTTTTTTAATTATGTATTTTGTCCCCTATGATAAAATAAGCTGAAACAGGGACAAATTTTTTTTTTTTATCATACTTTTGTTTTATTTATTTATCTTTGTCGGAATTATCAGTTATGTCATGTGACAGGGACATTTTTAAAATTCAGTAAATAATAGTAGGAACACGATAAATAGAAAAATACAATGTGACGAAAGCACTGATGGTAGCACATTTGTTTTAATTGTGTTAGCATGATCGACTTAATTAATGTTTGTTAGTTAAAGATTGGTTAATTTAATTGTCATATACATATTAATTGCACAAAAGTTGAAGGAAATAAAATTACACTACCTACTTTATAATCAATTTATTACGAGTAAATTTTGTGTGAAAAATGATTCGTATTATGGCACTTTTAAATAAATTAAAAAAGATAAGTCTATAAAAATAAGTTTAATATCATAAAATAATTTATACAATATTTTATCATTTATTACATTGTCGTGGAATTTCAAATTACAAAAAAAAAAAATCATATTTATTATTATATTATAATTGTTAAGCTTATCGAACTTGGCTCAACACAAATACTCGAATCGAGTTTTATACTTCAAATTGTCTGATTTTATTTAATTGCCGAAAATTATAGGTGGAAAATTATGAAAAGAAATTGATCTGATTTATGAAACAAATAATTATATGAGAAAGTATTATAAAAAAACAATTTATAATAAATATTATGAAATAGTTTTAAAATATTAAATATTTATTCAAAAATATTAAAAATATTATCAAAATTATTAAAAATTGGGTTAATAGTAATTATAATGATAATTATTACTTTTAATCAAATATATAATATATTAAAATTATTTAATAATAAATTTATTATGAATCATGATCATGATCATGATCATACACATTCTGAAATTTTCATCAAAACTTGCAAATAAAATTTATGATTCTCCCTTGCATGTGCACATTAGCTTTTATCTATTATTGAAGCAAAATAAATGCATAACTTGCAGCTCACACACACGTTGAGGCAAAGTTTGACCTTTTTGATTCCTTCATCAATTATCACCTTTTTTATTAGTATTTGTTATTTTTATTTTTGTGCAGGCACATCTCCACTTGCCAATATCTATTATTGTAATAAAATCTGGATTCAAATCGATTCATGCATTTTCTTCTTTCTTTTAATATAAGACTAGATCACTGATATATTTAATCACTATCATTGTTATTTATATATTATCACTGTTATAAAAATATACTTGATTTTTTAACAGTGATATTATATATAAATAACAGTGATAGAGAATATACATAACAGTGATAGTATATATAAACGACTGTGATAATTCATAAACCGAGTTCACCGTGAATTCAGATTCATACAAATTTTTGTCTTATGCATATCATTTTAGATTAATACACATCTTAAAAAACAAATGACAAAAATTTATATGAATTCCGAGGTTACAGTAAATTCAAGTTCATCAATTATCACTGTCATATATATATACATTATCTTTATTATTACTATCATGCATATACACTATTACTGTTAAAAAATTAAATATATTTTTATAACAGTGATAATATATATGAATAACATTAGCAATGATACAAGTTCACAAGATACCTACTCTTTTAAAAAAAAAAATTAGATGCCCATAATAAATATTTGTTATGTTCATTAAGATAACACACTTATCCAGATATTTTAATTATATTAAGTAAGTAATGAATATACATTTAAAACGTCATATGTTTTATGAATATATCTAAACTCAAAAAACAACATTAATATTCCCAAAGAATTTCACATTTCAACAAAAGTTAAATGATTATATCTTCTAAAAAAATATGCATATATACACTCAAATTGATAAAATGCATTAAAACAGAATATTATTGCAAGATTATACATATAGGATGAAAATACAGAAAATTTTAGTAATTATATGTGGCCATAATTTTCCAGAATAATTGAAAAAATAAATTCATAACAAACTAATATTAAACAAAAAGAAACTTATTACATTAAATCTAAAATCTTGTTTCCCTATGCAGATAAATATGATGAAAATCTTTAAACAAAAATATATATATATATATATACATAAATTTATAAATCTAATTTATTCAACTGTGCTTCAATTCTGCAAGACCACATTTACGAAATGGAAAATTATTTTACACGATATACTAATTAAACTTAACACATTAATTCATCAAAACGATGAATTTAAAAAAAAAAAAAAACCAAAAAAAAAAAATACCCGGCTAATTAATTAATTAATTTAATTCGGTGGCTAAAAACCAGCGAATGTAAGGCCAATAACCGGAACAGCAAACGAAGCTTCTAGAATCATCCTCTGCTGCAATGACTCAACTGCCCCTCTCCCTTCAGCCATTTCCTTGAGAAACGACTGATATTGTTTCTTCAATTTCTTGAGAATGCTCAAATACTTCAGCTTTAGCCACCTCAGCTTCGCCTTCTTGCAAAGCCTCATGAGGAAGAATCCTCGGCGGCGCTTTTTGCCGCCGAGACGGACCGTGGGCAGCCTCTGCCGCCCACGGCGGAGGGACCACCGGAAGGCGGTGGTGGTGGGGTGTTTTTGGTTGTTCAGAAGTTGGGTTTCGGAGGACATATTTTTGGGGTTGTGAAGTTGACTATGTGCTATGGGACAACTAATACTTATATGGGCTTCATTTATTTTAATAAATGGGAAATGTGATAATTATTAATTGTCGGGTAAAACAAAATAATGTAGGTGAGAATTCAATGAGGGTTTGAAATTTTCTGTCATGGGGATAAGGGCTTGGAAATTGGACATATTTATGGGGTGATAGTGGAAGTGTAAATATATATTTTTTTGGTTATTGAAATTCACTCCATTTATATAAAAAAATGTTTAATCTCGAGAATGATTATATATTTATATGGTGTTAATTCTGTATAAATATACTATTTTTTTCAATTTTTGATTTAATTATGGATTTTACGATTATCATTAAAAAAATACGATCTTTTAAAATTATTTTAATAATTTTCACGTAACCCTGTATCGAGATGACATCAATTTTCTTGTTTACCGTCTGAATGCGGACCGAGCACGTTCAGTCTTTGGGACATGATTAAGGATGAATGTGATCTCAGTAGTTGATTCTCATTCGGAGGCGCCATGGAATATCAACAGGAGGATTGGGAAATGTCGCACGAGCATCAATCTTTGATTTCGTCATGATTTTCGAGAAATTGAAGGAGGTACAAGAGTTTGAAGATTGCCTTCAAAATTCAGTTTGAGGATTTGAAGATTACCTTCAAAATTCGGGAAACTCGGTGGAGGGTACTAAAAGAAAATTAGTTACTTTCTTCTAGCACCAACATTTATGTTGAAATTTGTGAATTACACAGAAAATTGTCAAGTCTTATATTGCAATATATGAGACTTAATGATTCAGTCTTTGAATTAATGCAATTTGTGAATCCTTACAATGATGATTCTAAGGTTCTATTTATACAGGATTTTGAATCGAATAACTGATGTCCATTAAAGACTGTATGGTCAACTAGATATTTACAATTTATTTTAGAAAGTCTTTCTATCATAAATAACAGCATCCTTATATAAATATTAGATGGTGCAAATTATGACACTAATATTTTATAATACCCTCAAATATATTGCATCTGGGGTATTATATATTTATATATGCTTGTCAAAATCAAGTTTCAAGGTGTGGATACAAACAAACCACAAACATTAATAAAGTCCTAAAATTCAATGTTATAAACTTAATAAGATTGAGAATCAACTCCAATTGTCAAATTATTTGCTCCTATGACTAACTAATTAGCCATGCAAATAGATAAAATATCAAGAGGTGTTCGTTCCAATCCAATCAATCTGAAAAAGGTAAATACATCCTACAAGTAATTAAATAATAATAATAATATGTAAATTATTGATAAATTATTTGCAGCAATTAAGATGTCCAACTAAATTCCAATTATGTGATAATAGGGTCCTTACAGGGTTGTTCATACTTGCTTGACTTCTACCAATTTTCTTAATTAATGCCTATTTGCAGATAAAGCTCATAATTTAGAAATGCTAGGACGTTTTCTAATTCGAATTTTTAAATTTTATGAATGTTATCTCAAACGAAAGTTAATTATAGATGCTAATAAAATTAAATAAAATAAAAGAAGCATATATATATATATATATATATATATTTGCTTCTTTGGTTGTACAAAATGTAACATAGACTACATAGTTCAAGTGTGAAACATAATTATAAATAAAAAGATTTGTTTGATGATTCATGTTGAGTTAACATGTCTAAATTGTTAGATATTAATTAACACATAATTTTGGACTTGGATCCTCTTCATTTATTTGTGTAAATTTTTTTTATTGTTGGATATTTATATAGTCCCACTTATTATCATGGGTCCCATAAATTAATATTTATATTAGTTATTTTAATTTTATGTGTATTTTTCTCTGAAATTATAGAAGATTTACGTTAAATAAATGAAAAGGATCCATGGACCATAATTTTCTCATTTTTCTAATCGGTAAAGATATATTTATTAAAACAATGGGTATAAATTAAGTATCTACTATCCAGTGATATTCATTAACGTTTAATAAATATGTGTCACTTCATATAATTTGTTTAAATATGTCTTGCTTTTTAAGTAAACTATATATATTTAGATTTACATAATATGATGTGTGACATATACAATGTGTCTAACCAAACTAATATGAAAATTATATGTGAACGGCTGCAATGACATGATGGTAGGTATTACTTACTCAGTGTCGTCATTATTTTTATAAAAAGTGAGATACACATTTAAAAATAAAAACAATAAGTACAGAATATTTGAGGGACAATTATATTTTTATGCATAAATTAAATTATATATAGGTGTGGCACTAAAATAGTAATTTTTTGAAAAAAAAAATTGTATAAAAAATATGAAAATAAAATTATAATTAAATGTGATACTCCCTCCGTCCCAACATTTTCTTCATAGGTGGAGTTTCACGCATATTAAGAAAAAATGAAGTATGTGAGTGTGAAGTTAAATAATAAAATATAAAAAGTGTACTTTATTGACTTTTGTGAGTGTGAGTTGTTTCTTTTTTTGAGGTGTGAAGAAAGAGTTGGGACATCCATATAAGGAAAGTGTGAAATTTATCTTGAGACAAAGGGAGTAGTATTTATAGAAAAGGTAACAATTATTTTTTTAAAAAAAATATTTTTACATCTTAAAGTTAATAATTATAAAAAATAAAATAATTTTTTATTCTACAAGGAAAAAATATTAAAACGTCGCCTGAGAGATTCGAACTCTCGCGGGGAAACCCCATGTACTTAGCAGGCACACGCCTTAACCACTCGGCCAAAGCGACTATCATGGCCACCAGAGCCTATTTTATTTATTAGTAAGAGCGTATTCTATAAGGCAAACTACTATATAAATAAATTTCATTATTTAAAGGAGATATAAAAAATTTTAATAAAAAATATTAATTTTTAAAATAATTAATTATTTTCACTTAAAATATTAATTAAAGGGTATGAACTGTCTATTAATGAGTATTAAATCCAAATTAGTTTCACATCATACATAATCATACTATATATATAAATTGTTACTCTTTCCGTCCACGAAATTATAGTAAAATGATATATAAAGTAAGAAAAAAATGAAGATATTGTGAGGCTCAAATTTTTTGTTTGTAAATTTTTTTCAGAAAATGAAGAGGAAAAATTTTTGTGGACAAACAAAAAAGAAAAGTGAGAAATAACTTCGTGAACGGAGAGTTTATTATTTTGTTGTAATATATGCATCCCAGATAGAGCTCGTGAGCTCGGTTCGACTCGATGTGTTGAACGAGTAGAGCTCGAGCTTAACAAATATTTGTTTGCTTCATTAGTTTAGCTCGACTCAGCTTGCGAGTTGCTCAGTAGGCTCGAAGTATATGAGTTATTTTATAAATATTATATAATTTAGGATATGAATTATAATATTTTACCTAATAATACAACCATAACTCAAACCACTCATATTGATGAACTTGTTTCAATTTTATCTTTACTGAAGTATGAGATGTGAGCATGTTAAATTATAGAGTTGTTGATATATTATTATTTAAATATATTTTTTTCAAGATTTTTGAGCTCGAGCCGAACTTTGAACTCAATCAAGCTTTGCTCGTAAATTTTGAGTTCGAGCTTGAGCTCGAACTTAATTTAAATTAAACAAGTTGAACTCGATTTCGAGTTTGCCCTTCTTGTTAAGGCGAATCAAGGCGATCTCGATAAACTCAACGAGTCGAGCTGATCTGACACTACTCGAATTCGCTCAACTCGTATAACTGCTCTATCTCAAAAGTGGAAATGAGGTGGTGCAGGAGGGGCAATCGCTTGGGCCTCTAGGTTTGGGTAGTCTACTATTAATCATACATAATTTTTTTTATATGAGACAGACTCATGGAATAAGACCAATATAAATGTATCACTAATTAATAAAAAATTATCATCTTTTTTTGTTAGTTCAAAAAATTCCATTCTCTTTTTTTTTATGATGCTTTTGAAAAATGATCTTCATTGATTGATTCAGAACACCTCTTTCTCGATCTTGATAGTATCCATGGGTACTTAAATTAAGGTAACAAAAATATAAAAAATAAAAAATCGTCGCCTGAGAGATTCGAACTCTCGCGGGGAAACCCCATGTACTTAGCAGGCACACGCCTTAACCACTCGGCCAAAGCGACTCATACGACTTTTCAGTATATTTATTATATGACAAATGAGATGTTTAGATACATTGTATTTTATCAGGAATTGAAAAAAGAATTATCTATTTTTTCCACTAATTTGTATCATATTTTAAATAAATAAAATACTAGCCTATAAACATGTAAATGATATTATGAGTCAGCAAGAATAACTGATGGATATTGAGAAAAATAGGACTAGAAAAGATAGTTCAATTTCTCTTTCTTTTTTTATGTTTCACTTTGTGTTTTTCACCTGCTGAATTCTTTTAACACATGATTATGAATTCTGAATTATGATGGTGTATTGAATAGTTTTTTAAGAATGTACATGTTATATATACAAAATATAAAAGGTAAAGGGTAAGCCCAATATAAAAAAATTTGTTCAAAATTGGAAGCCTAAAAAGTAAGGTTCAAAATTTATAGGTGAAAGGTTAGGGCAGGGTGTTTTGTTTAAATTTTTTTAATGTGAATGATAATTACAATTAATATAAGGCTACATTTGGATGAATGGATTTTAAAAATAAATAAAATTTTAAAAAATACATGTAAAAAAACATATATTTCAAGTTAAGAATTATAAAAAAGATGGGAGAAAAGGAAAAAAAGTAAGGAGAGATAGAGATGGAAATGGGTAGTGATGAGAGATTTCAACTGACATAATTTTAAAGATGATTTAGAATTCCTCCATTTTAAAAATAAACTCAAATCTAAATATTTATAAATTTATTGAAAGATTGATTTTTTATGTATGAAATCCACGCATCTACACATGAGATAATTGTATATTAATAGGGTAAATGAAAATGAAAATGAATGATGTGGGCTTTCAGGACTTTTAAGACAGGCCCATTATTATACTGTGGGTTTTCAGAGCTTTAAACGACAAGTCCCATGAGGGCCACACTATATACCCTCCAATTTTATAAGATACACCTACATATATTATTAAATAATTATTTAATTATTTTTATAAAACAAAAATTGAATTAAATATATATTAATTTTAATATATTTATAAAAATATAATTGTTAAATACATATTTTTCTTAACTTGCCGTCACCTTTCATCAATTCATTACTCGACGTTACGAAATGAAGAAAAAAAACAT
Organism: Prunella vulgaris; assembly: GCA_026898435.1. NCBI lineage: Eukaryota > Viridiplantae > Streptophyta > Magnoliopsida > Lamiales > Lamiaceae > Prunella > Prunella vulgaris. Next base: position 301,839 of record JAPKLY010000116.1, read on the forward strand.
TGGTAAGAACTGTAAAATTGTTACAGAAACTTAGAGATTGATCCGCAGGACTTGAGAAAATTGTTGCGCCTTAAGAAACGGAAAAAGAAAAGAAGGTGGATTTAATGTGTTGAAAAAGTATTATTAAAATAAATTTTTTATTAAAAAAATAGTAAAATAGGTATATCTTATAATATCGGGTATATAGTTGAAATCGTCCCATTATTATTACGTGGGCTTTTACTGCTATGTCCGTGGATCATCTCTTATCCAACCTCCCATCAATTGAAAAGCTAATACTCTCTTCCTCCTAAAAATTTCTTATAAAAAATAAAGTATTATAACAAAAAATAATAAAAATGAAATCTAAAAATAAAAAAAATAAATGAGAAGTTTATAATATGACCAGAGGAAAAAAATATATGATAAAATATTATATAAATAATTTTATGATTTATTTTTATGGGTTTTTTCTCACAAAACCTACCAGGAAGAAAAATGACACAATCATGCAGAGGAATTTTGTGGTCTCCCTTGCCAGATCAAACTTAAATGCACAATACTACAATACAACAAACAAATGACATTCCATTTGTGGAGACATATAAATCATGGATGATAACAGAAATGCATCAAACATTTTGAAGATCACTTCAAAAGAAACATTAAATCAAAAGGCTTCACAGCATTGCCCCATTCCTAAGCTTCTTCCACCTATGATCTCTGTCCAATAATTTCAAAATCTAGTCTGCAAATAAGTTACACATCTCTTCAATTTGTTCATAACCTTATTTCTAGTTCTACAAACAACATAAACAACAAGAGCAAGCCCTATTCAACCAGAGCCGCCTTCCGATGACAACCACCACTTCATCTTCACATAGCCACCAACGTACTCTGCTTCCACACCACCGCGACTGGACTCCTCACACTGTGGCTGCCGCCGTCCGTCCATTCGATCGACCCGAATGAGGACTTGGGACTGCCCACAATCTCAAATCCATCATGACTAACAACACTCTTGAATGTGACTTCATATGATAACTTATCTTCCTTCTCACTAAACTTCAGCTTAGTGGGCGACACACTCACCTCCACACCTGGAGGCGCCGCCACATTCACCTGGTACACCGCCGCCGCCTCCTTCCCGACGTTTTTCACTGTTCTTTTGTATTTCACCTCACTTTCACCGCCGTAAAAGACAACGGAAAACGAAGGGTAGTTCAAATTTCCAGGCGTTTTCAACCCCAACGCATCACAATCCACAGAAGAGGTTTCTTTGGTAAAAACTGAAATTCTCCTGGCATCAAATCCAATAGAGCACAAGAATGCCACATAGTCAACGGTTTCCAAGTCATAAACCAACCCGGGTTCAAGTGCTCGGTTGGGATCCACATGGCCCGATCCATGAGCAAACGGGTTTGACTCCTCGCCGGTGGCAAGGTCCGAGATGTTTTTACCGGTGTTATCCAAATTGTAAGCTGTGGTCATCAGAGCCGACTTGATGGCCGCCGGGGACCAATCTGGATGGGCCTTTCTCAGCAGCGCTGCCAAGCCGCTGACGTGAGGGCATGACATCGATGTGCCGGAGATGACGTTGAATTCAACTCTTCTGGTGTCGGAGTCCACCTGGGCTGGGCCAATGTATCCGGTCCAACCGGCGAGGATGTTTACTCCGGGGGCGATAACGTCCGGTTTGAGAATCTCGGCTGTTCGGTAGTTCGGTCCACGGCTCGAGAAGGAAGCCACACGCGGAGCCGGTGGTGAAGAGCTAATAACTGTTCCCTTGAATACGATTGTGGCCGTTGGATTTGGATCTGAGTGTACGTAGGCTCGGATTTTATCACCGGCCGATACTCCGACCATTGTAGCGGGAATAAAGTGAGAATCGGCGAGGAGTTCTTCACCTGAATCTGCTAAATTTGCCAATATCATGCCGGCACCGCCGGCGACGTGGACGGCGTTCCCTTTCTCCACTCTAGCATTGCCGCCGCGATCGCAGATCACGATTTTACCGCTGACCTTTGCTGGGTCCAGCCGGCCGGGATAGCAGTATTGACTTCCACAATCCTTGCCGTAGACCAGAGGAAGAAATTTTTTATTTAGCGGCTCGCCGGAGTAGAGGGAAACACCAACATATACGCTGCCATCGCCGAGAATCACATCGGCGGGAAAATCACGATCGAGAGTTGAAGCCCCGACAGTGAAAAGCCATGGAACAATATTAGTCGCAGTGTAAGCACCAGGTCCTGAATTTCCTGCGGAAGAGGACACCAGGATTCCGTGCTCAGTCGCTCCGAAAGACCCGATTGCAATCGAATCGTATTCGTACGGCGGCGCATAACCGCCAGCACCAACGGAAAGTGAAATTATATCAACACCGTCTTCAATAGCACGCTCCATAGCAGCTAATATATCCGAATCCCAACAACCATTATCCCAGCAGATCTTATAAACTGCAATCCTTGCTTTCACAGCCATACCTCTAGCTTCTCCCTTAGCATATCCGAACAAACTCGCGTTCACCACTACCGATCCGGCGGCCGTCGAGGCAGTGTGTGTTCCATGGCCTTCGGTATCCCTCGGAGATTTCGATTCATTTGATTCCTCCAATGTTTTACCACGCGAAGCTAGGGACCCTAGAGAATACGCTTTTGTGCCAATGATTTTCTTGTTACACAGCGTCGCCGGAAAATCAGGGGCATCCACGCAGCTCCCCTTCCAGCGCTTAGGCACCGGACCAAGCCCTTCATCGGAGAAGCTTGGCCTCTCTGGCCAGATACCAGTGTCAAGAACTCCGATGATGACGTCATCAGCGTAATCAGTATTCGGCCACACACCGAACGAATCAACGAGCCCTAGAAATTTAGGAGTACGAGTGGTGTGGATATGGCGAACGGCGTCGGGGATCACGGAGATGACGCCGTGAAAATCGCGCAGAGCAGCGGCCTGAGCGGCGGAGAGACGGACGGAGAAGCCTCGCACGGCCTTGTCGTAGGTGTAGAGGATCTTGGCAGGACGGTGGTGCGGCGGGAGAGATCGGATGATGCTGGAATACCAGTGGTGGTGGGTGGAGAAGGCTAGAGGCTTCTGAGATCTGGAAACGTGGACGATGAAGGTCTCCTGGCCATCGGATTCGGAAGAGAGAGCGGAAGTGAGGAGGAGAGAGAGGGATAAAATACAGAAGAGAGAGAATAAGGGCGTGTTTGGAGGAGGCTTCATATTTTCCGATTAGAGTGGAGTGGACTGTGGATAAGGAAATGAAGTGAATGTTCTTGCGGAGGAGAAGAGGGCCCTATAAAATGGGAGTTTCCACTGTTCGTGGGTTTCCATTGGGCCACGTTTTTGGACTTTAGATATTTTTGTTCTCTTTATTGGAAATTGATATTATATATTAGTATTAGATAAATAATACTACCTCTCCACAAAAAATATGTCAAAAGTATTTCTAGAAAATACATATAACATACATATTTTCTTTATTTATATTACATCTCACAATATTTTGTAATATTTTTCAATATATTGTATTTTTTGTGGACGAAAAGAGTAATATACAGAAATAAAAAATTATAATAAGCCGTCTCATTATATTAGACAATTTAATAAACTATAAGTTAAAGACAAAAACTAATATAGAAATTTCTACCGTAGAAATTACTAAAAATAAACTTAAAAAGGATTGAAAAGACAAAAGTGTCCGTGTTACCAGCATGCTTCCGCACTACCGCATTAGCATACTTCCCAACTACCACACTACTCTTGCATGCCTTATCACATGCAATATTTTTTCTTCTTTTTTTATTTATTTGTTTAATTTTTTTTATTTAAGCTATAAAATTTGTTTTCAAATTTTTATTATTATATAGATAAATATATATTATTATAGGACAAAATGTGCATTAATATCCAAATTAAATATTGTTATTTTACATATATTTATTTATTTATATAAAATAATATTTTATCATTACAATAACATACATTTGTCCATGTAGTAACACACATTTGCTTATATAGTAACACAAAATAAGGAGCAAATGTGTGTTACAATTAGAGCAAATGTATGTTACTATTATATAAAATGTTATTCTTTTTATATATGTTTATTTATTTGTATAGATAAAATATTTTTATATGATATAAAGAGTAAAATGTGTGTTACTATAAGAATAAATAGTAGTTTTTAAAAAATATACTATTTATTTTTATAGCAATAATTTTTTATATATAATAACACATATAAAAATAGTAAAAAGTGTATTACTATTGATTCAATATACCTAGAGTTTAAATGGATTATAAATAAATAACAAACACATATTTATTCTTATAAAAAACTCATTTTATACTTAAAGTAATATACATTTGCCTATATAGTAACGCACATTTGCCTATATAGTAACACATATTGGGGAACAAATGTATGTTATAATTAGAACAAATGTATGTTACTATAGTATAAATGTTGTTCTTTTTATATATATTCATTTATTTTTATATAATATAAAGATTAAAATGTGTGTTACTATAAGAATAAATATTAATTTTTCACAAATATATTTATTTATTTTTAAAAAATTATATTTTATATGATAGTAACATGCATTTACCCATATAGTAACATTCATTTGCCCATATAATAACACAAGATGAGGAGCAAATGTATGTTACTATCATATAAAATATTATTCTTTTTACATATATTCAATTATTTCTATAGAATTAATATTTTTATATAATATAAAGAGTAGATGTGTGTTACTATAAGAATAAATATTAGTTTTTCACAAACATATTATTTATTTTATAGAAATAATAATTTTTTTATTTAATAACACATATAAAATAGTAAAAATTGTATTACTACATGAATAAATATAGCTAAATTTTAAGGGGATGCTAAATAAATAAGAAACACATATTTATTCTTATAAAAACTCATGTTGTCCTTAAAGTAACACACATTTGCCCATATAGTAACACAAACTGGGGAGCAAATTTGTGTTACAATTAGAGCAAATATATGTTACTGTAAAATTGAATGTGTGTTATTATATTTACAAATATTTATTTGTCCTTAGAAAAATATATATTTTACTTATATAACATATATAAAGTATTAAAAGATGTATTAGTATATCAACAACATATTATAAATATAAATTAATAAAAAGAAAAAAAATTAAGTAACATATATTTTATTTTTGCAAAACTACATATTCTCTTTATAGTTATTTTAAAAGTACAAATTTTATTTTTTAAGAATTTGTAACACATATTTTACTTTTTAGTAATACATTTTTATCTATATAGTAACATAATTTGAGAGAAAAAATTTAAATTTGTAACATAGTATTACTTGAATTTTATTAAATCAATATATCACTTTTAAGTAAATAAAAAATAATTAAACAACAATTAAAAAAAGAAGAAGAGGATAGCAGTAGCGAGAGTTAACATTAGATTTTGCATGACTTAATAATTAGGTAAGAATGAGTTTATTTTTTATCACCACCTTCAAATAAATAATAAATAAAATAAATTAAAAAAAACATTAATATTGTGATTACCATGGTCAAGGAGAATATGTTATATCAGGCGAATGTGTGTTATGGGCCATGTTCAGCGAATGTGTGTTATGGATCAGGGAGAAGGGCAGAGCCGTCCTTTCTGTTAGTTTTAGTAAAATTTCTACGGTAGAAATTTCTACGCAAGTGTTGTTCTAAGTTAAATATAATTTATTATCAATTTGATAAGAAATAAATATTAATTTATATAGTAATTTAACACAAATTTATCTCTTATAAATATAACAATTTTTAAAAGAAAACCCATCTGTAATTCAAAATAAAAATAAGAATCCTTCACATACTCTATTTTGCAACACCCACAAATTTACGTCAAATACCATAACTTTTGAACTAATAAATACAGACAATCCAATTGATTGCGCATAGTATAATTTTTCTCTTAGAACTCCAATAATAAAATAATTTTTTTAAATTATGACATTACTCCACTATTATATTTTAAAAATAAAAGTTAATTTAATTTAAAAGAAAAAACAGTAAAATTAACTATTAAATTTGAGACAGATGAATGATAAGAGATAGAGGATGTAAAGATTATGAAATATAGGTTATATTTTCCAATAAATATTTTATGTCTTGCAAAAAAGAAATTAAAGAAAAGGTAGATATATATATACACAAAGAAGTTCCTTTGTTACTTGAAAATCCACATATGCAATTAATATTTTAAATTTTTTGTCAATAATATCATTGAAATTTGTGAACACTTCACATTTAATTCATTTAGGTATATGTTGATCATATTATTGTTTACTATAAATCTAACCTAAATTCTAATATAATAACGTGAAAATTTTAACTTTAATATAAATGATATTGAAATATTATGAAATTCAGATTTTAATTTACTGGCATATTATACAAAAACAATTTATGTTTATTTTTATTTAATAAGAAAAATAAAGCTTGAAAAAGACTGCCCAAATTGATATTAGCATTTACACGCAACAAAAATGGCATTTCAATTTTTTCCATAATTAATTGATTAAATCATTACATATCGAATAGCACGTCTATGGATTGGATTCCCCATATCGTGTTGCTTTCTACACGACAAAATATTCTTTTTAATAATAAAAGTATTTCATTTCGTACTCAAAGAACTATTCTATGGACTCATATTATTTGCAAACGTTTTTATTACACAAATTTAAAAATATAAAAAGAATAAATATAATTATGATATATAAATAATAAATACAACCTTTTCTTTGTAAAATACACAAATCAATAGATTTTATTTAAAATCTATATATAATATTTACACTTTTTAGTAAAAGAATTCGGAAATAATGTCGATCGAAGTGTATTTAATAATAACTTTTATTATTAATAAAACTTTTCTAGAAATGATACATAGTAAATGTCAATTGCCCATCGGAGGGATGGGGTGGGTAGATCAGTCACGAGGGGTGGTTGCGAAATACTCCCTCTATCTTTGCTGTGCACAGTTATTAAGAAAAATAGATATTGATGTGTAAAAGTGAGTGTATTAGTATAAAAAAATATTTAATTATTAAAAAAATACTTGATGTAAATAAAGAGATGTTAAACGGGCTAGCCCTAACGGGTTTCGGGCTAAACGGGTTAGGGCCTTATCCGATTCATTCTTAACGGTCCTCTAATATTTGAGACCTAACCCTAACCCTAGCGGTCCTCGGGCTAAACGGGCCATAAACGGGTCATGTCATAAATAATAAAAAACTCTAAATTTTAACACATAATCTAAAATAATTGTCATAAAATATTAATATTTAAACTAAAACCTAAACATGGTCCATAATTTCATTAAAATTATTTAAAATAGTTTAATATAATTACAAAAGTTCAAACGTCAACACTTAAATATTTAAAAGTTCATTGGTATTTAAAAGTTCAAGTATAAATACTTAAAATTAATATAACACATAAATAGAAATTGGAGATAACTTCAATTAATAATAATAATAACTAATAAGTATATTATATATTTAATAGATATATATAAAATTAAAAAATTATGCGGGCTAGCGGGCGGGCTCGGTTAACCGGCGGGCTAGCCCGTTTAGCCCGCGGGCTAATAGGGCCGGGTCAAAAAAGCCCGGATTTAAACGGGCCAATGAAAGCATGGCCCTAACCCTGCATTTTTCAGGGTTAAACGGGTCGGCCCTATTAGCCCAGCCCGGATTAACATCTCTAGATGTAATGTGTAAAAGTGAGTATATATGTATAAAAAATGAAAATAATGATTGTAAGTTTTCCATTCTAGGTAAGTAGACCATTTATTGTGGACGGTCATTTAAGGCAACATGGACCATTTATCGTGGACGGAGGGAGTAATGAATTTCACGCAACTTTATAAATCATGCAATTGATTTTTGAATAATACTTCATCCGTCCCGCTATGAGTTGCTCGTTGCTTTTAGGCACACGAATTAAGGTAAAAATGAAAAAATATAAGTGATGTGATAGAAAAAGTATAAGTAATGTGATAGAAAAATTGAAAAAGTATAAGGGATGTGATGGAAAAAAGTGAAAAAATAATGAAAATATTGTAAAAAGTTGTGAAAATAATAATAAAAAAGTTAAAAAAGCAATGAACAATATATAGTGGGACGGACGAAAATGACAACATGAGCAACTTATAGTGAAAATGAGGGAGTATTACTTTAAGAAAATGATTAATATCATACATGATATATTGTATGCACAGTATAACTTCTATCCAGTACGATTGCATTTACTTTGATTTGTTAGGATAGTGTAGATAATACAAATTTAATAAAGAGGGTTAAAATAAACTTAGATAATACATATTTACTTTGTATGATAATAAAAATATTAAAACATAATATCATGTTTACTTTCATAATTAAGACCAACTTAAAATGAAAAGAAAGAGAATTGAAATGGGGGATAAAGAGAAAGTACTGTAGAGGAGGGTAAACAAACAAGCTTTAATCCGCCCAAGAGCTCAGGAATATTTAAAAAAAATAACAACAGTTTAACTCAGGTCAGACGTATAACCCGAAAAAAAAAAAATCAAAAAACAAAGTAAACAGTAAATAAATGTACGTTATTTATATATCGCGCCTTTATCTCCCTAAGTAAAACGACTGCTACAAAATAACGCACGGTGCGAACGTTGTATACACGAATTTTTCAAGGCATTATGACAGCGACCTATATTTATTGACTATGGACAGCTTTGTTCTAATGCAGGTGTCTTTGTAGTTGAACCTAGATGGAATAGAGGCTACATAAGGAAGAAGTAATTTCTCTAGTACCATTTTCTTTCACGTAAGCAAATCTGAAATCTGCCTTAACTAAAGTGTATCATTTACATTAATTGTTGATACCATAAAATCACGTGATGATGAAATCCACTCCCACGTGCTAGTGGGTGTATATTGCAACGTTCATACTTTGTCGAGGCTATACAAGGGGTGATCGACCCACTTGTATTTTTAAATCTTTGATGTATAAGAGTTCGCTTCCCTTTGACCTCTTAAGACAAAATTCTGGATTCGTCCCTGCTCATAATAACTTCTATAATCCAAAAACACGAGCACACATGTATACACGTGCCTTCTGAGGGGATCGGACTTGACAATGCTCGGGCAGGCGATAAATGATATCTTCAATGATCAAAAAAAGCACAAAATCCCCTAACAAGTGCAAGACTAAGGCCTAGAAACAGGGAAGTAGACACGGCAAAGTTCAAAGAAACAAAAGGCTTTTTTCTTGAACGAAAAAGAACAACAAATCCATGAATGTCCCAAAAAAGTATCCAACTTAGCCACAAAAGAAAGAACCGAACCTCAGAAAACATCGATTTAAGGATCACAGATTACAGTGTCCAAGCCTCAGGCAAGCATAACGCCTCCTGCCAATGAAAAAAGAAACTTCCACTTCTTGGAAACAGATCGGCAAGTACATGTATGGGAGAAAGATTGATCATATGAACTAGAGAACTTTCAGTGAAAACTCTGTATCTCGAAAGCTTACGAGCACAGAACACAGGCATTCCAACAGCAGCAAATTGTTAAGACTATAACTAGAACATAAGGAGTAAAAACATAACTCCGATGTCAAACATTTGGACAAGCTATGAACGTGCAAAATAATCAAGTGCGAAAAGTTTAACTTCAAGGTAGATTAAGCGCAAAAAGACGGAAGTAAAAAATGCTCTGGTTAATAACGGAAAATACTAGAGTGTGCATGAAATAAAAGAAGTAATATAGCACCTAGTTAGCCAGGACGTTAATCAAGTTGAAATTAACAAGAACACTGAAACAGCATTTGGTTAACCAAGCTAGTCTTGTGCTATATAAAGCGTAGAATTTACACGTCATCCAATGACATACATAGGAAAATATGGACCTAAACAGGCTACTATATACCAGTGGCAAGTAGCTCTCTACTGGATCATGTATGATTACAATTTGGCACTCGCAGTTCCTTTAGATCAAGAAATCTGCATTGACCTTCTACTTCCTGTGACTGATAAGCACAGATAATCAAAGAAAACCCACAGCAGATACAACCCTAAAAAACAAAAACATCAAATAAATAGTGATGAGGCCTCCTCCAAGCATCTTGTTTGGGCGCATATCATTTCGGGGTAAGATTACAAGTGCCCAAATGAGTCCTGAGAAGAGAAATCCCAACGTGTAATACAAGCTTGATTCTTGTGGGACAGCATATGAACCAGGTTTTTCTGACCAGGCTCCAAGAAGCATTGAGATGCCCAGTCCAATAAGGGTGTTAAACATCGGGCCTGCATAGCAACCAGACATGGCTATCTGAACACCTTCCGCTCCATTCATAGATAATGCAACGTTAGAAACCAAATCACCCATTGAGTTACCCCAAGCCAATACAGTCACCCCAAGGATGGAAGGATTGACACCTAGAATCATACCTAATCCAACAAGCAGGGCAACAAGCTCGCTTGCTATCATGTAGAACCAAACAATACTCATAAAAAATCCTCCTAAAACCCATGGGAGTAAGAACTTTTGAGGGGGGTGTTCTGATCTTGTGTTCTTATATGCTAAAACACAAATCACACAACCAACTGAAATGGCCAATACATATGCAATAATTCTACTGCGAGAACTCACAATATCTTGAACACTCCATAAAGATGCAAGAAGAATTGGTGCAAATAAACCACAACCTACGGCATAAGCCTTTGACCAGTTTTCCTCCTCCACTAAAGGAATTGTGAGTCGTCTTGGAACTGTTAAAGGCAACTCCAAGAGTGCACAAAGCTTTGAACAAGAGAATGATTGTTGTTCTGTTACTTTATCATCATCAATCCATCCCCACAAATTATTGTCACCGTCAGGAATCTTCATCACTTGGTTTGAATATATTGCCAAATTTGAAGCCCACATCCATTGTGGTAAAGATGAATGAGATTGAACCCCTTCACTATCGGGGTCGAGTTCAAGCAATGAGCTAAACACAGATTCATCCTCATGACTTCCGGAAAACACACTTCCTCTGACCGGAAGCAAAGGGGTAACTGCATCCAATTTTAGCCTCTGCACTTGTTCCCTCAAAATCTCATTAGCAGCAACAGAAAAGGCATACACTACATAAATAGACACAAAAGCAACTGCTGCCGCAACAGTAACTTTACCAACAAACAAGATCACAAAAAGGGATGCAAGTGTAAAGATAAAAAATGAAATATCACGTATAAAGCACTTCTTATCAATCTGAAAACCCTGATCAGCTACACAAAGGGAAACAGCACCAACAACAATGCAGGTAACGAACACCGCTCCTCCGAGCACACTGTTAAGTCCAACCTCCCCAGCACCAGTCCCTATGAAAGCCGCAATACTAGCAAATACATCAGGAGCACCATTTCCAAGCGGAAGCAGGGCAACCCCAGCAACAGTGGGAGACAGCTTCAAAATACTTGAAAGCTTCTCCAATGAGCAACAGAAATAATCAGCTGCAGTGTTGCCTAACAGATAGAACAACGCAGCAAGCCAAACACCCAATAGCAGAAACGTCCAAGAGCTCCCATTGCAATCACAATAGTAGAATTTAAGGTAATTTATAAACCCATTCGATTTGCACCGAGGGTTTGCTTTCAGGAACTCACAACTGGTATTGTATCCCTCGTGATCGAGCAATCCCCAACAAAATTGAGGTCTTTCAATATCCACATAATTAAGACCACTCACATTTACATTGATAGCAGAATCTAAAGTTAATTCAGTCATCCCTCTCCGAACCCCAGAAAATCCCCCTCTCGAGCTCAATATAGGGATTGGCACGGAAGAAAATTGCCCTGAACTTGGACTCGTTACAATATCCCCATTTTTGTAAAACATCAAAATCAACATTAGGGTACATAACCCATTAAAGAACCCTCGGAAGCGAGGGCTTCTTCTGCCGTATAACAAATGCAGGTGCCTCATTTCACCCCTCTAATTACACATAAAATCTATATAATATGTATAGAGAAATGATTTTTTACAAGAACAAAAACTATAGGGATTCAATTCATGCGTGCAGCTCCCAAAACCCTAGTTCAGAAAAACGAACCCCCGAATAAAATCTAAAATTTTAACTAACCTGCAAATTGGGGAAGATGACAGGATAAGGGGTCGAGAGAATTGGGAACTAGGGTTCAGATTGAATTTTGAGATGACGATCGAGGGAAAAGAGGTGCTGATCGGAATTTGCAAGAGAAATATTGATTTTGTTCTTTCCGAGAAGTCTCTCGGAAAACTGCTGACTCTCCGTTGCCGAAATTTTAACAGATTATTTCAATTATTTGTAATTTTGATTTTGTCGTAATTACATTTTTGCCCCTCTTGCAGTGCTCTCGAAAGAGCCCATGGAATTTTAGCATTTTATTAAGAATTTTTTTTATCGAATAGTACCATTTAATAATACATTTTCATTTATGCAAATACATTATTATTATTATAAAATTAAATATATTTTTATATTATTAATAATAATTATAAATAACAGTAACACGAGTCGAGTTCATAAGAGACCTGCTCTCTTACACAATAATAATGTAATATCATTGACTCAAATTTATTATATTTTTAATCAAATATTTGATACTTTAAAATTTATTCATTCAAATTTATCATAAATCATTTCTATACAAAATTTTACTACGTTTTTTTTATTCACTCATTCTAATCCACTAATTAATAATAATACAAAAAATTACATATAAATTAATTATTAATTGAATTAACTTAATCCACCTTGTTTAACTTTACTTTTAAAAATTTTCTTTTCTTAAAAATTATATTTTTATTTCTATAAAAAAAAGAGTCGTATTATTTATTAAATTGAATTGTCTAATACGAATATATATACAAGACAAAAAACTGTAGTTTCAGATAAAAAAAAAACTGTAGTTTATATTCAAAAAAAGCATTCACAGCTGAAATTACTCTCACTAGACTAGAGTTCACAATCAACACGCCTCTTCTTCATCTTCTTCTTCTCCTCCCATACTCATCATTTATACCGTGACATTCAATCTCACTGTAAGTCTCTGATCGATTTCAATCCCATGTCTGAATTGAGTACTACTTCTCCTGCTTATGGTACCACCAGCTCTAAGCGCCATTGATGCCCATAGCTAACTTCTTCTTTAAACCTTATTTTGTTAATGGCACGATAGCGTCTGAAACTGGGACTGCTTTCTCACTTTGCAGAGATGAGTTTCGCGAAGGCAGAGTACGAGTTCCTCGAGGAGATCGGGCTCGGGCCGCGGAATTTGGGTGGTTATGTTAATGGGGTTTGGCAAGGGAATGGGCCCGTCGTTTCTTCTGTCAATCCTGTTGATAATCAGGTTTATGTTTAGCTCAAGCTTTATTTATTTTTGTTTTATTTGATGAGTTTAAGATTTGCCTAAGGTTGAAGCTTGCTTTGGTTTTTACGATGACTGATCACGATTTTAAGAACTCTGGCGCATTTGGGATTTCTTGAGTAGAATAAATTTTGGTGAAATTAAATCAATTGATGACTTCGAGCTTAACTTAGTTTGCTAATTCTTGATTGAGAGTGATGAAAAAATTCCTGAATTCTTTGTGGGGTGTGATGGGAATTAGTTTAATAGGGTTAAATTTATGAAGATTGATGCATGTACTTCGATTCTTTATTGCACGCCAGCTGTTCTCTTTTGATCGAAGTTTTGCTCTTTAATTAAGTGTTCTCTGATATAAATAGGGAAAACTGTTGTAAGGTTTTGAAGTTATCCTTGTTTTTACCACTTTACAGCGTTGTTTAAAGACTAATATGACTGCAAATGATGTGTTAATTTTTTTATTTTTTTTTGTTGGTTTAGCCAATTGCTGAAGTTGCTGAAGCATCTATTGAAGACTATGAGGAAGGCATGCAGGCTTGCGCCAGTGCAGCAAAGATATGGATGCAGGTATCATGTTATTTCACAGAACTAATCATCATGAAAGAAAAAGTTTATTTTTTGGCTTATTACTGATTTTCTTCTAGAAAAGTTGGTTCTGAGTTACCGTGTATGATGTTTCATCTTGTTTCAGGTTCCGGCACCAAAGAGAGGTGAAATTGTGAGGCAGATTGGTGATGCACTGAGAACAAAGCTTCATCACCTTGGTCGGCTTGTTTCTCTTGAGATGGGAAAGATACTCGCAGAAGGAATTGGGGAAGTTCAGGTGCTTTATGAACGTTAGTAAATATTGTGAAAAGAAACTGACGCTATGTAACACCTTTCATCTTTTTCTTTTTCTTTTTATTTTTTTTATTTTTTTAAATATAAGGTAAATATTGATTTTTGGCATGAACTGTTCTAATTTATTAAGATATGGAAGCAGTTTAGTATCTAATTTTAGAACATTTTTCGTTAGTTCCCAAAAAACTTGCAATGAGACAAATAAAATAATAACAAACGATGAAGTACTTGTTTAACATGTTGGTACTTATAGAGTTTCAAGTGGAGATAAAGGTTGTGGAGATCTATACATTATTGAAAATATAGTACATGTAATTTATCGTATTTTTCTTTAATACCAAAATATCATATGCATTTGTAAGTATTATCTCCATTGGATCATGCTTTCGATAAAATTAAACTGTGCAGCTCATTCTCTCTTGTTGGGGCATGTTATTTCAGGAAATAATTGATATGTGTGACTTTGCTGTGGGGTTAAGTCGTCAGCTGAATGGATCAGTTATACCTTCTGAAAGTAAGCTTAATATAATTGCAATACTCCTTCTCAATGTTTCTCACTTAAACTGATATGTTTGGTGAACTATAGACAATACTTGATTTGGTTGTTCAGATATCTCATGAATACATAAACGACTAAATTTATTTTTGTAATTCTTAGAAGGCTAACTTATTTACATTTATTAATTATGTTTACTGTCTTAACAGGACCGAATCATGTGATGTTGGAGGTAAGCTAGATGCTATCTTGCTTTGACTTCTGGGATCATAGTTTTATGTTTTATGGTGATACATTGCCATTTCTAATTTTCACGTGTGCTGCACTGAACAGATGTGGAATCCTTTAGGGATAGTTGGCGTGATCACAGCTTTCAACTTCCCTTGTGCAGTTCTTGGTGAGTAAATAGAGCAAGACTTGTATATTTTGTTAATGTATAGAGTTAGGTGAAAGCTGAGCCAAAAAATAAATAAATAAAAATAACCCTTCATATTGTAGTCAGGCTGTAGAATTTCTTTGATTCGTTTCTGCATACCTGCTAGTCTTAAACTTTTCTTTTGATGCATGATTGTAGGATGGAATGCATGCATTGCTCTTGTTTGTGGAAATGCTGTTGTGTGGTGAGCCCTTTGCTCTTCTTTTATCTATTTAATGAATGAATTATGTTAGTGTTGAGCACTGTTGTGTTACTTTCAGGTATTATGTCGGATTAATATGACCTCTGGTATTGCTTAATTATAAGAGAAGAATTCCAATTATATATTATCTGAGATTGATGACCACTCCTTCTGGTTTATTATGTTATCCTTTTGAATAGACGCCATGGTTTACGAGGCTGGGCAAATACCAGCTAATAGACAAAGAGTGGTTAATAGAATTCTATGTATAATCACCAATATCTCCTGTCTATCCCAATCGTAGCTTGGGCTTCCTTTTTCCCCAAATAACTGATACTTTGCGTATCTTGAGTCCAAAGTTCTCAATTATGAGTCAATAATTGTTAACGTTTCAGGAAAGGTGCTCCAACCACACCTTTAATTACCATAGCCACGACAAAGATAATTGCTGGAGTATTGGAGAAAAACAATTTACCAAGTGCAATTTTCACAGCATTTTGTGGAGGTGCTGAAGTTGGTCAAGCTATAGCAAAAGATCCACGCATTCCTCTGGTTTCTTTTACTGGGAGCTCAAAGGTTCTATGTTTTATATACTCTTTTAATGAAGTCTAATAAGTTTTGTTGTATAAAATCATTGAATTAAGACATTTAAATCTCATTAATTCAAGTTCTATTTTCATTTTTGTGTGTGTACGCTGTTCTTGAAGTATATTGATAATCTTTATGTGTGACATTTGATCTTCTATGCTTTGTATATTTTGACATTTTTTTGGGCATATTGTAAATTAGTGGTAGTAAAAAATAATATACTTATTATGCTAAATAATTGTGTTTACTTTCTTCATCAGTTAGTTTAAGCTCCACTTTTAGATTCCGTTAGTATCTTAATTTTTTTTTATACGGTTTGTCGGTGTTGGCTTCAGGTGGGTCTAATGGTTCAACAAACCGTAAATCAAAGATATGGAAAGTGCCTGCTTGAACTAAGTGGAAATAATGCTATAATAGTAATGGATGATGCTGATATCGAACTTGCTGTTCGCTCTGTTTTGTTTGCTGGCGTTGGTACTGCTGGTCAGCGATGCACTACTTGCCGTAGATTGGTACGATTAACATTTCACATTTTTCTCTTCACATTAAATTGTAAAAAAAAATTGATACTTACATTTACAGCAATTTATTTTCTTGAATATGCAGCTTCTTCATGAGAGTATTTATCAGAAAGTACTTGACCGTCTGTGCGACGTATACAAACAAGTCAAAGTCGGAAATCCACTAGAGAAGGGTACTTTACTGGGGCCACTACATACTCGTACTTCACGAGAAAATTTTGTGAAGGGAATCGAGAAAATCAGATCTCAGGTTCGTGCTGGCTCTTACCGAACTAATTTTTGTATTAATATACATTTAACAATTGTGTACATCTTCAATGGTTTAATAAAATAATTGAAGTTGACTGCACTTCAATCTTTCAACTAGTTTTGGAGTATTCCTGGGGCACTTCTCGTTTTCATTGCATTTAAGAATGTAACAACAGATGATCTCTGATATCATTCGACACACACTGATATGATTCTGCAGTTAGATTCTTGTTGTTCAAACTGCAACATTCCACCCAACATTTTTATCATTACTCTATTTAACCCCTGTTGATTTGTACCAGGGAGGAAAGATTGTGGCTGGTGGCAGTATTATAGAGTCTGAAGGAAATTTCGTGCAGCCCACCATCGTTGAAATTTCTGCTAGTGCGGATGTTGTAAAGGAAGAGCTGTTTGCTCCTGTTCTGTATGTCATGAAGTTTCAGGTAAGTTTAGTTTTTCGACTTAGATCTCGAGTTCAGATGCTGCACAATCGCTTTAAGTGGCCAAATTTTATGCAGACTTTGAAGGAAGCCATTGAAATAAACAATTCTGTACCTCAAGGTCTAAGTAGCTCCATTTTCACCCGCAGACCTGAAATTATTTTCAAATGGATCGGGTGAGCAACTAGAGACTCTTTTAATTAGCTGTTCTATTTCAAATTCCTTTCTACCTATAAAATTGACTAATGTTTTTAAAAAAATGATTTCACATTCATTTCCACTTATATACAGGCCTCAAGGAAGTGATTGCGGCATTGTAAATGTGAACATCCCAACAAATGGTGCTGAGATCGGCGGTGCTTTTGGTGGTGAGAAAGCCACGGGAGGTGGGCGTGAAGCGGGAAGCGATTCTTGGAAACAATATATGAGGCGGTCAACTTGGTAATCCTCTTTATCTTTTCTTCAACTGTGTTTTCTGGCGATTCTTGTTGGTAGTTTCCTTTGCTGATTTTCGGCGTATTGCAGCACTATCAATTACGGGAACGAGCTGCCTCTCGCTCAAGGAATCAACTTCGGGTAAACGAGCAATCTCGACTTGCATAGGCTGTTGGGTTGCAATGGTTTGGTCTCATTGATGAAGAATTTACAGCCATGGCAAGATTTCTGCTACCAAATTTCCTTTTGGTGTGGAATACTCTTTTTTCCCCCAAGGATTTGTGGTTCTCAGGTTCAATAAACTATTATGAAAATAATGCTAAAATTTAGCATCTCTATTTTGTAAATGAATTCATCAAACATTTCAAGATAATTGCATCACTTCAATCTTGTGTTATATAGTCACTCTTAACACTTTATTTGTTGTTTTAACTTTTAACTTCCAAATAAATTACTATGTGTTTACCAAAATAATTTAGTAAAATACATTTCTTAACAAATTAAATTTTATATAAAAATTCAGAATAAGAACATAATGCATCATTAAATCTGTGCGGAAATCGTTAGAATTTATTGAAAACATAATAAATGCTTAAACTGTTTATTAACCAGATCTAGGTAGTTCATATTTGGAAAATTAAATTTCACTCTAAAAATAGAAATAAAATACCTTTCACAATATTTTCTTTATTTTAAAGTATTTATCATTGCTTGATTTATAAAATCAATGAAACATTTTTTCTTAAAAAATAAGTCTTTCTATAAATGAAGATTGTGTGAAGATCAACAGATGGTGTATTTATTTTTATTTCTATAATAAGACTGATGTTTCATAAAATGATCATATAATATAATACTACCTCCGTCCCAGGAAAGTTTGCGGTACTTTCCTGGGCACATATTTTAAGAAAAAGTGTAATGAGTAGAATGTGTATGGTGGAGATTGTGAGGTGAAGATTTTAAATGTGGAGATTTAAAGAAATATTTCCATTTTGGGAATATGCAAACTTTTGTGGGACAAATTAAAATGGAAAGTATGCAAACTTTTGTGGGACGGAGGTAGTATGATAAATAAGATCTGAATCATGATATATTTAACAGCGTTGTTCAAATTTTTAGGCAAAACAAATTGGATAAATTTAAGTTATGCTATGTATATCAACATTTAAAAAAAATGTTGAAGTAATTATATCAACTTAGTTTACAAAATATACAACTATTTTTTAAATGATAAAATTAGGGGCATCTACATATTCATTTACAAGGTTTAAATAATTTGTATATATTTATTTTTTATTTATACAAAAATATAAAAATTTTGTATAAATATTTTAAACTTATCTATATAATAGTATAATTTCTTCAAGTATTTTAATTTTTTTAATAAAATTATAGAATTTTAATTTAATCAATATACAAATTATAACTAGAATAATTTAAAACCTCGATTCTTCTATATCACTTTTCAATTTTTATGTTTATTCATGTGTCCCACAATTTGACTTTGAAATTGTGGCACACCTCACGGAAAGGTGATAAAATGGAATAATATAATAATATAAATTATAAATTAATTCTTGACAATAAAAAAATTTATACTTTTGTATAAATATTTTAAAACAGATATGCAAATATGAATACTTTTTTAAATCAATTTATAAATATTTCTAAATTAATTAATTTAGACTGTCATTTTCTTTAAAAAAATATGATTAAGTCTTGGCTTAAGTTTAGACAAATTAAAGTATGCCTTTCCAATTCATTCTTAAAATAGTTGTTTACCAAAAGAATGCAATAATAATGAGTACTTTAGTAACTTTATCAAATAAAAAATAAAAATAAAAACTCTATTATTAGTTTTTTTTTTTTATTGACCTAAATTGACATCTGCAGTTTGTCATTTTATGCAATGATGAGTAGGGGTGGAGCAAATACCGAAAATACCGGTATACCTTACTTACCATACCGAAAAATACCGAATTTATCGAAAATTTTGGTATACCGAAAATTTCGGTACGGTATGATATCATACCGATATTTTCGGTACGGTATCGGTATAGAATTTTAAAATTTTTGGTATACCGGTATATACCGAAATACCGAAATATTTTCGGTATAAACCGGTATACCGAAATATTCCGGTATACCGAAAATATTTCGGTATACCGAAAATATTTCGGTATCTCGGTATACCGGTATATACCATTTTTGTAATTTAATATTAAAATTTAATATTAAATTTTATTTTATTTAATTAAAATTATACTTAAATTATTCGGTATGGACCGGTATGGGCGGTATACCGACATAGTCGGTATTTCGGTATGGACCGGTATTTCGGTATAGATCGGTATATATCGAAATATCGGTACGGTACGGTATACGGTATGCATTTTTGGTATACCGAAATTTTCCGAAAATTTCGGTACGGTATCAGTATGCAAAAATGCATACCGAAAATTTCGGTACGGTATACGTTATGGGCGGTACGGTACGGTATGCCACCCCTAATGATGAGAGTGGAAATTGAAGGTAATAAATAAATCCACGCAAGCTTTTTCTATCTTCTTTCATGTTTCCATTTTGTATTATACCACATAAAAAAAGAAAGATACACTAAAATAATTCAAATATATTTTTAATATTGTCAATTGTTTTATCGAAAATTGCAAATGTTTTTACTGAAAAATAAAAGTGAAAACAAAAATAAATTTCTGCAGTGAAAATAACTGTATATTTCAATAAAAATAACCGGTTGTTAAAAAAATAAAGTTGACTCCAAGTTCCAACCGATCCACAAGAGACTTACACAAAAAAAAATAAAGTCATATATACACCAAATATTCCGTATATATTCAATTTAAATATATTTTTAATATTATTAATTGCTTTTTATTAAAAATTGTAATCATATCACTAAAAAATCAAGTTAAAGAATATAAGAAAAAAAGGTAAATTAAAAGAGCAATTGCATATTTTATTAAAAATAACTATTAAATTATCAAAGATAAAAAATTTTGGGAAAAGGGATCAAAGAAAAGACAAGAGATGGCATTATCAACTAAGATGGGTGGTTAGCATTATGATTGATGTTTGGTGTGTAAGATAATTGATGATTGATTAAACTTAGACTAAGCTCCATTTTATGCTAATTATTAAAACGACCTTTTTTTTTTTTTTCAAGAATGAAATGACCATTCTATACCTTCTAGAAGCCACTCTTGTCCATGCACTCACACACCTTTGGCTTTTGTCCTTATTATGTTCTAGATGATTCTATTCTTTAGGGTGGAAGAGCGGCCGCGATGCACGGCGGACACAGAATTCCGGCGGCCGTAACCTTAAATTATTCAACCACTTTTTCATTTTTTATGGGTTGGATGTGAGTAGGTTTTGTACGAGAGCGGTTTATGATCGTATTTTAATAAATCAGAAATATAAGATCATAAAAATAAATTTTATATCATAAAATAGTTCATATCACATAATGATCTACGTAATATTTTATAATTGATTATTTATTTGGTAAGGGTTTTTTTTATTATTTATTTGGTAAGGTTAGATAGTCTAAGACGTGATTAAAGGGGAGTAATGCAATAGTTACAAATATTTTAAGAATATTTATCTACCTACGCATTTTAGTTTACATTTTTAATTAAATTTAATCTGCACATTTTACGTCCATGTCAAATTGTAATGTAATTGGTCGCTATTGATTTAATAAATATTGACTCTATTTGGTATGTTTTTCATAGTCTTTAATCAAGAATTGGCTCTATAATTAAAACTGCCCTTATTTTTTTCTTATTATTAATGGAATCAGGTGAGCTGGCCGCCGAATTTCTCATTTGAATGAGTGATCCGCATCAAATTAATTTTTATATTGTGAGAATATGTGTGTATATATGAACCCATATTATTATATGAAAGAAATCTTTACATTCATCTATTCGATTTGATAATAATCCTTCATGAATTAAAAAGAGAATGATTAATTAATGTGTTAATCAAATAGAAAATAATTCATTAAACTTGTAAATGCAATATTCATAGAATTAACATATCCACCTTCACTCATGGAGCAATTATTCGAGCCGAGTCAAAGCCAATAATTTGATGCTCGAGTGTCGAACATGTTTAAAAAATAGTGTTTGACTTGACTTGCTAACGAGTCTATTTTATTGAGCCAAATTCAAAGAATCTAGTGGAATTATAAAAAATATTTTACTATTGAGCCTAATAAATCAAGTTTGAGCAAACTCATTAATTTATCAAGTGTCTAACGAGATCGAACTCAAGCTCGGTTCGGAATAAACAGTCGAATTCAAGCCTTAACAAGTCAAGACGAGTTGAGATCACATACATATTTTTTTAACAGCTCTACTGACTCATATTCACAAATTACACACACGATACACTAATAATAATAATAATAATAATAATAATAATTAATTAATTAATTAATTAATTAATTAATACAAAAGAGAACATTGCCAAATTAGCAAGAGAACTTTTAGAGGGGAATCAAGGTTTTAACTTGAATTAGGTTTGTTGAAGTACAATATTTATGCACATGTTATTGTTAGGTCTTCTCGAAATTTTGAACCTTCAAACATTATAGAAGGTCTTGTTAATAGTTGCAATTCTTGCAATTAATTTAATGCTTTCTAAAGAATAACACTTAATATAATGTCCATAAACCAAAATAAGATGATTCAAACACACATGCTATACATACATAAACACATTAATCATATCATGCAAATTCAAGTTTTATGAATTTATATGTATGAATAATTGATTAAAACTTATGTATAAGAGTGTTACTCGACAAGATAAGTTGATTCTAAAATAATCATCACACTAATAAACAACGATTCTAAAGAATCCTTATCATATTATATATTCTTGAAGCAACTTGTCCATAGTTTGTTCCAGAATCCAAGATCATATAAACAGCAAAAGACCACTGATTTAGGCTAAAAATATGACTCCTCGAACTATCGGAAGAGTCCATAAGGGTCGGAAAAGGGCAATCGCTCATTCCTAAATCAGGAAAACGGGGCGAAACATTTAGAGTGTTTTTTCAAACCCTTTTAAAAGTGTAGAATCACTTTTACCAACTTATTCAAAATAAAAGTGATTCTACACTTTTAAAAGAGTTTAAAAACACACCTCTCGGCGACTTAAAAAGCTCGTCTCCAAAGCCATTCGACGACCAAAACTAACCTAGAGTTCAAGGTAAACCTAATCACAAAGTGACACATGAGACAAGGATATTGAACTTCACATGTTGTTCAACTAATCCTGCCCAAAAGGGACAATAGATCCCCATCATCTACACATGCTAATGTTTTTCTTTTCCAATTGCACAAAGGTGACAAAAAAACATTACCAGAAAATAGATTTGGAAATCATTATTGGATAAGCTATTTTCAATATTTTTATTTTATTTTTGTATTTTTCAATCCCAAAAAAAAATTGAAAAAGATAAGCTACTCATTTTTATTCCAAAGCATGGTTATTCTCTTTACAAATACTGAAAACCACTACTGCAAAATTCATCCCTGTCCTAACATCTTGAAGATGTGAAATTACCATTTTCACCCTTTCCCTCACTCACAGCCTTCATCAATGCAGGGCTAAACTCGGCATACAGCTCTCTGCTCGGTTCAGCACCGGGCCCTGCAAGATGACTCCGCCAGATTTCGGGCTATTCGGCATTGATTTAGTGGTTTTAGGCATTGATTTCGGGCTCTCCGAGCTCAAGCTCCTTCTCAGAAGATGCCTCATGGCCCGAATTAGATGCACAGCAGGATCCTCTGGCGGCCCTGAAGCCCGAAACTTATTGCAGAAGCTGAAATGTCGGGCCATTGCCTCATCCGGGCTTATCAGCTTCTGACAGCGCACGGTTTCATCTTTCACAGCCTCTGCACAAAGCCCGCAGATCCATTTTCCACCATACCTAACAGTTTTAGCACAATTAAAACTTCCCTCCAATCATCAACATATGAAATTGAAAGAAATCAATCCAATGATTCAATCAATACCTTTCACGAATAGTTTCGATGTACGCAGGAGTGCATTCCTCCAAAAGCCCGCAGCAGTCGCATTTAACGAAATCGACTTCGATTTGTCCAGCGATTGCGCTCACCGGCCCATTAACCCCATCGGACCCGGAGGGCATCACAATCGGATCATTAAGCACACTACTCAGCATCCCTGAAACAGAAAATCCGCATCGAAATGGAGAATTTTGAGAACAATTATTATTCATAAAAACAAACAAATTATTTTTACCTGGTGAAGGAAATCAAAATTTCAGCACACAGAATAAACGATCCTGAACAAAGATATCGACTATCTTTCTTTCTCCCACTCGCCTTGTTGATCCACTGTAGCTTCTTTCAGAGCGAAGAATGTGCGCATTAAAAACATTTCAGAATGGGTGAGATTGATCATAAAAGGAAAGGATTTGATGGCAATTTGCGATATGATATCAGTCAATTAACCGATGCAATTTATCGATGTAAAGATGGATGTGATTTTGGCCGTCGTCCACAAAAATTGACGTTAGGTTTTTCTTTCTTTTCTTTTGGGGGGAAAATTGGAGAGAGAGAGAGAGAGAGAGAGAGAGAGAGAGAGATGAGTGTGGGAAGTGTGAGAGATGAGTGTGTTTATAGTGAGTGTGAAATTGGGGTGCAATGATTGGCGGTATTTTGGGGGGTGGGAGTGGGCAAGTAAATCTAATCTGTGTTTGGAGAGTTGTCCATTAATTATCGTCTCTTATCCAACAAGAAAATATTCTCATATTTCTTTATACATTCGTAACAATGTGAAAATAATTCATGATAAATTTATTATAAAATTATTTTAATATATTAAATGATGCACCATTTATATCGTACAACTTAAGTTTATTTTTAAAAAGTTACATAAAATATTACTGAAAAGTGTATATTTAATAGTGTAACTTTTTAATAATAATTTATTTCTTTTCAGTAATAAATAGTATAACTGTTTAAAAATACACTTAAATTGCACGGTGTAACCCGTGCACAAGTGACTTACTCTTAAATGTTTGGTTAAATGTATCAAAATATTCATCAGGTGTATCAAAAGTTGAAGTCAATATATAAATTTTATTAACCTCAACTTTTGATATACCTGATGAGATTTTTGATACACCTGATTAAATGTTTGATACTTTAAAACTTGTTCATGATAATCATTTTCATATATATATATATATATATATATATATATATATATATATATATATATATATTTATGTGTGTGTGTGGAATGGTCTAATATGCGATTAGTGTATGGTGCATTCACTTAATAGTTAAAGTTGTTTATACTGAAAAATTGTGAGTTGATATACTGAAAGGTTTAGACTGTTATCAATTTTTCAGTGTAAAATTTTCAGTATATCAACCTGCAATTTTTAAGTGTAATCAACTTTCACTTTTCAGTATAAATTGCTTAATGAATGTACCGTGCATCTGGTGCACATGAGACTTGCTCATATTTTTTTATAGTTATTGATATTAATGTAAAGTAGAAATATATTTTTATAATATTAAATAAAAAATTAAAAATATTTATCTGCTTAATTTTTTTTTATAAATTGATCATAATATTATTAAAATATTGATAAATTTCGACAAAAAACTAAAAAGAATGTATTTTATGAAAATTTGTCATTATTATAAATTTTGTTTAAATTCTTTTGATAGGTTTTAAGTGTTTGATATTATAATTTCATAAATTCTTTTAAATTTATCCATATCAACATTCGATGTCGATATGTCTCTCGATAGTTTTATAATTTTAAGATTTTGATATTCTTTATAATTATAGAATAGTAAATTTTTCAACAAACAATTTTAGAGTATCTTATTTCAAATTTTGTATTTATAAATTATAACAAGTAAATATTGATTTTTTATTTTTATTATTTGTAGCATTTATTATAGAATTTTATAAATGTACTAAATAATATTAATTTAATATGTTATAACAATGTCATTAATTTTGATCGAGATGCCACTATATTAGTATGTTATAAGAATGTCATTAATTAAATTATCATATTGATTTGATTAAATTTGATGGAGATCCACAATATCACAATATATATCGTCACACCAATTTGTTGGATTTTAAATTTGGGGGATCAATTAATAGAAGAATAAGCTTTGGGAAGATTCCTTATAATGACGAGTTGGAGTAAAGACCATAGAAAATGGAGTTGTCTTGTTCAACTTATTATTATTTTTAATACTCTCTCCATCCGTCGGAGTCTTTTTTTCAAAAGATTTGGACACACGAATTAAGAAAAAATAGAGTATGTAAGTGTGAAGTTAATTAATAAAATATAAAAAGTATATTTTATTAATTTTTATGAGTGTAAATTATTTTTTTTAATAAAAAATAAAAACTGTGATATCCCAAAATAAAAATTGTGGAAAAAAGAATTGGGAGGGAGGAAGTATTGTCTTTTTAGGTCCTTCTTTTTAAGAAAATCGTTAATTAATATTTTGAAAGTGGCTCAAAGAATGGAGGGAATAAAGCATTATTGTTTATTGACATGCATTTGGTTGTTATCCATATACAGGGGAAAATTCATCGATGATTGATTAGACTTAGTTGCCATTATTGTATTTCTTTTGATTTTTGATAAGACGGGACATAAAAAAGAAATATAGAATGACAAAATATGCTTGAATTCACGTGAACTCGTATCAGAATTATGTATAATCATCATCACTGTTATTTATATATAAATTATTATTGTTATAAAAATATACTTGGTATTTTAATAGTGATAATATATATCCATAATAGTGATGGTGAATATACATAACAGTGATAATTGATAATCTAAGTTCACCGTGAACTCGAGTTCATACAAATTTTTATCGACAAAATAAATGATACTTATATAATTGACTAATACTGTGTCAAAATTCGTTTATAGAGAAAAGAAATGATTCGTGAATAATATAAAATAATCTAATTCTTGAAGCAATTTGTTCAAAAGTGGTTCCAATAAATTAAATCCCATATCCCAAGATGCCTAATTTTAGCTTATTTGCAGCATAAGAAGCACGCTTTACTGAGCTAAAAGGGTTTTTTTTTTTTCTTTTAAAAAAACTCACGAAAAAAAGACATCTTAAACTAACCACTTGATGCAAAATCCTTCAATATTTCAAACTTTGTCTATAAAAGGAAAAAAATATATAGACATGCCAATAATTCAACAAGAATATTTATTCCTTTCAAAAAAAAAAAAAACAAGAATATTTATTAGAACTAGGTGGTGGACTATGGACACTTACATTTTAAAATACTAAAAAGACTTTCAAAATCACATTTTTTAATGATATTTCTCACAATTTTTTAAAAAATAAAATTTTAAAAGGTACTCCGTCCGTCCCCATATTTATTCTCATTCATTTTTTAGAAAATACTTCTTCCGTCCCAAAAGACATTGCATACTTTTTATTTTTGGTTGTCCCACAAAAAATTTGCATGTCTACAAATGAAAACTATTTATTAAACTCCACTCTCACAATACACATATAATATTCATAAAAATGTACTTTTATACTCCCTCTGTCCCGCAGGAACTTGCACACTTTCCTTATTTGGACGTCCCACACAAATTTGCACACTACTAAAAAAAGAAACATTGATTTACGTGCACACTCACAAACATTTACACATATTTATCCATATACCACTACTTTATATATAAAAATATTTTTTCTTAACAAATGTACCGTCCCGTAGGGTGCAAATTCCTACGGGACGGAGGGAGTACCTTTTTCTTAAACTGCGTGCCCAAAAGACACCGCAATGTCTTCTGGGACGGAGGGAGTGTTATTTTATTATCACATTTACAAACAATCACTTTATTCTCCAATGGACCCCACAATTATACCACAATATCCTTATTTTATCTTATTTTTCTTAAAATTCGTGCCCACACTGGGAAAAAATTTAGGGGATAGAGGGAGTATTTTAAAACTATTTTGTATTGTTTTAAAGACATCTCTTATTTCATTTCAATAAGTAAAATTCAGTGGTCGCAATCAAATTTTATACTCCATCCGTCCCGTAGGAATTTGCACCTTACGGGATGACACATTTTTTAAGAAAAATGTGTTTTATATATAAAGTAGTGACATGTGGGTAAATATGTGTATGTGTTTGTGAGTGTACATGTAAATCAATGTTTCTTTTTTTAGTAGTGTGCAAATTTATGTGGGACGTTCAAATAAGAAAAGTGTGCAAATTCATGTTGGACAGCGGAAGTAATATTTTAGTCATTCATTCATGGAATTAAGTATAAAAGAAATATATTGTCTAAACTATACATTTTTGTGTAAACTAATTAGGTTAAGAAAAAGGATGCAACTATTCACAATGCCATATCTAGGACATGGACTCATCAACTAGAGTATGTAATTCATCTAAACATAACACATGATGACTACAAAAACATGCAAGAAAAATCTAAACAAGCACTACAACTCTCTCTCTCTCGAAATTACTATACTGACCTCTGCTCACATTCACATCCTTCATCCATTGCACAGTACACTTATGCATCAGCCAGGGTCAAACTCGGCATACAAATATCCGACCGAGTCAAAACGGCGCCGTTCAAGTTGAGCTCACCTCTTTTACTCCTCGGGCTATTCGGCATTGATTTCGGGCCCTCCAAGCTCTTCCTAAGAACTTGACTCATGGCCCGAATCAAATGTACCGTCGGATCCTCTGGTGGCCCTGAGGCCCGAAACTTGTTGCAGAAGTTGAAATGTCGGGCCATTGCCTCATCCGGGCTTATCAGCTTTCCACAACGCAAGATTTCGTCTTTCACAGCCTCCGCACAAAGCCCGCAAATCCATTTTCCACCGTACCTGATTTTTTTTCTCCAATTTTTAACACAATTAAACTTTAATAATTACCCAAAATTTTCACTCATAAAATCAGAATTATTTCCCATAAATAAATACCTCTGGCGAATTGTTTCGATGTATGAAATCGTGCATTCCTCCATAAGCCCGCAGCACTCGCATTTCGCCAAATCCACCTCGCTCTGGCCCGAATTTGAATTCACGGGCCCGGAGGCCATCACGATTGTTTCGTTAATTACACTGGCTGACATCCCTGAAACAGGATAACTCCCATCAAAATGAGGAATCTTGACCAAAAAAAAAACAGAGCAAAATAAACAAATTTAATTACCAGCTGAAGGACACCAAGATTTTCCTTTGCAAAAATATATGATCTTCAATAATATACAGAATATCACGTATTCTTTTTCAAAAGATTCGAATTTTTTTTTTCCACTCTATCTTTCTCTCTTCCACACCGAGTGACAAAAATATAGCACGATTTAAAGATGGATCCAATTCGAATTTTGGGTCTTTCAGATGGAGACAAGAAAAAAATGGATATGAGTGTGAGAGAATGAACTCTTTGTGCCTTTTTATTGGCGGTCTTTGGAGGGGGTTTTCTTGTTGAGGGGGGGGGGGGGGGGCGGAGGACACGTCATCATAGCATAGTGTGAAATGTGGTCTGATCTCTATAGATTTGCCAGCGCAGCTTTATGCAGGTATGAAAGAGCTGTCAATTTTATGTTCCACGTCATTGTTATAACGGTAAGGAATAGAAAGAGTATAGGAATACAAATGGTATCGAATGAAAGTTATAGTTCTCGTATCGCTGAAGTATGATTGATTCCTTAGTTTTTAGAAATCAAAATTATAGTAAAGTTATTCCAAATATACGCTATGACTTTGATTACCATTACTCACCTACAAAAATCTCAAACCAAACAGCCCGTAAATGACAGTGTCGAATTAAATTTAACCGTATTTTTAAATAATTAGATTTATTTATATTAAAAATTATATTTAATATAAATAATTTTAATTATTCAATAAAAAATAATTTTAATTGTTTAAAAGTGCAACTGAAATTGGACGTGCACTTGGTGACAAAAATTTTTCCTAATGTAAATTGAAAGTGGACATTTTTGGTCAAATGGGCGTTTGCCATGTGTACCTATGAAAATTTAAATTTCTTTTGAAATGTGTGGTTTTTTTAGAATATGAAAGTAACATTGTACTATTAAATTATTTAATTTAATAGTTTTGTTTTATTTAATGTCGCAATTAGACTTATTTTTATTTTTTAGCTTACTTCCGTTGACGCGTAAATTGAGCAATGGTTCATTCGTCGTGTAAGTTATTTAATTAGTATTTAGAAATCTCGTGTATCTCACCTTTTCTTAAAGAACTTATTGATTTTTATTATAATGTAATCGGAATTTTTTAAAATAAAGCAAATTAAGTTCTAAAAGTAGAAGAGCAAGACATATTTCACCGTTTCCATAAATTGCAAATTCATGTCGTCAGTCAGTACTTAGGGTATCGACTGATTTCATTTTGCTAAATTTCCGTTTTGATAATTTATTTTAAGAAAATTATTTAAATAAACATGCTAGAGAGATGTAGAATCAATTTATTCATTTGATTTTCTTGCACCCACCCTCATTCATGGATCGAATTGATTCCATAACGTTAGGTGAGTCTAAACTTTAATATCATGAATTTGTGATGTGTCGATATTATGTTTCTGTCATTTTCAGCTTCGAATATATTTTTTACTAATTATATATATA
>JAPKLY010000116.1:337143-408054 GCA_026898435.1 Prunella vulgaris
AAAATAAAAAAATGGCTTAGTTGTCGATTAGGGAAAGGGAGAAAAGGCTAATATTAAAATGAAATAATTTCAATCATGATTCCAGTCGGTCGTAAAATAAAATAAACTGTAATTATAAATTATATATAACGTGATTTTTCATTTTATATTGCACTATGTTTATAGTTTATACACTTTATATGTATTAAATATAGTATAAATTATTATTATTATTAATTAGGATTAAGTGACATAAAATAACTATTTATGGCTAAATTTAATAAACAGGAGACAATAAATATTGCAGTCAAATCCTCTATTATCCCTTGCATTATTATTGTCATTGTATAGGCCACAAATAAAAATATATCATATATAGAAATATATATACATTATAATGTAAACTTTGAGTACAAGAGATTCCCAACTTGGGTTTATTTTTAATTTTAACTGGACTAATCATGACTAAGATTTATTTTCAAACTTATTTATTCTTTAGAATAAGGTTTAATTACTGACTAAATCATGACACTTGATTCAATTTAATAAAAATTAAAATTTTGATTTTTTTTGTCTACATGATCTAATTATCACAGTGCACTCATTCAACAGTTGAAATTATTTATAATAAACAAATTTGATCTGATTACACTGAAAACTGTGTACTAACTATACTGAGAAGTCTACATTGAAAATGTATAATAACATAAACATTTCAGTTTAATCAGTCCATATTTATTAATGTAAGCAACCTCAATTAGAGAAGTGCTCCATGCACAATATAGTAATGGTAATAGACTAATTAGAGACTCATATTTGGATTCACAAGGTAGTTTGTGTGCACAATCAAATAGGTGTAATAAAATGTGGTGCATTATTGGGAAGAGCGTGGATCTCTTGTAAACTCGTGTTCATATGAACACGTATAACTGTTATATGTAATTACTTTTATTATTATTTATTTATACTATCACGGTTATAAGAATATATACACTTAATTTTTTAACAGTAATTATATATATGCATAAAGCAATCCTGCCGTCCACGGCCACGCCACGCTGCCTCGCCTCAGTCCACGACGACGCACCCCCCTGCCTTTTCTATTTGCAGAAGGTTTTCAATTTGCAGAAGTCATCCACAAAATTTATTCGATTTGCTTTTTCAGAGGATTTTCTTTTCCAGAGAAGAGAGAGAGGATTTGCTCTTTGAGGGAGAGAGAAAATGGTGAGAAATTAATATAAATTTTGAAATTTGAAATTCCAGGCTTAGCTTGAGGTGGCTATGGGGAAGGAGACGTGTAAGAAAAAAAGCTACTCTTGCCTAGAAAATAGACTATGTAGGAATGGAGAAAAAATGGACCTCCTAAGTTATAAAATAGGGTATCCTTATGACACAAGTACAAAAGGAAAATGTTTTTTATCATAAAAAGAAGATTGTAAGTGTACTATATTTTTACCCCAGCATGTAAATTTTCTGTCCTCTTTGAAACTTTAAACAGTGAATGCCCATAATTGTGATTTCGGATTATATTGAGCCCCAAATGTAATAAATCCAATTTTTATTTATTGGGAAAGGGAAAATTCGTGATAGCCCCATTATTACTATACCCTAATTCATATTTATTCTCCTATGAAAATGAAATGAAATGAGAGCCCATTTTTATTGTTATGATGGTTTTGCCATATAAATAAGTAGGGTATGTCATGTGTTTATATCGAAGCCACGTTTCATTCTATCTTTTTATGCAATAAATGATGTATTTATTTGTTTCTATCACATTCCTACATCACATGTCGTCTCAATAGTGGATTGGAAAAATTCCTCACATGGATTTGTCTTCTCAATTTGTGCCTACTTTTGCACGTGTCATTTGGGTTGGTAATCCATTTTATGTTTCATTGGTATTGCTAGTTATTGTTTTTATTAAATATTATTAATGGTGAACTACTTGCATGTACGTATCTTCCAAGTGTTACTCATCATGAATGATAATAACAATATATGTTAGTATTAGTTGTAGTTATTGATAATTAGATTAAGATAGAAGTATTAATGTATGCATCTTTGCACTACTTATACCATTGTTTTGTAAAAGTTAATTAGTAGTGTTAGTTACTTATAAAAAAACTATTATATTCCCTCCATCCACGAAAAATATGCTCAGATATTTGCACGTGATTTAAGGGTATTCTTTTTATTTATAACGGACCTCACAATATCCTGTAATACCATTCGACATATTGCATTAAATCACGTGCAAATATCTGAGCATATTTTTCGTGGACGGAGGTAGTATTTCTTAATTTTGTGATGCATGTCATTCTGATTATATGCACGCATGTTCTCCATATTAAATATACTTATATATATCTTAATTTGTTTTTTCAACAGTCAAAATTTATGATTTTTTTCTCTTAGATTATATATTTTAAAAAAATTAATTATCAGTGATTCATAAATAAAAATAAAAATTGTCACTCAACACATAATACTCCCTCCGTCCCAAAACTACTTTCACATTTTTTTTATTTGGACGTCCCAACTCTTCTTTCACACATCAAAAAAGGAAACTTTTTTCTCTCACAAAAGTCAACAAAATATACTTTTTTTTATTTTATTATTTAACTTTACACTCACATATTTACTTTTCCTTGGTTCGCGTGCCCGGAACTACTCATAGTAGTTCCGGGACGGAGGTAGTATGATTTTACGACAGATGGTTGGTTATTAATAAGCCAATCAAATGATTAAACCCTCAATCAAATCATTGTGTTTCTCATAATTAAAACGGTGGGACCACATAGATAGATGATACATGGTCTTATAAGCAATGGTTGGGAAGAATTTGAAATTTAATTTCGTCCCACAATGTAGG
This sequence comes from Prunella vulgaris, assembly GCA_026898435.1. Taxonomy (NCBI): domain Eukaryota; kingdom Viridiplantae; phylum Streptophyta; class Magnoliopsida; order Lamiales; family Lamiaceae; genus Prunella; species Prunella vulgaris. Next base: position 339,998 of record JAPKLY010000116.1, read on the forward strand.
ACTATAAAAAAAAAATTGGGATTTTTATTTAGTCTCATAATTTAGCAATTGATTCACTTTTGATATTAGCTAATTTTATTGGAAAATCAGAAATAACATTGTATCATTTTTATTTTTATTTTTGCACAATTCCGACGTAGTTCCTGATTTCTGACAAAATATATGATGTTTTTATTTTCCATAATATAAATTAAAATTAGATTAACTTATTGGTTATGAGACTAAAACCGAGAATTAAAAAAAAAAAATTTATGTGAAAATAATTTATGATAAGTTTATTATGAAACCGTGTGTATCAATATATTCACTAGGAGTATCAGATATTTGGGAACAATAAAATTCAAACAATTATAAAAATTTTGATACATCTGATAAAATGTTTGATACTTTAAAATCGGTTCATGATAGCAAAACCTTACCCTAAAAAATATATAAATTTTGCAGAAAAATTAGAAGTTGTGGGAATAAATTTAATTTAGCCTTATATTGGGGATATATAGCTGTGGTCCTCCATATTAAATGTCAATGTCCATATATTCCTCTCAAAAAAAAAAAAAAATTAAAGAATGAAAAACCTATACCCCTGTGTATAAATCTAAGGTACATAGATGCAGGGTATGTCCTGTTTAAATTAGGACACATTTAATTGGAAGGGACATCAATCCTTTTGTTCTGTCCTAACAAGTGGCTCCATAAAAATGTTAAAAAACTCAATATTGAATTATATATTGACACCCTATGTGTATATATTTATAATAATAGTGTAATAATGTCTTCTGGCCTCAATAAATTCACTTTCCCAACAATTAGTCACCATCCATATTAATTAAAAAAACTATTATTGTCCAGAACTAAGTCATTTTCTGGCAAATATATTGTCTGAGTAACTTGTGAAATGAGAAATTGTGGGGCCAATTTGCTATTTGGCTATTCTTTGTACATAATAAAATAAAATCCAACATGGTGCTAACATTAGGTGTCTGTTTTAAAATTTTACAAAACAACTTCTATAATACTCCCTCTCCTTCGTCCACGAAAAATACCATATGTGCTTTCTAAAGATATTCGTTTTATTCATAACGGACATCACAATATTCTGTAATATCTTCCGACATATTACATTAAACCACGTGCAAAAATATGAGCGTATTTTTCGTGGACGGAGGTAGTAGCTTTTTTTCAAGCAGTTAGAGATAATTTTGAGAAAAAACTATTCTAGAAGCAGTTTTTAGTGTTTCAAAACAGGTACTAAGTACCTTTTTTTTTAAGTGAGAATACCACAATATACCCATTTTCAACTTTTAAAAATTTATTTTACCCACATCTACTTTAAAACATCTTTTATACCCAATTTATAATAAAAGACATATATACCCTTATAAATTGGGTATAAAAGATTTAATAACTTTGAATTGGGTCCCATTTTATTCTCATAACTACACTACCCTCATAAAAGGGGTAAATTAGACTTTATAAACTATTTAATAGGTAAATAAATATAAATGGAGAGAGAGAAAGAGTTTGTATTTTAAATATTAGAGTGAATTTTTTAATTAGTATTTTTGTATAAAAAAAATTATTAATTAATCACTAATTCGATATGCGATTAATAAAAATTAAAGTTTATAATTAAATTTTTATGAAGAAAATTCGGTAGAATATTTAAATTTTTAATTTAATTTTGATGTGGATAATGCTCTCGTGTTAATTAAATTTTAATAAATATATTTTTAAACATCACAAATTAAATATTTTTATATACTTTTATAAACTATAATATTCATTAATTTGTATTAAAATGTAATTTTTATATTATAATATTCATTAATATGCATTATACATTAAAATAGTCTAAATAGAGAATTCAATAATCACATATATATGATAAAAATATTATAATTAGTTAATTTATTAAAATTGTATGTTATAAAATATTAAATTATATAAATATCAAATAGGGTGGGGTGGGGTGGGGTAGGGTAGGGTAGGGTGGAGTGTGGTGTGGTGTAATAACTAGACAATGATGTTTGTGGGTCATATGGGTAAAAAAAAATTGTTTGAAATTGAAAATGGATAGAAAAAGTTGTTTATATTTGAAGTGGGTAAAATAAATTTTGGTAAGTTGAAAATGGGTATTTTGAATTGTCTCCCTTTTTTTAAACTCTAAATAAAAAGTAAGAGTGCTTATTTTTTTGAAAAAAAGATACTTAAAACATGTTTTCAACTACTATTTTAAGTGCTTATTACCACTTTTGGTCAAGCAACAATTTTTAAATTCTAGCTTCCAAGAAAATAATAACTCAATACCCTTTTTAAAATTATTTTTTTGCAAACATAATTATCTTAATCATTTTTTAAAATTACTTAATTTTAAAACACTTCTTATTTTTCATTTTACTACAAAAATTATTTAATAGTATTTTTTAATTTCTACTAGTGCTTATAAACAGACACTAAAACTTCTTTATTGTACTTTTTTTTTTTTTTTTGAATTTGATGATTGGTGATTTTTTTTCTCATTATACTTCCTCCCATCAATTTTTTTATTTAGAAAGTTTTAATTCTTTTTTACACTCTTAAAAAAATTAATAATTTTTTTGTATTTTACATTTGCATACTCAATTTGTGTTAAAGAATCATGAACAAGCTTCCCCTAAAAATCAACTCTTTGATTAAGGTCCATATGATATTATAATAATTAAATTCAAATATTATTATTACCCCACATGTTTAATAGGTTGATTGCACGAAGGAAGAAATTTATCCATGATAATAATCAATACATATTGAATTATTTGATTCTCCAAATCTCAGTCATTTGCAATGTGTATTTGTTTTCAATCATTCATGAGGCATCCTTAAATCATTATTTGTACGCCAACCAATATTCATTAATGACTTGGTGGAGGCAAATAATTTATATTAGAAATAAATTATAAAACCTATAATTAGATTTTGATCTATATAAAAAAACAAAACTCTTTCTATATTTGCAATTATTTAATTATTGAGAGTCGGTTTGACATATTTATCAGCTTATCATTACTTCATAGGATATGTTTTGAAATATTAAATATTTTTCCAGTGTATCAAAATATTATCTAGAGTATTAAAAGTTAGAGTCAATAAAATTTATAACAAGTATAATATAATATTATTGTTCCAAAATTTTAATATTTTGAGTGAAATTTTTAATACTCCTAATTAAATATTTAATACTTTAAAACCGTGTCATGATAAATTTATCAATTTCCATATTATATTAAATAGGCACAACTACTACTTCAAAGGATGATTAAATAGTGGAAAGTCCATAAAAGCCCACCAACAAAAAACAATCTTTATTTTGAATTTGGTCGACGTGAAGTATATATTTTGATATTAATCCAATAAATTTACACTCGCCAAATATAGAGACAAATAATAAGCATGATATTAAACTGCTAAAAAAATAAAGAACATCAAACTAAGAAACTCTGATCTTTGAGATATGTGAAATCTTGCTCCAATGCTCCCCAGTTTCTTTGTTGTAATGCTGCAGCAGAAGTGGACATTCATCGATACGCAGTATCCTAATCGGCAACCTTTGCAGAAGGACAATCGGCAGCGCTTTCAGCTTGCTGCAACGGGAGATTTTCAAACACCTCAGACGAGGCATGATGTCGGCATTCTCATCCACCAAATTCCACTCTTCCCATCTTTCCATATTCGAAATCTTGAGTGTTTTCAGATTTGGAAATGCAGCTGATTCGTTCAGACGACCTCCCAAGAAATCGAACCCAAGAAAGGTTATGCCTTTCATGCCCTCCAACTGGAGTGTTACAAGGGATGGCAACCCTCCCAAGAAGGGCAAATTTGCACAATTTTGACAATCTTGAAGAGATAGTTTCTTCAAGTTTGTTAGTTTGTTGATCCAATCGGGGAATTTATCGCCACCAAAAGAGCTAATCTGCAAAGACTGCAAATTCTCGTGAACTTCAAGAGCTTCTATCACTTTATCTTGGTTAGTTTCAGATTGAATCGAAGGGCTGAAATCCATTTCTAAATCAGAAAGATGGATCTTTTTTCGTAGCTCAGCTTTTCTAGCCTCGTTTGCGTCCACTGCATACCCCAGTCCTTCGATTTTCAGGCATCCTCGAAGTTTGTTAAGATTCTTCAAATCTTCGAGCCCACACGTTGAATCTCCTCTATCATTAACTCGAATGATGATGAACTTGGTCAGAATTCGAAGATTCTTTAAGTTGCTGATCCCTTTTGGCAAAGTCTTGAGGCTATCAGTACGATCAATCTCAAGATGTCGAAGATTCACTAACTTGGAAACCCGAGAGGGTAATCTTCGAAGATGGTCACAAGATGAAAGCTTTAATGTCTGCAAACTGTATAAATCACAAAGAGTTTCTGGTAACTCCCAGAATGGATTATGTGATAAGTTGAGGTACTTCAGTTTGATCAGGTTACCTATGTCTTTAGGAAGCTCGCCTATCCTGTTTCGACTCAAATCTAGAGCTCTGAGAGAAGCTAGACGACGGATCAAATCCGGGTCAACCCGATCAAGTTGGCTTATGATAGGTGGAGAATCATGGAAGGACTGAACCCAAAATGTGTGCAATTTTTCCACATTTTGGATGTTTGGGAACGAGGTGTCCTCTGCACGAACGAGGGTCAAGTGACGAGCCCTTTCATAGGACGATTGGAAAGAGGTGTTGTACTCGATGACGGAGCACTCGTTCTTGGCGAGATAATTGGCGAAATCGTGGATCATATCGTGCATCTTAAGGCTCAAAATCGTCCCACCATTTTTATCTTTCACAATTTCTTGGAAAAAAGACCTCATCGCAAGGTTTTGCAAGTATTCTTGACCTATACCCTCGACGTCTATGCTGTTTTCAGACGAGATGAGATACCCGTGGGCCATCCAAAGTTGGATCAAGTTACTCGCCTCTATGACGTGATCCTTTGGAAAGAAAGCACAAAACGAGAAGCATCGTTTGATAGGGGAGGGCAGATCGTAGTAACTCAACATCAAAGGGGGGAAGAGCCCCTCTGCTTCTTCTAACACCCAGAAATCACTATGCAATACGTCTTTCCATTCGTCCAACGTGTTTTTAAACCTAAGTAAACTCCCAATTGTCTTGATAGCAAGAGGCAATCCTTTGCATTTCTTGGCTATCATCTTCCCCACATCATCCAATCTTTGATCACTTTTTCTCTCAGAAAACGCAATCTTCTCAAATAAAGTCCACGAATCAAGATCAGACAAACTCCCCAACGGCAATTGGTAGCTACTCCCCATCACCTTCGCAACACTCTCGTTTCTGGTGGTCACAAGAATAGTGCTACCAGCTGCACCAGCTTCGAGATAGTTGAAAAGGTGCTCCCACTTCCTAAAATCCTTCGTCCAAACATCGTCCAAGACGAGCAAGAACTTCTCCCCTTCCACGTAGTTCCTAATCTTTCTCACAACAGTTTCTAGCTCAAACAAGTAAGGGGCACTCCCCTCTATATCTTCCAAAATGGCCTTTGCGATTCGGACCTCATCAGAAAGATCCGAAACGCAGACCCAAATTCTCCTATCAAAATGCTCAAGCACTTCACTAGAGTTGTAAACTACTTGAGCTAAAGTTGTTTTGCCAATGCCCCCCAACCCCACAATTGAAACCACATTCATGCCCTTCTCTTGATTCTTGTTTTCAGACACTAATTTGCTAATCAAAGCCATCTTATCAACATCCCTACCCTCTACCTTCGACACATCAATGTAAGAAGCAGATTTAGGCCTATTGAAACAATCAACACCAGAAATCTCATTAAACTTGTACCTATCTTTCTCAATCGCAATATCCACAAGCCTCTCATTGATTTTCTTGATCTTGATAGCTATTTCGCGACGAAGAACGACTCTTTTGAAGCCAAAACGAGGCAGGGTGATGAGAGAGAATACCTTTCTAGAGTGAGAAGAATGGCCCTCAATCTCTGCTCTCTGCAGTGCTGTGATCCACTCCGACAGCACATCCTCTGTGTCGTAGGAAACATCCTTGAGCTTTTCGAGCCAAAGCTTCACCGATTCTTCTTTCACCTGCCTCTTCTCAGCATCAACCAGCACGGCTTTAATTGAATTGAATTCGCTCTCGAGTTTCTTGAGATTCTTCTCGACCCCACAAATTAAACCCACCTCTCGTCGAATCTGTTTCTCCAAGATTGTGGTGACCTGAGTGAGGATCACTGTGATGATTGCGTCTGACATTGTTGAAGATGGGATCAAGAAAAATGTTGAATCGAAGCTGGATTTTGGAGGGTTTTACAGAGGGGTTGGGAAATCAAGAAACAAGAAACAACCCAATTTTTTAAAAGAAAAAATTTGGGACGATATAATAAATTTCGAGGAGAAATTATGGGATTGGTGGTGAAATTGTGTGAATGAACAGGGGAAATTGCAGGAGACTAAACGAGACGACTTTGTCTTCGTGATCAACGCGTTAAGGAATTTGAATTTAGAAATTAAAAAAAAAAAGTAGGAGAAGAGGAGTAAAAAGATTGATGGGACACTATTTAAGACGCTGATGTTGAATTCGAAATGCAAAAAAAAAATAAAAAAATTGCTCTCTTTAAGTAAGGATTCAACTGCAGGTGTTCTTTCTTTTGTAGTAATCTACAACAAAACGAAATAATTACTATATATTTAAGAAAAATATTAAAATTGATTATTTTATAAAAGAAATTGATTGGACGCTAGAAACTGGAGGAAATATCAAAGAAATGGCGACAGCAAGTTAACATATACGCGTAAAATGTTATCCCATTCCTTGGGTTTTCGCAGAAACCAACAAAAATGGCAACAATTCCATAGGAATCTTTTGATTTTTTTTATTTTTTTTTAAATTCTCTCACAAATCACCGCACATCTTTACTATTGTGTTATGCAAATGTGTGTTGACGAGTCACCACTTGGATGTGAGTTTTGCAGTGTCTGATTTAGGGATTAATAATTTTCCTCCGTGGAAGTTACCAAATTTTGGATTTGAATTTGGATCAAGAGGTGTTTTCTTTAAATTTATTTTAAATATTTTATAAATTATTTTAAAATAATATAAATTATAAAATTATTTATTAGTAAAAAATATACATATTTTAAATGTACAGATAAATTTATCATTAAAAAACCCCACCCTAAGTGATAATAATTGCGACCTAGTTGTACGTAATCACGTTTGCATGAGATAAACCCTTTATATTAACATGCATTAATTAATTTGTAAGTAGTATAACTACTTTCTCAGTTTGACTATTTGTGAAGAAAACCAAAATAATCTTCTTGCATTCTACTTACAAATACAGATGAACAATAAAAAATTTATCACAATATATTAATCTTGCTATAAGACATTCTAAGATACCTATAACTGCACAGATTATTCCTTTCAATCTCCAATGAAATGCCGACCAATTCTATTGCAAAAGTTGAAAATATATTTACTAAATTACAAAAAAATAGATAAAATTCAAGCCTCATTATCAGCAAACAAATTCTCTAGGACCAAAGCCTCAAGATCCTCAGTTGAGTGCTTCACGTGCCTTTCAAGTATGATCCTCGTTTCAGGATCACTCCCAAATGTTTCAAGAAACTCCTTGTACTGCGGGACGAGGATCGCGGACATTGAACCACGAATCTCCTCTCTGAGTCGCGAGTCCCTGATCGTCCAAAAGGATTGAACAACCTTAATCTCCTCAAAAGCAAGATTGAACTTGTTCAGCCTCCTCTTGATCGCCTTCTTTGAAGGCCTCGACTTGAAACAGCTGTTGATATAGAGCCCCTTCTCGCGAAAGCAGTTCAAGAATCTGTTGCAAGTTAATTCTTGATAAGCAGTCATCGCGGATTTCAACTTAGCGTTCAGCTTGGATATGAACTGATGACCGAGCATCTGTCTTAACTCGTCGGATCCTTCAATCTTGTGTAAGATGCAACGAACGTTGTTCATCATGAACACTTGTCCCAAACAAGAATCCTGGTATCTCTTACTCTTTGTCTCAAGATTCTTGAGCAAAAGTTCAATGATCAAGATCAAATGGAGCTCAAGAAAGCTATGATCATGCCTATAATGATCTCCCACCAAACCATCAAAATCCGAAGCTGGGGCTTTCTTGATCAATCTTGTTAGCAATTCCTTGTTCCTTACAATCACATCAATCTGCTCCACAACATGTTCCGTGGACCGGTGGACCCCTCCCCGTTCCTCTTGAACCTCCGAAATCTCATTAGAAACGACGGTCTGCAGATCGTACATCATCCTCCCAACATCATTCTCAATCCTCAACAATGTTTGTGCAATGCTATCTCTAATCCCTCTACCAAACTCAGAGACGAACAGGGCATTCGCGCCTGGTAACACCCACAAAAACGCGTCGTAAACGGCTAAAACACCCCCCATTCTATCATAAGCTTGATTGCTCAAGCTCACAAACTCTGCAAACCCAAACAAACCAACTGCAGCATCCTTAACAGTCCCGACAAAACACTCATCCTTAGCACTACCAACATTCTTGAATATCTCATCACACAATTTCCTCTCCCTATCAAACAAGATTCTTACACAAATCTTGCACACTTGGACCCACAACTCCATCTTCACCCTCAGATCATCAGAAGTGTATCTTTTACCAGTATACCCCCCCTTCAGCTCATCAAAACGCAGCCGTTTAAGCTGCGATTGCAGGTTCGATTTCCTCACATTCTTGTAAACCCTAACGCATTCCCCAATTTTCCCACTAGCATTCATTCTCTCAGCAATATTCCTCAAATAATCAATCACATCATCACTTGTTTTCTCGGAAATTGAATAATCCTCGTACCTTATCATGTAGGCCGTGCTGTCGGAAACGGAGCTGAATTCGGTGGTGGAAATCGGGCCGGCGTGGGGATCGGCTTGGCGGCTCAGGACGGCGAAGAACTCGGCTCGGAGCCGGTCCATGGCTGCGGAGATCAGCTTGTCGTTGGAGCCGGTTTGCTGAACCCTAGCCACGGCTTCCAGGTAGTGGCTTATGTCGCGGCGGGTGGCGTCGAAGAGCAGGACGTGGTCCGGCTTCGATCGCCACCGTGTGATGGTCTCGACGGCGGACTGTTGGGAGAGTGAAGACCCCATTACTGTCTGGAGAGTTGATACTAGAGTTTTCAGCATTAAATCCAACAAAATTGAATCGTTATCATCGGTTTCTGATCGACAATTTGCTTTGAGAAGAATTTGGCAATGAAAACTCAAACAGATGCCCAGCAAGAAATTCAGGGAAACAAAATTCGAATAATTATTTTCTTGTTCAAATCAATTTTTATATATGATTTTTTATTGTTGTACGCGAATTAAACGCGGTTGACTCCTCCATTGATAGTTGACTTGGAAAATCGAATAATTGAGTCACGTACAGTGCTTCTGCTCTTCATACAGCCGCCTAGAATCACATCATGACCATTGTTCAAAGTAATTATTGTACGTGTCGTCTCAATCAGGAATGCATGCTTCACTCAAGCTTGAGTTCTGTTCTTCCCGATTCACGCACACAATCAAGTCAATTGAATGCCCAGGGGATCGACACAGTAGCAATAGTGGTATTTAGAGCTGTTATACGAGCCGAGCGAGTCCGAGTAGTGTCAGGCTCGGCTCGGCTCGTTTAACACTTCGAGTCGAGTCGAGCTCACGAGCAGTTCGTTTATTTTAACAACAATAAAGCCAAAACTTTCAACAATTCACCGGTATGAGTGATTTGAGAATATGAATTGTATTATTATGTAAAATATTAATATTTTATACCTTAAATTATATAATATTTATAAAATAACCTCTATTTTTCGAGCCTACGGAGCCGAGCTCGTTAAGTAAACGAGTATTTTTTTAGGCTCGGCCCGGCTCGTTTAACATATCGAGCTGAGTCGAGTCGAGCCTTAACGAGCCGAGCTCACGAGCGGCTCGTTTATTTTAACAGCCCTAGTGGTATTCACCTGCGAGGATAATGTTCACCCATTCTCCAAACACTTCCTCCTAATTCATTTTCAGAGGGAATCGATTTCGGGCCACTTACTCAAGTGAGAAGCCCGGTGTTCAAATGAGCTAATCCGATTAAATTATTAGATTGCATTTATTCTCCTATGTTCAACCAAATATGGAAAACTACAAGATTGGGAAATCGGCCAATTAGCAAACTTGATAATATTGGGCTAAAAATTGGACGAGCTCAAGGGAAAATAGAAGTAGCCCAATTAAAAGGGCCATCAATTTTCATTGGGCCTCAAATGGTTGATGGGCTTAAAGAGATAAATGGACTAAAAGAAGTAGCCCAATTTAAATTACATCCAAATAAAATCTTGGGTCAAAGTTTGTGTAAAGGCTCGGGCTGTTGACATTAGTTTTTCTAGTCAATACACTATCCGGATTAATACACTACTCTCCATTCGAGAATTTTTTCAAGTATTTTTAGTTTATCGGTAATTTTTTTCGAACATAATAAAAATTGAAAAATTGTTCAAAAAAAATTACCAAAAATTTCAAATAAAAATTGTCGAATATTTTTAAAAATAGTGCATTTTTCATTTCAGCTAGTGCGAGTAACCTGAGCCTTGTGTAAAGCAAATTGATTTGGCCAACCAAGATAAATACAATATCCTCAAAGCTTCGGCGAGGATAGAAGTTTCGTGTTTAATTCATTCAAGATTCATAAATGATTGTAAACAAAGCGTGAAGGGGCATTTGTAAGCAAATAAAAATTACACACAATCAAATAACAACACGTGTATAAATTAAATAAATATCAACTCAAATTACTATTTTAATTTAGAAAATTTAATAAATTAATTCTCAAATTAAATAGTCAAAATGATATTTATTGTACGCGATACAAATCGTCAAAATTATGAGTTTTTTGATACTCGTATGCAGTAATAAATACTTGATTTGTCGTATTTTTTTAGATCATAAATGTTTTCTATAAATAAGAAGAAAGTGGAAATCAATCGAGCTAAATTTAGTTGATTCATTAATACAATATCAACGGCCCAAATTGTGCGACGTGTCAGTGAGGAAATGGAAGTCTTCTTCCACCCTATAAATGGGGGTTGAATCATGACATTCCACACGACACCAATGAAGATGAACAAGCAACGAACAACGAGCTTGAACTAAAGAGATCCTACAGTCAGACTTGAAGATTCAAGACGTTTTCACCAAACTTGAAGCACTTTTCATCAAATTCAAGTAAAAACAACTTTTTATCCATGATCAAGGGGACTAAATCCCTCCAATCAGATATTTCTCCTTGAAGAAGCCTCGAAGATCTAAAGTCATTCTTCACCAAACTCGAAGCTATTTTCGTTAAACGTTTGATCTAAAAACAATGAGTTATAATCCCTCTGATCAGATGTTTATATTCGAAGATCATCTTGAAGACTCAAAACGTTCTTCACCGCCTTCAACTGTTCTTCGCCAAATTCAAAGCGTTCTTCGTCAAGCTCAACCAAAACACCATTTGATCAGAGATCACGGTCCAAGACCCCTCCGATTAAATGTTTCCAGTCAAATCCAGACTTGAAGATTCAATGAACTTCTTCATCAAAACTTTCTGGGACTTCGTTTGATCCAAAACAAGACGATGCAGTCCTTGTATAAACGTTTCAAGTTAGAATTAAAAGTCAGCTTGAAAGAAGAGAATCAAAGGATCAAAGCTAGAGAGAGAACCCTTCGACCAGAATAAAATCAATGGCATATCATCTATTTATATTAACAATATTATCTTCACATAAGTTGTTATTACAGTAGAGGTATTTTGAGTATATTACAAATTTCATTATTTGTAAAAAATAATAATTTTTATAAAAAGAATATGCATATTTTTATGAGCGAATAAATAAAAAAATGTGTATATTCTCGATGAACAAAATATACTTTTAATTAAATATTTAATATTATTAAAAAATTTAAAATAATTCTATGATAAATTTATCTGAATTGGAAATACCGAATTTTAAATCCTAAAATGTGAAAACATAGCATGCATGTTATTAGGGTGGGCCCACTGCTATTAAATCTGTATCTATGGGCCATATAATCACACGAAATCTCAAAATGGGGCCCACGTTATTAAATTAATTTCAAGGTATCAATGTGGACCTTATTGTTGCAACATTTTCTTCATAGGTTAATGCTATAATAAATATTCAGTAGTCAGCTGTCACTTGACTTTTCTTTATTTATTTATTGGCAAAAGTCGTTTAAAAATGGAATAAATAATGTAATTTAACTAACTCGATTATCTAACCTATGCCTTTATCTTCCTACTTGCCATATATAAATAAGTTGGGATATTTAAGTAAAAAGAAAATTTATTTTATACCGTCTCTATTAATATAAAATATATTATGTTTCAATTGAAAATATATTATTATGGCTTCATCATGAATCAATTTTAAATTATTAAATATTTAATCTGATGTATCCAAAATTCTATCAAATGTATCAAAAAATTTAGGCCAAAAGTATTATATTATAATCGTTGTAAATTTTATTAACTCGAATTTTAGATACTCCTGATGAATATTTTGATACACTTGACCAAATATTTGGTACTTTAAAACGATTTCATGATAAGCTTATCTTCATATAAAACCTACTCTAAAATTTTAACTTAAAATAATAATATATTTGTTAAAAATGACTATTACTATTTTAAAACATATTATCATATTTTACTAAAAATGTATTCCCAAATTTTTTAAATGATAATATTTTGATTAAAAGTGACAATCATTTTCCCAAAAGACATTGTTAACTTTCATTACAATTCTATCACCCCAATATCATATAATGAGACCACATCACACAATTTTGATGTTATACAAGACTAAATTCAAATTCTTATTTTAATATTTTGTGAATATTTATCTATTGACCTTTTCTCCTTTAGTGATGAGCACATACAATAATATATCTAGAAATTTGATAAATACATAATACACACATGGATAACAAAAATTACATAAATTTTAAGTCCATTAATTATATAACTTGTACATTGATGTCATAATAATGTCTTTTGTAAAAAAAAAAAAAGTAATTAGCTTGTATATATATTAGTGATTTTGAATATTTCTTATTAAGATGAAGATGAAGATGAATTGATTTCAGTGAGTGACCCGGGTTCGATTCCCTTTGGGAACGAATAGGAGGAAGATATAAGGTTGGCTTGGAGATATATGAATATATGGAGACTTAATGAACTAACTTCAAACTACTAACTACTAACATTTACTGATAACAAAAAAACGTCGCCATTGGCAAAGCAATGAACTATTGTTATTTATTTATTTACTTCTTTGTTATATTATTTAAATATTCTTTTATTGAAATTGTCAAATTTTCATGAATAATTGTTCAAAATCTCATGAAATTAGAAATCTGGCCCATAAAATTGTTCCGTCGTAACTTATATTCCATCCGTCCCAAATAAATTTGCACTTATGAGATTTTACGTATTTTAAAATATATATATTTTTAAATAAAGTAGTTATATATAAATAAATATGTTTATAATTTTGTGACTGTGTATGTAAATCGATTTTTTTTTTTAGTAATATACAAATTAATTTGAGACAATAGAAAGTGTGCAAGTTTGATAAACTTGCTAATTCTCCCCCAAATACTTATTGATTGGTAATTGTCTTGCCTTTAATTGTACCATGTCAGTAGTACCTTTAAAGAAACTTGGTAAAAGAATTTCAAAAGTGCCCCATTAATTAATTTTGATTGGTAACGACTAACGTGTCTTGCTCTTGCACCATGTATATATGTTTGTTATTGGAAATGATTGAAAACCTAATTAATTAATTATGTCCGGCTTGGCCAACTATAATATATTTAGGGTGGTTTGGTTTGGGATAATAAGGTTAGAAAATGAGAATGAACAATAATTTATACTCTCTACAATCACGAAAAGTACTTTCAAATATTTACATGTGGTTTAATGCAATATGTCGGAAGATATTACGAGATATTTACATGTGATTTAAAGAATATATTTGGAAAATACATATGACAGACTTTCTAAAGATATTCTCTTTATTCATATCGGACATCACAATAATCTGTAATATCTTCCGACATATTGCATCAAACTACGTGCAAATATCTGAGCGTATTTTTTGTGAACGGAGGTAGTATTTATTAATAGAGTTTGGTATTATTTTTTATACATGAATGAAATTATAAAAATATGTTAAATATAATTACCTTTTAATAATATTCATTATCATTTTCATCTAAAATTCGTACTGACTATTCCCTTGCAAATGCCAAAAAATTATACTATTTTTTATAAATTTCGTACAATTGTATTTTTGTTTTGACATGGGGTTAAAGATACAATTTGGCTGATAATTTGTTCACATGTGAAAATAAAATTGTGACTAAGTCAATAATATTTTTTTTATCGATAAAGTTGTGACTTAAATTTATAGTTGAAATAGTAAAATTCTAACCACATAAACAATATTATTTCGTCAACAATAGCTTAACAATGGGATTGTGAGGATAACCAGGTTACTATAAAAGAGATAATTTGAATGATGATTTTATTCACGATTACATGTGAAAGAAAATATATACACATGTATAATATATTTAAATCAATCTTCTTCAATTTTACAAGAACTTGTAAATTTTTTTAAAATATTCCATAACAACTTATAGACCTAAAAACCAAAATTTTCTTTTGTAAATTCTACTCTCACATTATTTACATAAAATACATTTTATTTTACATTTTTAATAAAGAAATAAATATTTTAATCGAGTGATGTAATGAACTAAAAAGATCAACAAATCAAATTGATCATATATAACCCAAAAATTAGTGACTATGGTCCAAACATGTGATAAAAATTGAAAAATATAAGTAGGTACGTATTGTATGAGACGAATATCAATTCTGTCACATATTAATTAAAAATTTACTGTTTTTAAAAAGTGACAAAATTTTATAATAAAAAGTAATAATATTTTTCTTGAAAACATTATAATTCTATCACTCTTTTTTTATCGATCTCATATTATGGGACGATTATACATAAATATATTTTAATATTAAATAATAATAAACTTTTTCAATATTAAACAATAATAAAATTTATTGTGATAGGTATAACATTCATAAAGCTGCCCAAGGTAGAGAGGGACCAACTGCAAGTCCTGCAAAAAATATCCCCAATATATTTATAACGGGCCCACACTTTGTTTACATTTGGATTGAAAAAATCTAAATATGCATCATAAATTTACTGCCCTATCCACTAAATTATTTCTCATTTATTTTAATTTATTCATAATTTTTTTTCTATTTTCTTATTTGAAAATATCCTACACTCGTAATAAAATTTTTGGTCTCATAATACTCTTATTTTTCCTTTACTTTATTTATCATTTCAATATAATACTATTTTTTATTAAATCCCGTGTCCACAAAGAAATGAAAAAAAGATCATGAACGGAGGGAGTATATATTATCAAATATATACACATGTATAATATAAAAATATCTTATGTATTTTGTAACATGAAATAAAATACTCCCTCCGTCCCAATATTTTCTTCATATGACGAGTTTCACGCATATTAAAAAAAAATGAAGTATGTGAGTGTGAAGTTAAATAATAAGATATAAATAGCGTATTTTATTAACTTTTGTGAGTGTGAATTGTTTCCTTTTTTGAGGTGTGAAAAAAGAGTTGGGACGTCCATATAAAGAAAGTGTAAAATTTATCTTGGGACTGAGGGAGTATCTGATTTAAAATAACCTATTGCAACAATAAAAATTGCTAGTCGGATAATATTTGCATTTGCACCACTTAGCGTTTAGATTGTCTAGATAGAGACTTAGTTGTATGAGTTTTTAATTGGGTGAGTTATTTATTGATTCAAAAAAATTACTATATTTATAAATTGTTTCAAAAAATTTGCACGGTAGTATGTCTTTTTTTTTTGCACAGAACCCATATGTAATTTTTATTAATTTGTTGAACCATTTTGTATTTTTTCCTTTTTAATTTTAATCTTTTTAAAACTTTTTTGTTGATTAGAAAGTCATTTGCTATTAATTCAAATACGACTTAATTTATTTAGTACATGTAATTGAATATAGAGACAGTTATAAAGAAGGACACAATTTTTATATTTTATTATAAAGAGGGATAATTTTTAGAAAATTTGCACATTTTAATTGTACTTTTTAAAAATATTTTTTTGCATATTTGCATCTCTTTGCAATCTAAGAAAAAAATGTGTTCCTCTTTATTTTGTTCTCTTGAATAAATTAGTTACATACTGTTAATAATATGTATAAATCACAAATTGATAAAATTAAATGATAAATAAATAGTTTATAATAAAATAAAATAAAATAACATAATGCAAGTGATAAATAGTCGAAGTACACTTAATAAAAACGCAAAAACTTGTGTGCATGCAAGTGCATACTATGCACTTGGATTTTTATTTCAATTTTAATTGTAATTTGTTATTTTCAGAAACACACTATACACCCCACACTATGTATTTTTTTGGCAATTGGGGTATTAATTATTTTATCTTCGGGTATTATTATTTGTTCTTGGGGTATCAAGAAGTGAAAAAAATTAAAATAGCACATTATTGTGATCATGATCGATGGGTGCCTCAGCACCAAGATATGCAAAAATGGGAGAGTTGGAATTGGGACCAGCCCAGTGTTTGGAGCTGACCACATATCTCTGTCTGAAAGTGCCATAACTCCGGTCTGCGTAGTTGAAATGGTCTAGGGTTTGTCTGTGGAAGTAAGTCTTGAAATCATAATGATCTGAAATATCTCTCAACCTTTTATTAGGGTTTAATTTTCTATCATATGGGGAGAGCCTTGGGATTCTGTGTGTACTGTGATTTGAATCGTGCAAGGTTTGCAGCAAGTGGGTGGAAGGTTTTTCTGAGGGATAATGGGCTTGAGGTATGTATAATAATATAATTTGGGGTATTTACTTAATTTTATTCCTGAGGTATTGTGAATTGGTCTTGGGGTATTGTAAGTTAGTCTTGGGGTATTATATTTTACTCTTAGGGTAACAAAAGAAATTTATTGTTGGGGTATTTATTAGTTGTTATTGGGGTATTATATTTTATTCTTGGGGTATTATATTTTACTCATAGAGTATTATATTTTATTTTTGGGGTATTATATTTTACTCATAGGGTAATAAATAAATTTGTTGTTGGGGTATTTATTAGTTGTTATTGGGGTATTATATTTTATTCTTGGGGTATTATATTTTACTCTTGGTGTATTATATTTTACTCATAGGGTAAGAAAGAAATTTGTTGTTGGGGTATTTATTAGTTGTTATTGGGGTATTATATTTTATTCTTGGAGTATTATATTTTACTCTTGGGGTATTATATTTTATTCTTGGGGTATTATATTTTACTCATAGGGTAAGAAATAAATTTGTTGTTGGGGTATTTATTAGTTGTTATTGGTGTTGATAGAATTTACTAATCGTGTTCGTTTATGTGGCTATTATATCGTATTAATTCTACCAAACAATAATCTAAGATTTTGTGTTTATGTTCTTGAGAGAACTATGTAGAGAGAGAAAGTAGAGAGTTTAGAGAGAGAAAAAATTTGTGTATTATCCTTGGAATCTTTTAATAGTTACAAGAGAGGTCTTATTTATAGGTGTGCGAGTGTGAGGTGGCACCTTACGAGCCTATTTGGCTTCCGGTGTTGGCGAAAGTCCGTAACCTTCGTCTTAATCCCTCACACTGCTTCCTTTACAACGCCTCCTTCTACTACATATCTATCTGTCCTATTTGTACATCCGCCAACCAAGCCTCCAAGCTGGGCGAGCTACATGGCGAACTCCTCTCTGAGCGAGGGCCTTCAAGCTGGGCGAGCTCTCCTACCTTGTGCGGTTCTTGGGGATGATACAAGGGTGGACCTCGGCAAGGCTTTCTTCGGACAGGGCGGACTCCTTCTCGAGAGGGGTAGCTCGCCCGCACTCCCCTTCTCCTTGGATACCACTGGCCTTCGGCCTCGGCCCGCTGGGAGCTTGGGCGAGGTCCTCGCCCACCTCGATGAGCTCTTCCGTGTTGGCCTTGGTTAGGGCTGGTGACTTAGTTCTCATACAAGCGGGTGGCCTCCTAAGCCTTGGGATAATTTCGTGATTATCCTCAGGTAGTTCGCCCTGTCAACATTTGCCCCCAGCTCGCACACATCATTATTTATCTATTGTGCGGGCGAACTACATTTAGGCAAGTGCCGAGCTAGCGGGCGAGCTCCCTCGTGGCGGTTGCTCGACCGACGTGATGTGGGAATCAAGGCATCGTGCACGCCTTTTTAGGTGTGATTTCCCGCGCCCATCATGGCAACCTTTCAAATTCTTTGCAAAAAAGTCCCTGCATTCCTTGAATATTCGACCTCGCCCCGACGTCTATAAATAGGTGGAGGCGAGTTCATTTCCCACTTTTACACTTTCAAACTTTCAGAGAAAAAAAAACTAATCTAAGAAAGCAAAGAAAAAGCTCAAGTGTTTGGAGCAGCGGGGGTGGTAGGCGCGTCAGCAGAGACCTCGGCAGGGTTGGGGGCGACCCAGCCAGCTGGGAGGGCGAGCTCAGCGAGAGGAGTGATGTTGCCCGTGAGCCCGCTTGTGTCGAACTCGCTGGTGTCCAGCGTCGCATCCCCGCAGGCCTCCTGGAGCTGCTCGACAGTGAGGGGGATTTGTTCTTCTCCGCCCGCGACCTCCTCCTCCTCGGCGAGGTTCAATTCCGGCACGAGCATAGTGTTTATGATCTTGAAACGTGCCGGAACGAAATCGAGGGGCACTCCAAGCTCAGGGAGGTCGCCAATGTCGAGCTTCGTCTCGTCAGGGAAGGGGACCCGGTCCAGGCAATCCTTGAAGTCCCCGACAATAGCTTTTAGCTCATCATCTTTATGGGCCTGCGCCCACCAGATCGCCCGGATGACCTCGGCATAGCACTGCACGAAGCCACGATCTGAGGCCTCGGCCCTTGCGGCAACCAAATCCACCGAGGAGGATGCGTTGTTGCGGAGCTCGGCGACCTCGTTTACCTTGGCCAAAAGCTCATCCTTCAGCTTCGAGCACTCCTCATCGGCACTCCTGACCAGGTCCCGCTGCAGTTCCAGATCCCTCTTGGTCACCTCGTGCTCGTCGACCTCCCGGGCGAGCCTCTCGGCGAGCTCGTCTTCCTTGGCCTTGAGTTTCGCCTCTGCATCTTTCTCAAGCCCGACGAGCTTCTTTTGGAGGTCACCGAGCTGCTTCAGGGTGCTCTGCTCAGCGGTCAGGGACGCAGCGGCCTTCTCCTCGGCGAGCTTCGCCAATTTTTTGGCCTTGTCGGCAGACTCCGCCAAGGCGATCACTCTCTTATTCTTTTCCTGGCGACCCGCCTCTAGCTCGGCAACCTGTTCCATTGCCTTCTGATTGGCGAGCAGCAGCCCGCTCGCGTAATGCGCCGAGAGCATGAGGTTCTCGACCAAGCTCTGGCCATTCACAGTTGCCACCTGAGGAGTGGACCAAGATCTCGGCAGCTCGCTCACTGTGTTCCAGACTAAGCCCGGAGGGAGGCTGCGCATCGAGGTCAATGACCGCGATCTCTCGTAGGCTGCGCATTGAGGTCAATGTTCCGATTCGGATAGGCGATGGGGGCATAACTGCGAGGTCAAGACAGTTGAAAGTTAGAAAGGAAAGATAAAACATATAACTGGAATCAAAGTAACGAGCTACTTACTGGACTCGCTCGGGGTCCCAGCCCAGGAGAGTGTCATCGTTAGCCTGAACCCCGAAAGGAGACGGGGGAGGTGGCGAGCTCCGTATAGGCGTGGCCGCCAACGGAGCAGTGGACTGGGCGGATCCACCTTGTCCGGACCTCTCCGGAGCTCACTCGGCCGGGTCAGAGTCCTCGTCGAGCAGGCCAGCGTACTTGGTCCTCTTGCGACCCGGGGGGTCCTCATCGCCCGTTCGGGACCCGTCGCCTCTAGGAAGTCCCCTCTTCCCGTGGCCCCGCTCGGAGGTGGTGCCAGCTCGTCCCCCGCCTCGACTGGCCTTGGCGACCTCAGTTGCCTTCGCCTTCGTTGGGCCCTTGGTTGACCCCTTCTGAGCCCCGGATCCACCCACCTCGCCCCCCGCCTGGGCGAGCTCGGCTTTCTTGCTCGCGTCCAACGCGAGCAACGAGGGCGGGGCAAGTTTATTCGGGCGGGGTGGACCCATTGCAAAGCGGCGAGCTACCTCTTGGTAGGAGTACGGGATCTCGACGGCAAGGATTGAAATTTCGCGAAATTTCGCCGAAATTTTGGAAATTTGAGGGTACCGATATGGAAATTCACTTGAACGATTACTTTTTCAAAATTTCGGTCAAATTTCGGAAATTTCGGGAAATTTTGGCGAAATTTCGATATCGGTTCAGGGTAATTCAAAATGTGCAGATTATCGAGAAATATCGTGGAAATTTCGGTAATTTATCGGTCAAAATTTCAGGAAATTTCGGGATTTTTTTTTTAATTCTCAATTCTCGGGTCATTTGCTTCAAGAATTTCTCTAGTTTGATGACTTGGTATCATTATTGCTTAGACCAAGATGGTCTTTCTTCTTTTACATTTGAGGCTCATAGGACATCATTTTGGTATTAGTTGTGTAATATTCAATAATTATGAACAATTATTATATCGTTTTATATGTCTTACGTATGTTTTCTTGATATGTTTGTTGTAAGATTCTCATTTTATTGAGATTTTAAGTTCAATTAATGTATTAAGACTAGTAATAATATTGTCTAAAATTTCATGTTAAATTTACATCATTTTAATGAAATTTCCGTGAATTTTATATTTTTTACCAATATCGATATTCGATATCGATATTTCCACCGATATATCCATAAATTCTGGGTATCGATATTTCCGTCGATACCGATATTTTCATCCTTGCTCGACGGTTGGAAAGATGACCCTGCTACCGTCTGCAAGAGAGAAAAGATTAAACAGTTAGTATCTCGGGCGAGCTATCCCCCCAAATGGGCGAGCTAGGAAGAGTTGTAAACCTGGAAGCTCGGGACCTTGGATCGTGAGGTGGTGAGGCAAGGTGAGGAGCCCGGCGAGCCTCAAGCAGTGATGCTGAGTCAAGTGGGTGATGTCCCGATCTTGTTGACTCCTCAGGTAGCAGACGACTCGCACCACGTCGAATTCGAGGGACGTCTCGGGTTTGCAGCGACTCGACTTGTGATGCTTCAAACCTGCAAAAAGGAAAGAATTAGATTAGTAAATCTAATTCAACCCACACACACCAAGTAGGTGACCTACAGCTAGCCTCCTCGTATTCATCGGGGGTTGGGATCCGCTCTCCTTGCCCGGAATAGCTCGCCGAAGCTCGACAGTCTCCACCCACAAAGAAGAACAACTACTTCCAGTCGCAGACCTTATTCGGGAGGACCCCCAAGAATTTCTCTCCCGGGCGAGCTCGGAGGTAGTAATACTCCTGACCATCGTTCACTTGCCGAGTTACGGTAAGGAGTTCGTTGATCTCGGCGGTAGTCAGCTGGTTCTCGTACCCCTCCAGCCCGAAGACCGCCAGCGCCGCCAATAAACTACTCCAGGCATTGGGGGTGAGCTGGGTGATGGCGAGGTTGTTGTCAAGCAGGAACCGGCCAATAATCGGGTGCATGGGCAAAGTTAGCCCGGCCTCAAGGGTGTGCACATTAATAGCCGTCAACCCCGCCGGAGGTGCATCAGCTCGCTCGTCCTTCCTTGGGGCATATAGGAAGACGTCAAGCGGGATCCGATATTTCTCACGAAGATGAGGGAACTGGTACTCGTGGATAACGCTGACGACCTCACTTGCCTTGTAATCGGATTTTTTCACTGCATCCCTATATTCTCGCCCGGGAAGTTCGAAGCTCGTCCCGTGCTGGGCGACATACTCGTCCCAATCAAAGAGGTGGACGACCTCGTCGGAAACCTGGTGTTCGATCAGTTGAGGCTCCGGGAAATCGATGGAGCGGAACCACTCAACTGTAACTTCCTCCAGGTCGCCCTCCCCCTCGCCTACGTCGGCGGCCTCCCCGCTGACCTCTGCGACCTCCTCGCCAGCCTCAACGGGCCCTTCGTTGCCACTGGCAACCCTTTCCTCAGGGGCGACCTCCTCGCCTTCCTCCCATACCTCGCGATAAAGGGCGCTGGAAGCCCCCTTCTCCGAACCTGGACGGACCTCGCCAAGAAGCTCGCCAGCACCTGGGCGAGCTACCGAGGTCGCCTCGGAACTAGAGCCTATCACTATCGGGTCTGTTCAGAGAGTCGGCTCGTCCTCAACCATTGGCTGTTTCTCGGGGTTACGACTGGGGAGGGTTTCACTTGATTCGTGAGTCGACATGATCTCAACGAAGTCCAAAAAAAATCCTCAAACGGTCCAAAAAGTCTAGCTGCCGGAGTCACGGTACGGTATTGGTAGGGAGAATCCAAAAGTCACGAGGGAACGTCCAAAATTCCCAAGAACTTAAAGAAATCGAAAGAAAGAAATAAGAAGGGGAAGAGAAATGGGTTTTCTACCTTGGAGAGCGCCGGAAACTTCGTCGGGAGCAAATGTGCAGTTCGCCGGAAAAGAGCTCTGAAAGTTTGAAAGTGTAAAAGTGGGAAATGAACTCGCCTCCACCTATTTATAGACGTCGGGGCGAGGTCGAATATTCGAGGAATGCAGGGACTTTTTTGCAAAGAATTTGAAAGGTTACCATGATGGGCGCGGGAAATCACGCCTAAAAAGGCGTGCACGACGCCTTGATTCCCGCATCACATTGGCCGAGCAACCGCCACGAGGGAGCTCGCCCGCTAGCTCGGCACTTGCCTAAATGTAGCTCGCCCGAGACTCGAGTCCTCGCCCACGGAGACAAACCAGCTCGCTCGCACAATAGATAAATCATGATGTGTGCGAGCTGGGGGGCAAATGTTGACAGGGCGAACTACCTGAGGATAATCACGAAATTATCCCAAGGCTTAGGAGGTCACCCGCTTGTATGAGAACTAAGTCACCAGCCCTAACCAAGGCCAACACGGAGGAGCTCGCCGAGGTGGGCGAGGACCTCGCCCAAGCTCCCAGCGGGCCGAGGCCGAAGGCCAGTGGTATCCGAGGAGAAGGGGAGTGCGGGCGAGCTACCTCTCTCGAGAAGGAGCCCGCCCCGGTCCGAAGAAAGCCTTGCCGAGGTCCACCCTTGTATCATCCCCAAGAACCGCACAAGGCAGGAGAGCTCGCCAAGTAGCTCGCCCAGCTTGAAGGCCCTCGCTCAGAGAGGAGCTCGCCATGTAGCTCGCCCAGCTTGGAGGCTCGGTTGACGGATGTACAAATAGGATAGATAGATATGTAGTAGAATGAGGCGTTGTAAAGGAAGCAGTGCGAGGGATTAAGACGAAGGTTACAGACCTTCGCCAACACCGGAAGCCAAGTAGGCTCGTAAGGTGTCACCTCACACTCGCACACCTATAAATAAGACCTATCTTGTAACTATTACAGAATTCCAATCATAATACACAAATACTTTCTCTCTCTAAAACTCTCTACTTTCTCTCTCTACATAGTTCTCTCAAGAACATAAACACAAAATCTTAGATTATTGTTTGGTAGAATTAATACGATATAATAGCCACATAAACGAACACGATTAGTAAATTCTATCAACAATTGGGGTATTATATTTTATTCTTGGGGTATTATATTTTACTCTTGAAGTATTATATACGTGAGAAATTAATTCTCAATATTTTATGCTTGTCATGTGTTGGCCATTAATATATGTTTGGCATTGGCAACAACTTTAATTAGGGCTTATGAGTAATTAATTTAATTAGTAGTAAAATTAATATATATATATATATATATATTATGAGTGGATACCCCAAGAACAAATTATGATACCCCAAGAATAATTCTATATAAAAATACCCCAATAACAACATACAATACCCCAAAAAAATTTACAATACTCCAAGAACAAGTCAGAAATTATTATAAATTATTATACCCCAAGAACAAATTATGATACCCCAAGAACAATTCTCAATACCCCAAGAACAACTCTATAGAAAAATACTCCAATAACAACATACAATACCCCATGAGCAATTTACAATACTCCAAGAACAAGTCACAATACCCCAAGAATAAGTGTAAGTAAATACCCCAAGACCAACTTCCAATACCTCAAGAACAAGTCTAAGTATATACCCTAAGAACAATTATAAATACCCCAAGAACAAATAACAATACCCGAAGAATAAATCACAATACCCCAAGAACAAATATAAATAAATACCCCATTAATAACTTATAATACCCAAGACCAACTCTCAATACCCCAAGAACAATTCTCAATACCCTTAAGAACAAATAACAATACCCAAAGAACAAATCACAATACTCCAATAACAAATTATATAAGTAAATACCCCAAGAACAAGTCACAATACCCCAAGAATAATTTATAATACCCCAAGACCAATTCACAATACTCCAAGAAAAAGTAAATAATTAAACTAAAAAGAAGATCCAAATAATTCATGGAAAAATTAAACAAAATAGAAGATCCAAATTTCAAACCTTAGATTTTGAAATTCACCCATAAATTGTTCTTTGAATTTTATAAATTATTTTTTGGGTATTATATATTATTTTTGGAGTATTATCTTCCAAAAAAATTGACATCAATGCATATATTTATTTATATCATTATATATATATATATAATAGTATCATTTAATTAATTTATTTAATTTTCTGAATTGATGCTTAATTATATATATATACAATGTTTCTAAGATCAGAAGCGATCGATCGATTGTAAATAAAAGAAGTGCACTTTTACCATTTAATTACTTGGCGGACTGAAAATAGTAAAAATAGCGAGTGCATACTATGCACTCGCATGCACACAAGTCATACTCTAATAAAAATATATATTTTGCATCAAAATTTAATAAAAAAAATTAAATGATATTGTTTCACAGCGTAAGGGACAATTTTCTTTGATATAATTCTTTTTATTGGTTCCGTATCATTGATATATCAAGAAATGTCATAATAACAAGCTCGGTGGTATTACTATTTTCACATTGAGTATCATCATTATCATTAATATTTAATAGTTTTGGCAGACAATAATCACTATTAACTACTAAAAAAAGTAGCCCACCACTAGTTAAGCAAACCACGTATTCTTGACTTGCTCCCTAAATCAAACTAACCTAAATTCCATCTAATTAACCATGGTTAATTAATCAAGCTAATCAGCATGCTTAAAGCTGTTCATTCGTGATTCTCATGCTTGCCTTTGTTCCATCATATTTCTCTTTGAATTACATTATTGCAACTTTGCATAAAAAACAAGTCTCTTTGAAATTTAATAATGCTTTTTATACATAATTTTGTAAGCACGTGAATATTTTGTTGTCTATAATGTTTTGGTAATCGCACTTTGACCTTGTCTTAGTTCAATTTTTTTTTTTTTGCCATTTATAAGATGTAAAAAACTTATTTTAAGATTTTATAAGATAACATACATTTTATTTTACCAAATATTCTAAGGGTGTGTTTTGGCATGATTGATTATTTTGTCCATTAAACAAAAAACACCCTAAGAGAGCAACTCTCAAACAATTGATAAGATGTTTTATTCGAATTTTTTTTGTGTTTGTAGGTCCACTGTGTGTCTTATTCTTTCTGTCTCGTAATTATCTTCACATTTTCCATTTTGGTTAATCTCACTCAACCTATTTTCACACCTTTAAATAAATAAAATCCAATATGATATTTGTCTTATATCTACTTTATACATTAAAAAATACAATAACATATTTTAATTGATAGATGGAGTAATAGTAATTATGAGTCTGTATAACTATAACCTATGGTTTTCAATTTTGGGAAAAATACAAAATGGTTCAACAAATTGACAAAAATTACATATTAGTTCCCTGTAAAAAAAAAAAACATACAATCATACAAATTTTTTGAACCAATTTATAAATATAGTGAATTTTTTGAATCAATATGCAAGTGACCCTTCAATTTTTTATATAGGACAAATGTTATCACATATTAGGACAAAATGTTATCACATAATTTAATAGGTGGACCATCAGTCAAATTTCTCAAAGTATAGGGACCATGGGAAAAGGTTAATATAGGTGGTTTACAGATATTGGTTTTTTCAATTCGATAGGACTTGCGTACTTTTTTCAACAACTCACTAAGATGGTCGGTGGTTCGTCAATAAATTTTGAATTTGAAACATTTATTTTATATAACAAAAAATATTATATGTAGTACTCCCACCGTCCCAGAGCAATTTACAAGGGAGAAGGGGCACACAAATTAAGAAGAAAGTAGAATAAAGTAAAAAAAATAGTGTTTTGAGGGTTAATTTGGTAAAATTTTATGTAAAAAGTGAAAAAGTTAGTTGGATTGAGTGTAATGTGGGCCCAAAAAGTAAAAAAATAATGACATTTCGTGTAAATATGTAGATATTGTGAGGGTGA
Organism: Prunella vulgaris; assembly: GCA_026898435.1. Lineage (NCBI taxonomy): Eukaryota > Viridiplantae > Streptophyta > Magnoliopsida > Lamiales > Lamiaceae > Prunella > Prunella vulgaris. Next base: position 366,584 of record JAPKLY010000116.1, read on the forward strand.
AGTTTATAAAAGGGTTTCCTTTTTTGGGTCTGCAAGTTCCTCTGGGACGTCCCGAAAAGAAAAACTTGCAAGTTCCTCTGGGACAGAGGGAGTATAATATTTTAGACTATATATTATGTAAATCAATTTCACTATAAATATCTTTCGAACTGAGATATTTATTTTATATAACAATAAATTTATATACATCATGTAATATTTTAGACTATTTATTATGTAAATCGATTGCACTATAGACAAAATCCCATTTTGAATGTAATTTAAATTTGTTAATATATATTAATTTAATAATAATAATGTATAATTAACATAACTTGTGATATAGTGTGCGTGAATGAAATTTGTGATATATTTTAGTGGAAATTGTTCATCTAAGATTTTTTATTTTTTTTGAATTTGAAAGATTAATTTTCTATAGTAAAATTATATTTCGCGCGGTAATATTTCAGTTTTATTGCACATGTAGTTTTGGCTAAAAAAAAAGAGCCTGCTTTCAAAAGATTTAGGAATCACAAACATTTTTATGAAAATTTGAAATTTAACCACTATATTTATTTTGCAATATTATAATATTCATTTAGTAATATTATACTCCCCCTTCCACAATAGTTGGTCCTGCTTTTTTGCAAGTGATTTAATGCAATATGTTGAAAGATATTATGTGATATTTGTGAGGTCCGTTTAGAAATTTAAAAGTTGTATATGAAAAGTATACAAACATATTTTGTATTTACAATTTTTAACTTCGAAAACGGACCTCACAATCCCCCATAAAACCCTCTAACATATTGTATTAAACCACATGCAAAAAAACAAGATCAATTATTGTGGACGGAGGGAGTAACATTTATGCATTAACATCACATTATAAATTATAATTAATATTAATTTATAAGATTAATAATATTATCGAATACATATAATTGTATTAATTTTCATACTAAATAAAAAGAGAGATTATTTTGGAATTGTAACATTGATTAATTTTATTTAGTTAGGCACATGTTGTGTTCGTTATTTTGTTCAAGTTGTATATATGTGATGTTTACCATATAAATTGAAGGTATTAAAGTTTTTTTAGTCCTAGAACTTGTTAAAAATTTGAATTTGGTCCACATAGATTACACATTTTTATTTTGGTCCCGTAAGTTTTAAAATATTTTAATTTTGGTTTTTTAAAAAATTTATAGGACCAAAATCAAATTTAATTTTGGTTCTCTAAGTTTGTAAAAGGATCAAAATCAAAATATTTTTAAATTTATAGAACTAATATCAAAATGTATAATTTATGTAAACCAAATTTAAAATGAAACAAAGTTACTGAAATTATAAATCTTTAATCCTAAAATGAAGTAAAGAACCCAATAAACAAACAAAAATCTGATTACGACACTTTGACTTGCTTGTCTTTATTCCAAGAGTTACCGAGTAGATAATATACATTTAATTGTTAGATTTATGCCGTTACAAATTAAAATTTATTAATCTCCATTTTTGTATGAGATTGATTAATTGTATTTTGCCCCCATTAAATGCAACACAATTTACTCTTCCAATTTGTTTTTTTATAAGTTATGAATTGGTGACGACACATAATTTATGACGTCAAGATATATATTTTATACTATCTCTTTCCCCCAAAAGTTTACGGTACTTTTGGGAGCACAACTTTAAAAAAAAAAATTAATGAGTAGAATATGTATGGTGGAGATTGTGAGATAAAAATTTTAAAGATTGAGATTTAAAGAAATATTTCTATTTTAAGAGTGTGCAAACAAACTAAAAAGAAAAGTATGCAAATTTTCGTGGATGGAAATAGTAGCTATTTAAACTATTTCATTTAAAGTTAAATGGCTATTTCATTTCGTCAAATTATCTCATTGGTAACTCCAAATAGATAGTCAGTGTACTTCGATTTCATAATTATCCATATTTATGTCGACAAAACTCCAAAATTTGATGAGAGTGTCTAGTGTGACTTCGTGATGTTTTATAAGTATCACTACTATATGGAAATATTATTAGAGTAAGATTGTAAGTCTGTCAATTTAGGTCTGCCCCGATATTACTCAATTTTTACGGGCTCGATTGAGAAATGTGTCGAGTCAATTAATCTGTTAATATGTAAAAGTTGATAATTTTAGCCGACCTCGGCTTACCCTACATTTAAGCTGGACTGGACTCAATTTTTATAAATCCGATTAAAAAATGGCCAAACTCGATCCGTTAATATGATTTGGCCGACTGACTGGGCTGGGCCGGCCCGATCTGTTTGTCAGCTCTATTTTTGTATCAGGTGCATCGTGCAACTCAAGTGAATTTTTTAAAAAGTTACACAACACAATTAAAAGTATATTTTTCAGTAATAATATGTGTGGTTTTTAGTAGTATTTTATATAATTTTTTCTAAAAAATAGTATTAATATTATACATATGTATTACTACTATATCTAAAATACTTAGGGGGCGCTTGGTATGGAAATCCTTCAATGGTAATGGAAATTGAGATATAATTGTAGTAATTATAGTAACTAATGAGATCAAATGAGGTACATAACATTGTTTTTCCTCCTAAATAAGGTAATCAACACCCCATTTGATTATCACTACTTCACCTTGTAATCATCCTCCTCAATCAATCCTCCATACTACAACCAACATATTTCTTTTTTGTCCACTTTTTTTAAAATTGGAGCACAATACTATTGATATAACCACCATAAATACAAACACACATTCAACATATGTAAGGTAAAAAAGAAAAATGAAATTTCATTCCCTTTACCATTGAAGAATTTGAATGAAGCGCCCTCTAATTCTTAAATAATAATAGTAATAAAAATGATTTCACGAGAATCGAGCAAAATAGAGAGTCTAATTATAATATGCAAATAGCCATAAATACAAGGACACATGTTGTAAGAAGCATTATTAACTCTGGCTATAAAATTCTCAAAATTCTACGTAAAAAGCTCAGGATCATCCATCTTCCAAATCTCACAAGAAAGAGTCCAAATTGTTCAACATTAATTATTTTTCACTTCTCTGATTCTCTGCTATCAAAATTCAACACATTTTCTGCACCATCTTCATACCAATTGATCGGAAATGGCAGCAGAATTCTCCAGGGCGGTTGAACTCGGCCTCAAGCTATCCAAACGAATCTACTACGGCAAGGATGAGCCGGCGGTCGTATCGGTCCCGCCGCGTCAGGCGTCGATGACGGCGGATACGGAGTGCAATTACCTCCCGACGGCGCCGATGGTGTACGCGGAGATTAATCAGCCTGAGATTGTGGACAATCCCGACGTTCCGAGCTACCAGCCGTACGTTCACGGCCGGTGCGATCCGCCTGTGCTAATCCCCCTGCATATGCAACGTGTGTCGATGGAGGTAGATTGTTATTTGGACACGGCGTTTGTAACCGTCAGCGGCGCGTGGAGACTACACTGCGTCTCCGCGAGTAGGAGTTGTTTCTGTCGCATTGCTGTTCCGATGGGTGACCAGGTAGGCTCAGAACACTTTACGCTATGTTTTTCCTTTTTGGAAAAGATGCCAAATACAATTTACGGTGGCTTAATTGAGTTAAATTGGGGGATTATCCAACCGTATGATATTCCCCAAATTAGATTAATGCAATTGATTGTTCTGTTTTGTTAAAAAAAAAAAAAAGATTGTTATATATATTACTAAAATATTTTGATGTTTTTCACTTTTCATTGAGTATTATTTGGCTAACAGGGTTCAGTTCTAGGTGTAGAAGTTGAAACTCCCCTGAAGTCATACAGTACAGAGTTGATTTCACTGGAAGACGCCTCAGATGCGGCCAAAGTAGTCACCAGTAAAGATGGCTTCCTGATAAAAGGCCAGATATACACAGTAAAAATTCCTCAGGTAACTGTAAAATTTAATTCGAACTTTGTTAATTCAAGTGAAACGGGGATATGATTTTGCGTTCTGTTGCATTCCAGGTCTGGGGAGGGACAGTTTTGTCAGTCAAAGTCAGATGGTCCCAGAATTTGTTGTACCAAGATGGGCAATTTTGCCTCAATGTGCCTTTTAGTTTTCCTTCATGTGTAAATCCTGTGGTGAAGAGCATTGTTAAGTCTGAAAAGATTTTAGTGAATGTGAATTCTGGTGCTGGATCAGTGGTCTTTTTCCAGAGTGCTTTCCATCCTCTGAAGGTATTCATATCTGGTTTTCTGTAAAGATGGCAGTGGTGTTTGGACCATTTTCTGAATATTTCTTTCTTTGATAGAGAATAGGAGAGGAAGCCGCGAAAACGGGATTTTCTTGTGAGAGAGAAGTTCCATTTTGGTCCATTGACGACTTCAGCTTTTCATACAACGTAACTTTTTCATACAAACTAACTATCCATTTTAAAATATGCGTGGCTTTGATCGAGTAATTAATTCGTTGTTAAATGGTTTCTTGGATTCTTCAGGTTTCTTCAAGTGAAACTGTTGGAGGATTACTGTTGCAGTCCCCGTCTTTGCATGATCACGATCAGAGGGACATGTTCTGCTTGTATTTATACCCCGGGATGAGCAATAAGGTGAGAGAGCAGTCTTGGTTGTCTGTAATTCTTTCAATCTGTCATCTCTCTAATTGCGATTATGTGTTCGGCTATTATGGTAGGTTTTCAGAAAAGAAGTGGTGTTTTTAGTTGATATAAGTGGCAGCATGCAAGGAACTCCACTCGAGAATGTCAAAACAGCGCTCTTAGCTGCTCTCTTAAAGCTCAATCCCGCAGATGCTTTCAATGTTGTAGCTTTCAATGGAAGTCCCCTACCATTTTCTTCGTCTTTGGAACCAGCAACTAAGGAGACAACTGAAAAAGCTTCTGAATGGATAGATATGAATTTTATAGCTGAGGGTGGGACGAACATCTCAGATCCTTTGAACCAGGTATTTCGAAAGAGTGTTATCTAGAGATGATCTTTGGAATCCTTTTGAATCTACTTTGGATCTTTATTTCCAAAATATTGCCTTGTGGACGACTTAAATAATGAATGTCATTCTCTTTCCGGTTTGAGTAGGACCGAAATTGATTGGTATAATTATGGAAACTCCGCAGACAAAATTTTCCAAAATTATAATTGAACCCAGTATTTTTGGTGTTTGGATTTTGCTCTACTAAGATTCACATAATTTTGTTGCATTTAGTTTCATAAAGATGGTTTTTGAACAAACGAAAGATACTAATGTTCGATTGGCATGCAAAATTGTATTGATTGTGGTTTATCATTGCTATTGTTACACATTGACAATTTTTTTCCTTTTTATTTTTTTTGGCTAATGTTAGGCAATGGGCATGTTCTCCAAAAATGGCGATTCACTTCCCATAATTTTCCTCATTACCGATGGAGCTGTTGAAGATGAAAAAGACATTTGCAATGATATGAGAGGTCGGCTCACGTCGGGAGATTTGGCTACTCCAAGAATTTGCACATTTGGCATAGGTAAGTTGTAATCTTTTATCCATTACTCTCTCTCTGTTATGTGTTCATTTCATTCTATGCTGTCCTCTAGTTTTCTACACAATGTTGGGGTGTTGACATCATCAGTCTGCCTTGTGTTATCAGGTTCATATTGCAACCATTACTTTCTGCAAATGCTTGCTCAGATTGGAAGGGGTTACTACGATGCAGCTTTTGATTTAGGTTCGTCCCAATCTTCCATTACTCTGAACTAGTGATTCATTTACATTTTCCATGAACTCAAGTTTAAAGTTTGTTTAGTTTTTGTTTCATTTTCTCTCCCGTCTTCATATGTTCTGTGTGCCTCTTGACTCAAATTTGTATCACATTGTCTTCACCCACCCAGGCTCAATCTACTCGCGCATGGACAGATTAATTAGTCATGCGACATCAGTTATTCTTGCAGATATAAATATTGATGCTTTAAAGGATCTCGATTCCCTTGAGGTATGGTAATAATGGATTTTCTTCCCCTGTCAAGGACCATACATTTCCATTTGGTGCAAAAGGGGACGATGGTCATTCTATTTTTATATGCCAACTACTAGAATTAATTTGCATCTTATACTGCATGATGGTGTAGCCACGTCTCATTTTCAATATGCGTTCTTCACTGCAGATTCATCCTGTCCATATTCCAGATCTATCGTGCGGTTGTCCTTTACTTATATCAGGGAGATATCATGGAGGCTTTCCTGATAATGTTGACGTTTGTGGTACCTTGGCAGATAATAGCAATTTTGAGATCAACGTGAAAGTGCAAAATGCAAAAGATATCCCTGTTGACAAGGTAAGGCTTTGAACTTCTTTAACAAAAGTTGCATTTTGATAGATAAATTTTCCAGAGGCCATAAAAGTACATTTGAGTTTCTGGTACCAAATTTTACAGTTCCAAATGCCTCTGAAACTACTAACCTTATTTTCAACGGCAGGTGTTCGCGAGGAGACAAATCAACGCGCTTACTGCCCATGCATGGTTGGCAGGAAGCAAACAACTAGAGGAAAAGGTCTGTCAACTGTAGTTATATCAAGTTCTGTAGGCATGCTATAGGACATAGTTACCCGATGTAGACCTCACTTACATATACACTAATGCATTCTTTGCTGTATTTTTGCCTCAATTTTGTTTTCTGAATGACCTGATTACGCGCAGGTGACAAAATTGAGCGTGCTTATAGGGGTGCCATCCGAGTACAACAGTATGATTATTATAGAGACTGACAAAGGAAAGTTCACTTCCAAGACCAAAACAGTCGAAGAGGTACATAAATGCTCTTTTGGTAGACTCTCAGCAATTAATGGTGGAAACGTGGGATTTTTTATGAGAATGCATCGACACACTTGATTATATAGAATAAGTAACATGTAAATTTTTTTTGAAAAAAACAGGGGTAGCATCAATAGATGATAAATAAGAAGATATGCGTTAGCGCAAATTACAATGGAAAATACACAAGAGATCTTTAGATTAATTAGTAGAGAATCGTTAGCGCAAATTACAAAGGAAAATAAGAGTAAGACAAAGAAAGAAATTACTTTAGTAAAGATATGCTATAGTAATGAGTACACACATGTTGATCAAGCACGATGACTCGAATAATATGTACCCTCCATTTCATAATTATTGTCGTTTTAGAGGTTATATTTTATATATAATAAACTGCACTTCAGAAAACGAGCAATGTTGAAGAGAAGATCACATTCCTTCGTAATCTTGGCATCGGGTTTGGCAACATCGAGGCCACAGTGGAGAATCGGCTACCAGAAGAAGCTGAGCCAAAACTATACGAAAAATCGGAAATGATATTTAAAGCTGCAACAAATTGGTGCGGGAGGATGTTTGATTGTTGTTGCTGCATGTGTTTTATTCAGTGCTGTAATCGCATGAATGACCAATGCGCAATTGCTCTTGCTCAGCTCTGTACAATTCTTGCTTGTTTCGAGTGCATTGATGTTTGTTGTGAGATTTGTTCTGGTGATTAGACGTATATATACATATGAGTGTGCATCATAGAGAAACTCTTGTTGAATCGATAGATGTAAATGTATCTAATGAATACTATTCGTGTTCAATCATGATATAGAATTTGCCACCTAATTTAATTTTTATTCTGTCACATTCATATATGCTGCATATATAGATAAATATATATGTAATCTCTAATTGCACAAAAAAAAAATTGAAGTTTTTCTAAATGAAATCTAAAAGTTTAGTTTAAAATATAATTTTAAAAAAACAATTGTAATTTAAATTGTAATTAATGTTTTAAAATTTTGCCATGTAATTTAAGTATTTATGATAAATGCAACGTTATAAGCTTTGGACAGAGGCAGATCTATCCATAAATCTTAATAGAAAAAAAAGTAAACTTAAATTTTTTAACAAGATTTAAAAATTTTACTTAAAATATAATTTCCTAAAATATCGTGATTTAAATTGCAATTAAGTCTTTTTACGCAACGACAAATCAACCAATTTCAAAGCTATTAAATTAAATTTTTTAAAAAAATGTATTTCTAAATAGTCAAAAGGAGTCCTGTGAAACAAAAATTATACTCTCTTCATCAAAACTTAAATTTCACATTCTTTTGAAAAACATCACATTAAAAAAAAAATTCTCACAATATCTATCTTTTTTATAATATTCTTCATGGTTTAAAAAATCAATAATTTTTTTAAAAATGCGTGTCCAATAAAATGTAAGGTTTAATAAAAAAATGTAGATAATATAATTTTTGGGTTTAGAAAAAAAAATTAAGAGAGTTTTAAAATTAAAATTAATTTAATAATCTCCTGTTCCACAGTAGCAGTTTTCCAAAAATCTTAAAATGAGAGTGTATAATCATTTGTGGATTGTTCTGACTCGTGGGTGTATTTCTCAATATGTAGTATACCTGGGCCAATAGTTTTATATGTTTGGCCCAAATGTGAATACGAGCCCATTCCAAAAAAAATCTTGGCAATTGTAAGTCTACATTTCGTCAATTGTGTTCTCTCTCTCTCTCTCTCTCTCTCTCTTGGCGGGACGAGGGGTAAAATCGAAACAGTGTTTCCCGCTCTCCCAATTACTATTCCATATTCGTGGAGAAACTGTGTGATCCGTGTTAACCACCTAATACTGTGCGTGATTTCACTTCAAGTTTGGCTAAATGGCGCTTCGGTTTGCGGCTTTCTTCGAGAAGAGCTGCCTACTTCTCTGCCTTTTGGTGTTTACTCACGGGTGAGCATAACTTGCTGAACTTTGGTTTTCCTGTGATTTAAAGTAGCTCTGCAACTACTTATGTGCTGGTAATGTTATTTTTATGAAGACTTGTTTTGATTTTCGAACGAAATCTCGTATCGATTGCTTTACTGGAACTCAAATTGAGTCCGTGAATTGTTGTGTTTTTGTTATTTTAGATTTTGGAACTGCTGTTCCTGGTTGCGTTCTTTGATCCTTGCATTATTGAAGGTTGGATCATTAGCTGAGCTTTGATCTAGGTTTAGTCGAACTCAAGGCTGTATTTGATTAAACTACAAGTATTTATTGATTGATATATCTTATTTTGGCTGGATATATTTCAGTCTTTGGCCTTTGTTGGCATTATTCTTCGTAAGAAATTTATTTTTGGATTTTAGAGCATCAGCTAATGTAGATGCGTTAAAAGAGAAGACACTAGCAATGATAAAACCAGATGGAGTTGATGGTAGCTATGTTGACGTTATAAAGAAAACCATATTGGATTCTGGCTTCAGCATCACACAGGAGATTGAGCGTAAATTAGATGAGGATACAGTGAAAAGTTTTTATGCAGAGCATGCTACGAAGAACTTCTTCTCAAACCTTGTTCGTTATATGACAAGGTATTCTGTCTTTGCTCTAGTGTATCATGAGATAAAGTATTGTGTTAAGATTTTCATAGAAATCTAAATATTTGAATATTGCTGCTGAGATAAGCTGGTTTGGCCTGATTAAAAACAGACCCTTGTATCATATGATTCGTATTGTTAAATTTCAAGCATAATGTTTCAAATACTATTGTATGAGTGGGAAGTTCTTATGCTCGAGCTACCATAGATAACCCTATCAATACGATTCTCTCTTTCATAATGTTTAACTCATGTTAAATATTTCTTCATGATAGTGACTCATTACTGCCATTTTCAGTGGGCCAGTGCTGATAATGGTTTTAGAAAAGGAAAATGCTATAGCTGATTGGCGTTCTAAGATAGGACCAACAGATGCAAACAAAGCTAAGGTGACACATCCAAAAAGGTTTGTTACTCAGTGTAGTTGTCACTGATTGCTCTATCTTGTAATATCATATTTGGGCTTCATTCTTCAGTTTAAATTACATCTGTTCTTTTCAACCTAGTGTCCGAGCTTTATGTGGGCTAAACTCAGAAAGAAACTGCGTTCACGGTTCAGATTCACCTCAATCTGCTGCCAGAGAGATATCATTTTTCTTTAAGGACTCATCTTCAGGTGATGCAATATTTTGTGTATTCACTTAGAATCATTTGAGGTGTTGATAACCACAAAATTTCATGATAATTTCAGATTCACCTCAATCTGCTGCCAGAGAGATATCATTTTCCTTTAAGGACTCATCTTCAGGTGATGCAATATTTTGTGTATTCACTTAGAATCATTTGAGGTGTTGATAACCACAAAATTTCATGATATGTACTTACACACGTGTATGTCTCAGCATTGTTATTATTTGTAAATTTTGCATAGTTTTCATTTTTAAGCATATTCTGCAGCATATCTGGCGTTCTACTATATTGTACTTACAATAATCCAATTGATTGTCCATACAATGTGAATTTGCTCTAATATACGGGGCGTGCAATTTTCTTACTGAGAACTATATTAATGGATTTTTTAGTTGATATGTTTTTCCTCTGTAATATCGTGGTCGCTGTCTCTATTAATTTCCAATGTGCTGTAATTAGTTAGCATGAAAACAGCAGGAAAATCTAGAGTCATTATACCAGTGCCTATAATTATGTACAAAGTCCATGTGTTTTCCAAGTTCGACTTCTCCTAAAGCAGAAATTAGTGAAAATAGTTAAAAAAAAAAGAGCAGAGCTTATCTTCAAGATATTTTCCAGTTGAATTTGATTTTGAAAAGCATCTACTTTTTGCTGGCATCTTTCTAGTTTGAACATTTTGATATTTTCTGTAATACCTAAAACACATGTATAAGAATGTAAGTTGCATCTGGTGCTTTCCAACTAATAAGGACTGCAAAATCATCATTTCTCCATATAAGAACTATCTTTTTTTTTTTTTTATATATTTGTGTTTTTGGTTGCAGACATTATTTCAAATCATGATGAGTTATAAAGTTGCAAGTGCTGAAGTAAACCATGCTCCAATCTGTATACACCATTCTGGTGCGTCCTTTGGTTAATAGGAGCTTGAGCACCATTGTATTTTCTATAACCTAATTTTATACAAGTTGGCTGAGAGTTTTCTTTCCCTTCAGTTATCATTGGTACATATTCTGAAGTAATAATTTATAACTATTACCAGATTAATGTAATTTGTTGATTCGTTATTGGAGCAATGGTATTTCTGTATTTGTCCACTATACTTCATGAGTTTTAGTGAAGCTAGCAAAATATGCATTACATTTCAATTTTCTATTAGAGAATCGGAATGTGTATGCGCCTGGATATGCTAGTAAATAGAATAATAGGTCTTTTAAAAAATATTGTCTGATTTTGTTTTCTACTGATGCTCTCAAATACAATATCAAAGACCGGTAAAATGGAGTCTATCCTTCTATTAACTGATTTACATGTTCTGTTACATGCTAATAAACTTAATGACAATATGAACATGTTAATATCTTGCTATATAAATGAAATGTAGATGCCCGTATTTCTTGTTTGTCTGTAGCTAACTTAGCATATATAGGATTTCCATGTTTTTGAAACTGCTCACCTTGTTGATAGATTTACATATATGAGTTGCATATATTATCCTAATTATCTGAAATGGAAAGTCTCAGTTACACACTGAAGTAGGTATATTTCCAATCATCCTTCTTGTTTATTCAATTAAAAAATGCCTCTGGAAATGTAATGTTATTTCACAGTGCACTCAAAATGCTTGATGTTGGGCAGATATGATAACCAGATACTGGAGTTTCCATTGCCGTTTTCAGGTGTTGATAAGCATCTTTCACATTTCTTTGAATCACTTATTTAAATCTTCATTGGTTAGTTCTTGTTCATGTTCATGGCACTAAAGCTTGATTGGCATCATTAGCTTCATCCTATGAGGTACACATGGTTTTGTGGTGACAGTTAGATTTAACTGATGTGGCCATAGGGATTGTTGTTCTGAAGAAAAAAAGAAAGATGAGGTCTTAGTTTATCTTTTTGGGAATTATATATAAAGCTATTTCTTCTGTTTGCGGATAGTATAGTGGTATAAGTTTTCTCTGTTTATGTACTTTGTCTTCATCCTTTACTTCTTTTTGTTTTTTAATAAGAGAAGAAAAAACCTTTTCTTTGATCTAGACAGTCAATGATTCTACTTGAATTGCACAACCTTTGTTATTTATCTACCATGCATGTACTAAATCATGTATCATCTGTTATGGTTTATGAATCTAAGATTCAGGATTTTGCCATTTTAGTCTCTTGAGGTAATCTGAATCTTTTAGCTAGAACTATATATAGAAGATGAAGGATGGTTATCTTCGATTATTTTAGACTCTGCCAAAGCTCTAATTCATCCCATGCATCATTTATCTATCGTTTTTCGCCTAGATACATGAGTCTTGGGCGCACACTCACACACACATGTGTATATATATATATATGCATGTATTAGCTTGATAAAAGAACTGTTTATGCATGTTAGAAGTACTTTTGATTGAAAAAGTTGATTTAGCAGTACATTTTATGATCCCACGAGATCTGTGAGAGAGTCAACTACGGAGGTCACTTTATGGATGATAGCAGCCCACACCATTTAGAAGCTTTTGTTTAATTGAGGCAAATTAAAGATGCAAATCTTTCCCAATTTGGAAAATTTTCGAGTTTCGATTGCACAAGTTATGGTAATGGGAATTTGGATTTCCCAAACCCTAGGCATCTGCTAGTTGTATGCTCATTCCACATGGCTGCTATTCTTTTGTTCTCTTTATGGGTTGAATTTAATTATATATTCTTGGTTGTAGTGTTTTCTTGAGTTATCTTTTTTTCCCCTTTGAACTTGTCTCTTTTTACATGCATCTCGAGATATATCTGGAAATTCTATACAGAAACTCAAGGAAGCTTGAAATAGAGATGGTGACGAGTTGCATGACGTTTTAACTCCATGCCCTCAATGTGTGTGTGTGTGTGTGAGAGAGAGAGAGAGTCATTATATTTTTGTGTGTTTAATATGTGCATTATTAATTTTCAGCCGTTTATTAGGTTCCTCTTGCTGAGTGTTATAAAGAAATATTTCCATGTCACGATGATTATTCTACTTTGGTGCATTTTATTTTTAGGGGTGTTTATTTTGGCAGGTTGTATCTAGCTAGGGAGGGCTAGACCAACATATTTAAATTAGGAGTTCTTATCATATTCCATATTTAATAATATTTGGTGAGATGTAATGTAATACCTTACTCAAAACTGCCTATGTTTTCTACAACAGTAGATTATGAGGGAAATAATTTTTTTTTATTTAATTTTTTTTCGCTCAGTAAATAAAATTTTATTAATGGAACCAGGAATTGGAGCATAAGTAATAGTCTATCCCCCGAAACTAAATTTTACAGAGATTTTTTCAAAATTCCCAGCAAGCCTTGCAAATAAATTTTTACTGTGCAATAATTATTTTTAAAAATTTTACACTTACTTTTGTATAATTAAGTGTAGAAAAATTGGTAGCAGGATCGAAATGAGATTTGAGGTTGAGATGCAATAGAAAGTAAACAATTGTAGTTGATTTTAGGTGTGTAAATATTTTATGTATGTGAGTTCGACTTCCCATGATGCAGTAACATGCCAAACCTTATATAATGTTGGCAGAAAATTAGCAAGAATGACATTTTTATTTTTGTCTAGTGCTTATGAATTAAGAAAATTCGAAAATTATTTTTAAAGAAGTTAAATGAATAATAAATATTACACTTCCTGTAAATCATCAAAACTTATGGTTATGTTTGTTTATGGTTTCCTAAGCCACTATGGGATTTCAAATCCAAAATCTTCTGTGGTTTATTTGAATTTTGGATATAATTTTAAATTACATTTTATTTACGTAATTGGACATAAAAACATACTTCTATAATATTATTTATTTAAATAATTTTATCTATTAAAATATTATATATATATTAATTTAATTAAAAATTTGAAAAGTCTTTTTTTTTTTTTGCAATTAAATCACTTTATCAAAAGTATAATTTTTTACACACGCTCTTAATAACTCTCTCTCATTTTTTTTTATTGTACATAATAATTCAATCATTTCAATTCTATTTTTTTATAATTTAATAATTTTCTATCACATATTTTTTTAAAACCATGTACTAATTAAAATTCCTACTTTCAAATATATATAAAATTCTAACATCTTTTACTTTATTTTAAATTTACTTTATAAAATTTTAAATCTCCTCCATAAACAAATTTACCCAATGCGACTTAACTTTGTGACTGTGGTGAGGCCACACCCCACCCAAATTATACACCTTAAAATAATGCTTTCTTGAAAATAAAATGAAATAGTAAGATAGCTCAAAATGGTCCAATGATCTTCAAGAGTTTAACCTCAATTAAAAATAAATAAACCTCAATTATAGAGTAAGACATGGATAGTGGATACCTTGGAAGTTGGAAATGATATATATATATATACTCAACATGTTCACCTATTTACATTAAAAACTATGAATTGATTATATTAAATTATATAAAAAAATTATATTATTATTAATTTTCAATATAAATTATTAATTTATATTTATTAATTAATAAATTCATATTTTTTATTCTAAATAATATCAATCGTTGAGTGTATGCATATTACACATAATAATTTGTTATGTATATATATACACATATATATACACAGTATTTAAGTTAATATAGATGTGTTGCAAATATTGAGGACACATGTCAGTTGTGGAATAAAGTACAACATTGAAAGTTTCTGGAAAAGAAGTACGATTTTGAAAGTCAACCGACCCATTATTACACGTGTTGATATGAGCGAACTTGGAACTTGGTGTTGCAACATTTCACATCACAACTCGTGTAAACATGATTTCAAGTATAGTCATGAATTCCTTTCACAAAAAAAAAAAAGTATAGTCATGAATTCTATTTCTTTAAATATTTTAAAAAAATAAAATAAGTAGAATGTATAGTGTAGGGATTGTGAGGTAAAGATTTAAAAAATGGAGATTTTAAAAAAATTATTTATATTATGTGAGTATTTGCTTGAGTGATATCATCCTCTTGATTGGATGAATGAAAGCAAACTAATATAGCTCAAACATGCATAATATATTTGATTGAAAATGTGGAATAGAACATACAAGAGTAATAGAATTAAAATGTGATATGTATATTTAGATGTTGAACAGGTTAATCCTAACTCTATAGAGCCCGTCATAACGGACTTCAATTCGATCTACCGGTTTACTCTTAACAATTCTTTAATATTTGAGACATAATCTTATCCCTTGTGGCCCTCGGGCTAAATGAACCACAAATGAGCTACTTCACAAAAGATAGAAAAAATAACTAAATTTGGACTCAAAATCTAAAGTAGTGATCATAAAATGTTAATATTTAAACTATAATTTAAACATTGTCCATAACTTCATTAAAACTACATAAAAACAATTCAACATAATTACAAAAGTTCAAATGTCAATACTTAAACATTTAAAAGTTCAAAACATAAATACTTAGAAGTTCAAACATCAATTTTTAAAATGAATATAAGTCCTATATAGAAATTGGGGATAACTTCAACGATGACAACAATAACAACAAAAATAATAATAATAATTATAATAATAATAATAATTATTATTATTATTATTATTACAAGTCTCATATGCACCTAATGCACGACGCGATCACCACACGAAAAATTATAGACTGATTATATTAAAAAGTGTAATCGGATTACACTGAAAATTTTATGTTATCAATTTTCAAAGTAAAAATTTTTGTATAATCAACCTCCACTTTTAGTATAATGAACTTATACTTTTCAGTGTAAACTGTCTTAATTGTTAAGTGAGTGCACCATACACTAGGTGCACATGAGACTTACTCTAACAATAACAGTAACAATAATAATAATAGCTAATAAATATATCATATATTTAATGTGTATATGCATATAAAATAAAATACTCCCTCCGTCCCAATATTTTCTTCATAGGTGGAGTTTCAAGCATATTAAGAAAAAATGAAGTATATGTGTGTGAAGTTAAATAATAAAATATAAAAAAATTGTACTTTATTGACTTTTGTGAGTGTGAGTTGTTTCCTTTTTTGGGGTGTGAAGAAAGAATTGGGACGTCTATATAAGGAAAGTGTGAAGTTTATCTTGGGACAGAGGGAGTATATATTATGCGAGCTAACAGACCGGATTAACCGCTAGGCTAGCTCGTTTATTCCATGCGCAAATAGGGTCAGCCTGAAAAGACTTAATTTTAAACGGGTATATGAAAACACAACTTCAATCCTGCATTTTTCAAGGTAAAACAGTCACTCCATTTAGTCTAATCCAAATTAACATCTCTAAGTGTACCAATTCAAATTTTGGCACTAAATGCATATGATACTTGATGTAGTCCATTTATCTAGTGTCCAATTTTTTTTTATTTTTTTTAAAATAACAAAGAAGATATTACAGTGTAGAATATACTTTTGTATAATAATCTTATTTAAAAATTAATGATATATATGATTGGCTTCTAGGCATTTATTTGGCTGGCTAGCTTCTCACTCTCTAAAATTTCCAGAAGATATTTTCAAGAACTTGTGGTGTTTAAGGCTTAACCCAACGCGTAATTAGGACATAATCCTCGTGTCAAAATAGTGACCTTATGATGATACACTCTCCCAATTTCGAGATCAACACTAATCCATGTGTTACCTCAAGATTAAGCCTTAATTAATCTCTTGAATAGAGAAGAGCCACGAGTGTCAAAGTACCAATTTATTGCACATTATAAATATAATAAAAATAATAGGACCAATATATATAAAGTGGGGGAATGAATGTTCTTTAGCATTAGCAGAAATATAGGTTGCTAGATTTGTTTACACACTGAGATTTGATACTAGGTTTGAGTTCAAATTCTGTAAGAAAAGTTTGAGGAGGGTATTTTGGTAAATACCTTGAAACTTGAACTAATAGAAAAACTGCTGCATCTTGGCCATGGTTTTCATGCCACACTAATGTTTATTTATTAGTCCCAAAGCTCAATCTCATTGGCTTCTTCAAAAATACTTGCCTTACCCTTCACAACAAATTCTTGATCATCCCTTTGCAAGATGAAGGTGAGAGGGCCATTGTATTTGTGAGTTCCATTTTGCTATATGCACCATATATTTGGTGTTCCTAATGTTAAAATGCTGTTGTTTTTTGGGCAGTTTTTCAACTGGGTGCAGAGTAAATTCAGTGGGGATAATCGGCCTACTTCTACGAGTAAGTGTTGTTTCGCGGTTACAATCGTCCCGATTCTTGTCATCGTTGCATGTTGAAAATGGAAAAGATCAAGAATTTGATTCACTTGTAATAACATGCATTGAATTTGTGCAGATCACATAAAGAAAGAGCCTCCAAAGGAAGAGTTCAGTGATTGGCCACAAGGGCTGCTCACCATTGGCACATTTGGCAACAGGGATCTGAGAGAAAGTAGCCAAGAAATTCAAGAAGTTGATCAGAAGGTAGAGAGAGAAGTAGAAGAGCAATGCTCATCTCCTGATTTCTCAGAATTCACATCTGAGGAAGTAGGCAAGTTACAGAAAGAACTGACCAAACTTTTGTCCAAAAAGCCAGCTGCTTTGAAGCCAGGGGAGCAGCCCCCTATTGCTGATCTCCCATTGGATAGATTCCTGAACTGCCCGTCGAGCTTGGAAGTCGACAGGACTGCTTCGAACAGATTCAGCACCTATTCGGATGACAAAGACGAAGAGGAGATTGATCGGACAATCAGGATCATTCTTGGAAGATGCAAGGATGTTTGTGACAAGAAGAAGAGGAACAAAACAATTGGGAAGAAGTCCTTGTCCTTTCTTTTCAAGAAAGTGTTTGCTTGCACGAGTGGTTTCGACCCGACTCCTAGCTTACGCGACCCGTTTCAAGAATCAAGAATGGAGAAGGTAAGGAAGAAAAAAAGAACCCCATTTGAAAGTTAATCAAAACCACATAAGAATCAATTGAATCAAGATCATGCAGACCAAATTAGGCCACTTTTTATTCACCTAGTTAACATTTTTACTTCATTGTTTGCAGCTTTTGAGGACAATGCTAACAAAGAAGATGTATCCTCAAAGATCTTCAAGAACACCATCAACAAAGAAATACTTGGAGGATTATAGGCCTACTCACGAGGCGGAGAAGGACGAAGAAACGCGAAATAAGAGTCGAGAGAGTGCTAAATGGGATAAGACTGATTCTGAATGTGAGTTCTGTTTTCAAATACAGACACTATTACATATGCATCATACTCACAATCTTGAATTCATTTGATTGCAGATATTGTTCTAGAGATTTAGGTACCAAGATTGGATCTTTGATTGAAGATTAAAAGAGGGATGGCCAAATTTGATCAATTACTTAACATTAATCATTGCAAGGTGGCAGAGGAAGAGACCATGCATTTTTATTTTACAAGTGAACACATGTTCATCTTGTTGATGGGAGGGAAAAACTTTCTGTCCCTTTTTTTTTTTCATGGTTGTAATCATCATGCAGCACCATGGTTATTGTAATAGTCTCATTGGTTTTTCTGTACTTTTGTGCAGTCCATTACACACTATATTTCGATCGGATTAATACTTTTGCGCGTGACATGTATTGATTAAATATGTACGGAATTATACAGATTGAAAGATGAGGTTTTGATGTGAGTTTTTGTTGGTTTCGACATTTTCTTCGGATGAAAGTTTGCTTGTATACATAAATATTTCATCTAAAACTTGTAAATTAAAAATTATGTCCTTGAGGACCTTTATTCAATAGCATCTTTGCAAGAAAATGTGTCAGAGTGTAATTTTGAGAAAAAATAAATTTAATTTAAAAAAATTAAAAAATTTACATTTTCTTATATGGACATCGTAACTCTATTTTCACATTTTAAAAAAGAAAACAAAAAAAGTTTGCAAAAGTTAATAAAGTTAACATGAGAAAAAAATACACTTTTATAATTATTATTATATATTTTTTTTTTTAATATTTGTGCAAGTTAACAGGAGCAAAAAATTCTGGAATGAAGGGAGCAGTTGTTACCGTCAAGTTCGAACTTTAAATATTTGACTCGATAATAATTGTATCAGTATTGATGTAACTTTAATTAATAAAAAGGGGTCAAAATATAAATATATAAAATACAAAGTCTCAAATTCATAAAGAAGAGGGAATTCCCAAATATTATTGGGAAAAAAAGAAAACCACAATTATGAATTATACGAGAGAAAACCAAGCGCCAATAATAATACTTCATCCACAATTTAATGATATTTGCGCCAAAAACTTGGGGGTAGAGTAGACCACCACTTATGGAAATTTAGGGCTTTTTCTTCCGATCGGTCTTTAAACAGAATCAGCGTAGTATCTCCTCGCTTTCAATTCTTCCCCAATTTCACTTAATTAGGGTTTTGCGGATTCATTGAAGTTCAATATCTCTGTCTTTTGGAGCGCGGTGTATTAGATTGTGCAGTTTGAGTTGCCCATGCAATTTCTTTCATCTGAATTCTGGGGTTTTGTTAATATCGGAAAAGTTGGAATCTTGTTTTGAGTTCATCAATGTCGTTGGCTGGCCCTGAAGATTTTCACCTCTCAACTTCTCTTGCTAGCTATCTTGACAGTAAGTTTCTTGTTTACTTTAGTGCGCTTGCTTTTACAGCTTTTCTTGTTGATGAAAAATCTGGGGTTTTGAATTTCAGTTGATTCTTGATTAATTTTGAATTTAACGTTTAGTGCTTCATTTTTCTTGATTGAACTGTGCGTCGTGATATTTCTTGATGTGGTTCGCCATTAAAACCTGGATTTTGGACTAAGAATTAGAAATCTTAAATTAGTTTTTTATGGAGAATCAGTAGATTTTGTGTAGGGGATGATCTTCTAGAATGATGATATATGCCCTTATTTTTGCTCATCATCTTTTTTGTATGTGAATGAACAAAATAACATACTCCCTCCATTCCTGTTGAACTTCACATTTTGAGAAAAAACTGTTTTATTGAATTTTTGAATCAATGAATAATGAGTATTTTGAATTGAAGTAGATTCAGTGAAAATATTTTATTTCTTTTTCTTGGTATAAAATTTACTGTGAGATGTCTTGAAAAGGAAAGTGATGTTATAAATTGGGACACGGAGAGTATCTTTTTTTTTTTCAAGTGAAAAATTAAAATTACCAGTTTCGCTGCTATGGTTCAAATACTTGTTGATTTAGGCATTAAATTTTTATTTATTTATATAGTTTTGTGATTTGAGGTGATAGCGTTTGTAAGTGTATGAAGTGAACTTGTATGGCTATATGCTTACAGTTTTAGACAGGTAACTCGATGTCCTCTGGAAAGAAGGCTTCCGGAGGGATTTCCCGATTAGAGAGGGTTTTAGTTTCCAAATTAGAGAGGGTTTTACCGCTGTATACAAAATACTTGTGCATCAAATCTCACGAATATTGATTATAGAAGACGTTTTTGCCTCTTTCAACTGAAACGATTGTTGTTGAAGAAATATGTTGACGCACATTTAACTTAGTTAGTAGATCCGATAGGTTGTGTCTTGTGGGGTATATGGACCATGTGCTTATCAACACATTCAGGGATAATTCGATTTTATATTTTCTTATTTCCTTCTAACATCACAATGCTTCTATCCAAAAGTCAGTTTTACCCACTGTTTTCCACTCAACTATTTGCACTGATGCTGTTCAATGAGTTGCACTTATCTATACTCAATCACATTGTCTTACGAGTCATGAGAGAAATGCAAAATGTCTAATTATAACCTTCTCTTTTTCCATGTAGCATTAAAAAAAAAGTGGAACTATTTCTCAGTTCTTACCTTATGAGTTGAAATATATTCTTTTCACAGAAACACTTCTTGTATTACTTCGGGATGGTCGGAAACTGTTGGGGCTTCTTCGCTCATTTGATCAGTTTGGTAAGTTTGTGGATCACTATAACGTCTTCCACTTAGTATTCGTAATAATCGACTTCTAACAAGGATTGATACATTGTTTGTAGCTAATGTTGTTCTAGAAGGTGCATGTGAGCGTGTCATTGTTGGTAGCGTTTATTCTGACATCCCATTGGGTCTGTATATAATCCGCGGAGAAAATGTTGTCTTGATTGGGGAGCTGGTAGGTTTTCTATTTTAAATTTTAGAAAATTACTTTTGTTACTATCGACCTTTTTGTGTTCTAGCTTACGTAAGAAGTGATTTGGTCGGTTAGGACTTAACCAAAGAGGAGCTTCCACCTCACATGACTCGTGTTTCGACTGCAGAGATAAGAAGCGTAAGTTCCCTTTCTCTCTCTCTGATATTTATAAAGACCTTTTCTCAAAAGAGGCTGTAATCAAACTGTGTCGAGCTGATTAGTTTGAATGCATTATTCCACTGTATTTGCGTAATCTGCTCGTTTTCAGTTATTGGGCTCTGCGAGTGAGTAGAATGCATTCCCTTTTTTGCAGGCACAAAAGGTGGAAATGGAAGCATCGGAGCTCAAGGGTATGATGAAGAAGAGGATGGATTTTCTCGAATGGGATTGAGATTTTAGCATCCATTTGTTCGTGTTTCTTCGAGGCTGGGACGTACCGTCTGCAAATATTGTCGCGGATGTGGCCTGCTTGCTGGAAATACGGCGAATTGGCGCGACAGAAGCTGACCTTCTTCCATGGTATTTTGTTTCTGGAAGGATATCAGTGTTTGTTTCTTATTTGCTGATAGAATATTGTATAGACAAATACATGGGGTCTGGCATTTTCTAACCCTCTTTTTTCCAGAGTAAAATCTCTTCATTTCTAATGCTTTGAGGGGTTGAATTTTGACACAATTTTTTCTTAAATTATAAAGACACAAGTTTATAAAAATTATAAAAAATATACATTCAAAAACACACTTATTCAGTGTGCAAATATTATAAAAATTGTACATTTGTCTCTCTTGTTATAAAATATTAAAATTCAATAATTGTCCCTTTTTATAACTGTACCAATTTTTTTTTTATTTTTTTAATCGGTAAATATTAGTGGTCAGTAGTTAGTACACCAAGTTTCCAATTTTAATCAGTCTCATATAACTGCAATGGATTTCATAATTATGACGAAATGTAGTTTTTATTACGAATTTTAATTGCATTTTAGATACATTGGACCCACCAAACTTTATATTTTTTCACTTAGATACACAAATCTTTAAATTTAATTTTTTAATTACATTTTTTATTATATTTTTGACATTTATTTTTTTTAAAGTATGAGTCTCGAGATTTTTATTAAAAAATTCATCCTATCAACCTCCTAAAAGTCAAAAAGAAGAAAAAGTTAAAAACAGAATCTTTGTCCGGTTGGGAGGGGGACTACTATAAAAAATAATGAAAAGCCAATTAATTCATAAGGGAATACTATTAACAACATTAAGACAAACAATAACAATAATGATGCAATTATTTAGTAATTTAATTTTATTGAATAAATTAAAATTAAAAAATAAATTTAGTAACTTATTTAGTAAAAATGGACGGATGAGTACAAAATTTAACTATAAATTTTATGGCAATTAATAAAAAAAAAAATTAACGTCTCTTGTGGCTTGATTTCAACATCATATTGGAAAAGTGGATAAAAGTTTAGGAATTATAAATATACATATCTTCTAGAAGAGTTGGCCTTATAGGCAAGTATGCAATATGTACTCAGTATAATTTAAGTAAATTATTTAAAAATCACATTATTGAAAAAAAATTCAACGGTAAATTATAATTTTTATATAATAATAATAATATAAATTTTAAAAATATATTTGAATTACACAAAAAATTTATTCTTTTCTAGAAAAGTGGAAAATATAAGATATTAATATAGTTAAATAGAAAAGCAAAAAGGGCTGATGAAACATCATTATCAAATTGACTTTAGATTAAAAGAAGCAACTTCCCATAGTTTGATAAACCATTGCCATTGGTTCTTCCCAATAGTAATATTCCCCCAACCATAAATGAATGGCAACACAAGTCTAAAGATGTATATCTCATCCCATAAACTTCCACTGTCCCTAGCACACTTATTTTATTTTATTTGGTGTACTATATCAATATTTTTCTTAATATTAGTGTTCGAAAGTTACAAGCAATTTATGAATATTAGTGTTCAAAAATTACGAGCAATTTACGAGGGGACGGAGGGAGATCACATAAGAAAAAAAAAATTATAAATATTTCCTAACAAAAAGAAAAAAAAAAGAAAAGGATATTGTTAAAATGGACCATGAGAGGGGGGTATTGTTGACTGAGAATGGTCGTCTTCTTCTGTTCAGAAGAAAGAAAAGTCCATTGGGTCTTTCTTTCAGGTCAATCTTGGGGTATTGGAATTTGGACCACCATCATCAATCAATGCACAAAACTTCAAACACACTAATTATGCATATAAATTAAAAAGTAAAGGTAAATATATGTATATCTATATAAATGTGCATACAAATTAATATTTTTTTTCTTTTCAAAATGTGTAAGTGTGCATATAATCTCGTAAAGGAGGGATTATAAATAACAATATAAGACATCATCTAATTCTGACGTGTTATCCCATACTTAATGACGCAAGAACAAAAAGTATAGGGCTCATGATGTGTACAAACTGAAAGAGGAAAAAGCAGCTACAAATTGGAAAGAAGCTATAACAGACATTCACTACATCAACTAAAATGAGTGTGGATTTTACGAGCTATCGAAATTCCCAAAAATTGAACTTAATCAAGTAGAGACCACCCTATTTGAGAACTAATTCCAGTCTTAAACTAACATATCATCAGTATCTATAGTCCTAAACTTTTAAATAAGATTAATGCATTACAAAATAAACGAAGCGAAGCAAAACAAAACAAAACAAAACAAAACATCATCAATGCATTTTGTGTCACCGGAATAAGGCAAATGATCATGCATCTGATCTCATGAAAACAATCTCATCATGTATCTGATGAAGTATTTCAAGCACAACTTTGCATCATTTGATGATCATGCCATGCTTGTCCTAAGTTTATTTCTTCAGATCAGATATTTCAGACACAAACTTTCTTTACTGACCATAATAATTGCATGTAAAGATTCATAAAGTACAACAAACAACTGCAATTCCCTTATAAACAAACGAAATAAAATCTAAAAGCTGAGAAAGTACAAACAACACATGCTTACAGGGCAGAAGCATCTGAGAAGAGGCACTGACTGCTACGAGCAGATAGCAATGGCGCATTTTGTAGTTTGATTGCATCCAATATCCACAGAATACAATATGGCCGTCCTTTCTAAGAGACTGCAGGCAAAATCGCTGATCAACTGGAACCTCATCCCAGAACACTCCACAAAAGAATTCAAAGAATGGCGTCCTACAATCTACGTGGAAAAACTCAATCCCACTTAGGTCACTGAGATCTCTTTCGCAAATGCTGGGACACCGGGTACCCCTCAAAAAAGTCTAAGACTGAATTTTCAAGGTCCTCGACAGAGTATTTGATGTAATTCTCGGGGTGCCTCCCACTCTCTATATGACTTCTGAATCTACCTAGAAATGATCTGTAGGCCGGGATGAGCTTCTCTGATATGGAAATGCGCAGCTCCTCGCGTAGCTGAGTATCCGGTATCAACCATGTTGCCTGAGTTCTATGCACCTCCTCAAACATAGCATTGAAAGACTTAAACCTGTCTCTCAAAGCACTTTTCGACACACCAGATGAAAAACTTCCACTTACATGCAAACCCTCATCTCTTAAGCAATGCAACACTCTTACCCATGTTGCCCTCTGATAATTCGTTGCAGAAAACCGGAACTTCCCGGTTAACTTTCTCAAATAATTATCCCCAATCATCTCCCTCAACTCTGGGGACCCTTTGATCTTTTGCACTATATAATGAACATTATTCATCATAAACAAATGAACCAAGGAATTATCCTTGTAATGCTTAGATTTACCATCCAAATTGAACTGCAAGATTACAATAATCCAGATCAAATGAAGCGCCAATGTGGAAGCTTGATCTTCATACTCTGCTAAATCCATATCGGGAACATTTGGATCATTGGAATATCTAGGGCCCGTTGAAGGCTTTGACACAATCAATTCAATCAAAGTCTGCTTATAATCCGAAATCAAACTGATATAATTCATCACATATCTGGTCAAGGGATGAATTGTGCCTCCAGGAACTGGAACTCTAGAAGGCTCACGAAGAACCGCACTCTCAAATTCTGATAATATCCCTCTCGCTGCCTCCGCTAACCTAGACAGTATCTCAACAGCCTGTGTTCTAATTGTTTCACTTGATTTTGATTCGAAAACCGACTCAATATCAGGCAATAAATCAGATAAAGCATCATGTAAATCCAAAATCTTGAACAATTTCTCAGGTGATCGCTTGCTAATACTAATCGCTTCAGCAAAATTAAACAACTGAATAGCAGGGCCTTTAATGGTTTCCAGAAAACAAGCATCATCAGCAGAATTACCCAAACCTTCGAATACCTGTTCGCACAGCCTCCTTTCACTCGCAAAGAGCACGCGAACACATATCCTCGCGGCGCGTATCCATCGCCGGATCTTCGTCTCCAGTGTCTCCCACTCGAG
Organism: Prunella vulgaris; assembly: GCA_026898435.1. Classification (NCBI taxonomy): domain Eukaryota; kingdom Viridiplantae; phylum Streptophyta; class Magnoliopsida; order Lamiales; family Lamiaceae; genus Prunella; species Prunella vulgaris. Next base: position 392,106 of record JAPKLY010000116.1, read on the forward strand.
CCTCTGAATATCACCGATGCTCAATTTCTCAACATTCAGCTTTTTCAGGCTCGCGTCCACGGCAGACTTGCGTACGCTCGCATACACCTGAATACACTCGCGCAAGTATCCGGCAGCAATCATCCGCTCCGCGATGCACCGGAGGTCGTAGACGGCGTCGTTTGGGATAAGATCTACTTCTCGTATACTACTCGTCGACTTGTAACAGCTGCTGGTGGAGCTGCTGTTGCTCTCCTGATGCTCGAACTGCTTCTCGAAGCTGCTTTCCCCGATCTCTTCCTTCAACTCGAATTCCTGCGACAACTCGGAGTGAGTTGACTCGGTGAGCGACTCAGCCTCGATAGGCGAAGTGTGGGAGAGGAGGATGTTGCGGAACTCGTCCTCGAGCCGAGCCATGGCGATCTGAAGTGTGGATGAAGATGAGTCCGACAGCGTGGCGGCAGACATGGTTTTCTGGAGCTCATCGACGGCGTCGAGATAGACGTCGATTTCGAGGCGGTCGCCGCTGAAGATCATCTTGTCGCGCGCGTCCTCGGAGGCAGTAGAGTCCCATCGTAGGATTACCTTTTCGGCGGCGGAAGCAGGACGAGATTCCGGCGGTTCCATTGAAGGGTGAATAGTGGAAAGATATTTTTTATTTGGTGGGGGAAAAAGGAGGAGTGAGGAGGATGATGATGATTGATGGTGGAGGTGAAAGAAAATATTGAAGAGAGAGAGAGTCTGGTCATCAACTGCGGGCTTCAATTCGGGCTTTGCCTTCAAACATTTCGTTGTCATTTTTTATGCTCTCCTATTTAATTATTTTTTTAATTTTGTTAATCCATTCGTCTGCTATATTTATACACTATTATATTTGTATTAATTTAAAAAAAAATAGATAGATTAAAAGAATTATAATATTATAAAATTTGCATATAAATTAATATTTATTTTTTATTAAATTTTATCTAATGTTGACTTTGTGGTTTTTTCTTCGATCAAAATTGTGGTAGTCGTTTGATTTTTTTTCTTCCAGCATTAAGGAATAAATGACTTTTCGATTTTCAAAAAATAGCGATAAGGTAAAGGCTAAAGTGAGAAATTAGAAAAATGAAATAAAGAATTAAGGAGTGATGTGATATCATTGGATTTTGCATTTTGTGTGCATTTTAATATATACCTTTTCTGTTTAATTTTATTTTTATTTTATAAAGTTAGTTATATTTTTTAAAATAATATAATCTATTTATTTTTATATATAATATACTTATTTTTAGAATTCGTATCAAATAAAAGGGAAATATTTCATATGCAATTGGGGCAAATATACTCATTCAACGGTTAAGGTTCATTACACTGAAAATCTTTGTACATCCCAATGAAAATTATGGATTGAATACAATAAAAATTTTACACTATCATGAATTTTCAGTATAATCAGTATATACTTTTCAGCGTAATCAGTCCACATTTTTAAATATAAACAACATCAATTATTGTTGGAGAGCACTGTGCAACAGGTGCACATGAGACTTGCTCAAAGTAATAGAGTGTATTTTATTTTATATATTTGTATTGCATTAGTTTATTCATATTTTCTTTCTATATTGTAACAATTAAAATTGATCTGTAAAATTATGTCAAGACACCTTCTTTATTACATAATTTATTTTATTTGTAAACAAATTAATGTATTAGTTTATTTTTTAAGAGTATTTGAATAATTTTCAATTTTTAATTATTAATTCGAATCTTTAATTATTATTGATGACTTTTTGATAATTTTTCTTCTCTATATTCCCAATTTTTCAATTAATCAGCATGTGGCAACTGAGTGAGAGGATTCGTTTGATCTCGATTGTTTCGAGAAGCTTCGATTTTTTTAATATATTTTATTCTCTCTATTTTAAAGTAAATTTTCACTTTTATTTAGAATCGTCCCATAATAAAAAATTTAGTTCGTAACAAAAATAATATTATACTACACATAAATATAATTTTAACTTCAAAATTCACAATATTACCAAAAATATATACCCACTTCATTCACTTTTAAAACTATTCATTAATAATTTATTCTAAAGCTAATAGTTAATATATGACCATTATATATTAATAAAAAATATGAAAATGTCAAATTATTTGACTTATTTATGTCTTCGGCACATTTTATTAATTAAATTCTAACCGACTTATTAAATGGATTTAAGCTGAAAAAAATGTGAAACGTTTCTAGAAGCTTCGTCTCATTGAATTGCAGGGACATAAGAGGAAATAAAAGTTAGATAATTGTGTTTGGGAAAGCCATTTCTACAAGAAAACACAGCTTTAACTTATCTGTACAATATTACTGTATTATGAGACTACTTAATTAATTAATTAATTAATTAATTAATGTTCATTAATTAGTAATTTTAAGTATTTTTGTAGATTTTAATTAGTATTAGTAACAAGCCTGATTCGTACAATTATGCCCACTATTTATATGGAATTATGGAGTAGTTTTTTAATTTATAGTAATAAAACAATGTGGAGAAAAAATTGTGTTAACTCGATGGCACGAGAATTCAATTTCTCCGTACCTAACAAAAATGACAAAAACATGTATAAACTCAGGTTTATCAATTATCACTGTTATGTGTATATATTATCATTGTTATATGTATTCACTATCACTATTATGCATATACACTATCACTATTTAAAGAATGAATCATATTTTTACAACTGTGATAATATGCATGAACAACAGTGATAGTAATTATACATAAGAGTGATACGAATTCATGTGAAAATATCTCTTAGAAATTTGATAGGATCACATATAATTTAAATATAGTAAATCAAGTCTTTGAGTGTGTTCTTTTTTTTTTTTTCTAGTAAATCAAGTCTTATTATTATTATTAAAATATTATTTTTATTTATATTAAAAATCAATTTAACATTGATAATTTTTCTATACAAATATTAATAAATTTTTGGAAGAATTTTATATTAGGGCCCAAATTTTAAGGTAAATTTGAATTTAAGACTTTAATTTTGAAGTTAAGACTTTAATTTTGAAGTGTCTCAAATTAAAATCTACATTTTAAATTTTTTTCTCAATTTAAGATCTAATTTTATTATCTTTGTCTCAGTTCAAGACCCGATCCATTTATGTTTATTTCAATTTAATTTTTTATAAAAAAAACTCAAAGCATAACAATATTTTATTTCTTATAAAATAAAAATATAATTTTATTTAATATTCATATTTGACCTAATTAATTTTTTTCAATTCATCGTTCAACAAGAAAATAAATTTTAAAGCATGTTTAATACTTGCATAAAATTAATTTATTTTTAGTTTTTGTTTAATACAAAAAATTATGTTTGATATTACTTAAAAAATTACTAATACAAAAAATTTATTATGTCAGTGAAGCTTTAAAAAAATAAAAATAAATAGGTCGGGCCTTGGATTGAGACAAAAACAATAAAATTAGATTTTAAATTGAGAAAAACTCAAAATATATATTTTAATTTGAGATACTTCAAAATTAAAGTCTTAAATTGACACTTACTTTAAAATTTGAACCTAGTATGGAATTCTTCCTAAATTTTTTATAATAATAGAGGAGGTGATTTTATAAAAATGAGTAAGTCTCTTGTGCACCAGTTACACGGTACAACTCTAGTTCATTTTTAAAAAGTTAAACAGATTATAACTGAAAAGTTAAACAGTTTATTACTGAAAAGTGTATCTTTCATAGTTTAACTTTTCAGTAATAAACTGTTTAACTTTTCAATTATAAACTGTTTAACTTTTTAAAAATGAATTTAAATTGTACCGTGTAATTGGTGCATACAAGACTAATCCTATAAAAATATATTGTGCATATAAGAGTAAACTGTGAACCCAAAAAAAAAAAAAGCAATAGATGAATTTAATGAGGTCAACTTAACCAGCAATTAGAGGCCGACACTGACACGTGCAAATATGCCCGCACGTACACAAAATAATATCAATATAATATTATATGTAATAATTAGAGGGGGAAAGAATCTTAAATTTGCGCCAAAAAATTTGTATTTGTTGTTGGTATTAATGATATGATAGGCTGTAAGATTGGTAACGCATATTGTAATAATATATGACTGAAACAAGATATTGCATGTTCGGTGCATTAATTAAATACACCTTTTTTTTAAAAAAAAAAATACACATTTTAAAAAAGAGTGGAATTTGTGGGTTAATAAAAAAGTCACATTATATTGTCAATTATAAAAAGGACATAATAATTTATATCTCAATTAGAAAAAGGACATAATAATTTATTTATGCAGTCAACCCTTCAAATATGAATTAACAAAGCTTAAGAACAATAATAAATAAATGTTGGGAAAGCCCAATAATTGTTGGGCCAAGACAATAAAATAAATAAGCCCAACAAGGTTTGAAAAGGAAGTATGAGTTTAAGGCCCATTTTACAAAGGAATGAATATATTTGTGTTTTTGTATGGAGAATGATTTAGTTATGGGAAAGAAATAAAGAGGACATACTTTTTCTTGAATTGCAAATGGATAAGTATCAAAATTATATTTAAAAAAATGTACATTTTAAAAACACATTAAGAATGAGTATGTAAATATTATAAAAATAGTACACTTGTCTATCTTTGTAATAAAACTAAAAAGTTGTCCCTTTTTGTAACTGTCGTTGTAGTTTTTTACATGTTCCGAATTGAGGGGCGTATGCTATGTGTATAAGGATGATCCCATACAACATACATTATGTGCAGTGATAAAATATATATACACATTCTAAAAAGATTCATCTAACTAAAAATCTTTCATCTAACACTACTATGTTAACTAAGCACATGCAAGAGATGATGGCCTCAATTCCAATCAGGAAACTTGATATACAAAACTTTTATGCCCAGATTGTTGGCCAATGCTCTCTTCTCTTCTCATCGAACGAGTGTTGTGATGCTCCAGTTGCCGAGAATTACAATGCTCGTTCAACGGATCAGCATACCAATCTCTCACAGAAGGCAAAATGTAAAATGTTCGTGTTTCCTGATCATTTTCGTTGACGCCGTCTATCCTACTAACAACTTCTCTAAGGCCTAAACGCTTATCTGGCTCATTTTCTGTACAAGATGCACCAATATGGAGAAATTTATTCATTTCCGGCACCAAATCCGCCGTGCTTGTTAAATCCGGATCGAGCAACTCGGCCTCCCTCCCCTCGGCAATGGCTGATCTTATCCATTGGACTAAATCGGTGCCACCTTGTTCATTGTGGAGGTATTGAGATGGGAATTTTCTTGTGAGGATTTCAAGAATGATGATCCCAAGAAAGTATACATCACATTTTGGTGAAACTTGGTTATGTAGGATACATTCTGGGGACTTATATGCCAACTGGGATTGTCTAACCTGGCTTTCATCGATGAAGGGACAAAATCCGAAATCAGAGAGCAGAGGCTCGTAGTCGTCGGACAAAAGAACATTGCTTGATTTTAGATTTCCATGCGGAAGTTGCAGTGAAGATAGTTCCGTGTGAAGAAAATCTAGTCCTCTAGCTATTCCTTGAATGATCTTTAACCTCACGGACCAGTTCAGCTCATCGGGAGAGATCCTGCGATCACCTAGAGAAGTTAAACGGGTTAGAACAACATAATAAGACATTGAAGGATTTGAATAGTCTACTATGAGTAACAATTCATGCACATTAAATAATTTTTTTTTATCGGTAAATGTTAGTTGTTAGTAGTTAGAAGTTAGCTCATCAAGTCTCCTTACACCCCAAGAATATCTACAAGTTCACCCTTATATATTCCTCCTAATTCGTTCCTAAAGGGAATCGAACCCAGGTCACTCACTCAAGTGAGGAGTCTGGTGGCCAGGTGAGCTAGCTCCCCTGGTTCATCCACATTCAATATTGTTTAATGAAAATTAACTACTGCTCCGTCTATACATAAAAAAATATGATCATTCGTTTTCTTTGTTTGTTAACAAATTCTTCACTATCAAGCATAGATTTCGTGGTCGGGGGTAGTAATTTTTTTGAATGAAACAACTAATACGGACTAAATAATACTCCATCTACTCCGGAACTATCTTCACACTTGTATTATTTTATGAGGGATATATAATAAAAGTGTGATCGATAGTATTGGGATGAAGTAGTACCTTTTAGGGAAAAACAAAAGTATCATTTAAATTGCACTTGAATCACACAGTGCAACTAGTACATAAAACAACACATAATCCAAATTTTTCTTAAATGTTGATTCATACCATGTAATAAAAACAACAAACTGCCTTTGGGTTGATATTCATGCACTATAAGCTTTTCTTCTTTTCGATAATAATAAGCAAGTGGAGGCAACACATTCTTGTGCTTTAAACTTCCAAGCTTTCTCATCTCCACATCAAACTCATCCCTCTCGATTCTATTCATCTCTTTCACTCTCTTCACCACCACCGTCAATCCGCTGCCCATCGTGGCCTTAAACGACGAACCCAGCGACCCGTTTCCGAGCACTTCAGCTGCTGCTTTAAGCAAATCAGCCATTCCAAAGAACCCCTTCTCATCACTTAGGATAGTTAGATCATTAGCCCCTTTTGATCCCTTCCGGCTTGGCCCTACCCGATGATTGCCCGACCCGGATCCTTTACGGGTAGAACTAACATCCTTCTTTCTAGAACTACTAATACTACTAGTTGCAATTGGAACACTTATGTCCTGATGTACTCGTTCGCCGTCTCCACCACTCGTCGCGGCCTTTCGTCGTTGCCTAATCATGGTGATCACACATATCACAAACACTATTACCGAAAGCAACATTGCTAATGCTATTACAAACCAAAATACGATCATCAGACGTTCGTCTTTCTCTGACAACTCATCAGAGGGAACGTCAGAGAAATCACAGGCACGACCCGTGATTCCTCCACAAAGCCCGGGATTCCCCGCGAACGAGTTGGCGCCAAATCTAGCTAGGCCGGGAGGGATTTCACCTTCCAAATTGTTATTCGAGACGTTAATTGAAACTAAACCCGACTGCTCAAACGACGGAATTGCACCAGAAAACTTGTTGTTCTCAAGATGCAACTCCATCAATTGGGACAGTCGGGACAGTGAAGATGGAACCCGGCCCGAAAAGTTGTTACCGGATAACCAAACCTTCTTCATCCCCTTCATTCTTGAAAAGAAATCGGATGGAATCTCACCTGAAAACTGATTATCAGAAATGTACAATCCCTTCAAAGCCCCCAGTTTATGAAAATCCGGAATCTGGCCGGAGAAAGCATTTAACTTGAAAACAATGCTTCTGAGGCCCGAAAGATTTGTCATTGCATCAGCGTCTATCTTCCCCGAAAGGCCCATTTTTGTAAGACGAAGCCCAGAAACGAGCCCGTTTTCACACAATACACCTACCCACCCTGCACACGGCTCTGTTTCGGGCCTCCAAGAATCAAGGGAAGCTGCATTTGTGAATGATTCTTTGAGCTTTAAAAGAGCCTCGGATTCCGATTTCGAGCCCGTTACCAAAGTAATCATTGGAAATATACTGAAGAAAATGGATATGGCATGAATGTGAATAATAGCCATATGAATTAACAGGGGAAATAATGATGAGTTTTTCTCATGATTTTTTTTTTTAAATTTATCCAAACTGTGATTATTTTTTTCTTGCTGATGTTTTGATGAAGGTGTGGAGAGAGAAAGAGAGTGGGAATTGTCAATTGTGTGTGAGAGAGAGAATGGATTTTTTTTACTAATTTAGTAGTGGAAAGCCGTTATTACCGTTGTGAATGGTGTCTTTCTTTGTTCTAAATTTAGAAGTTGCAACTGTAATAACTACTTTCTTATGCTGCTTTTGAGTTTTTTTTCTTTTTTTTTCTTTGGCATATGTTTAACTATAATGACACTCTGAAGACTTTATTGTGAAAATTAGAAATCGATATTAATATTTTCACGAAAAAATTTATTGCTGACTGCATTGATTATTCTGAATTCATCTGATTAGATTGTCAAAGTTAGACTTGTGAAAAATAAGTAATAATTTTGGAATAATCGATTAAAGAACAGATGCTCATAGGGATATTTATAGTGCTATAAAGATTTATCACATTCTTTGATGCAAACCCACATTTAATATAAGGGTAGGTGAGATAAGTGCTTTTTTTCAATGGTTTGTAACTGCTTTGGTACAATGTGTTAGAAATCTAACAGGTCGGAACTTCTTCTACCATTTCTTCTACACATTTCACTGTTGAGTATGTACTATGAATCTCACCTCATATGTGTTATTACAAATATTTTCGTAACAATAACTTGTATAAGAAATTTCGCTAAGACTTTTTTGCTCAATATTAACACATATATTTCCTACCAAACACTAATAAAAAAATTAGATCATTAAAAATAAATATTAAATTATACCAACTACACTCTACCAAATAAGAATACAAAAATAATCTATTTTTAAATATTTACTATCAAACACTATGATTTGAAAAGTGTGTCTTTATGGAAAGAGTGGTACACAATATACTCATACTCCCTTTGTTTTACGAGGATTTCTGTACACACACATTTTAAGAAAAATACTTCTTTAGTTAAATTATGATATATGAATAAATATGTATATATTTATTTATGAGTATACTTATAAATTAATATTTCCTCTTTTAGAGTACATAAATAATTTTGAGACCAAGAGAAATAGAGAATGCTGTATTTTATTTGTTGAATTTTGAATTGTAAACGGCCCACTAATCCGGCCCAATAAACCAATTGTCATTTGCCTTAGCAAAGGCCCACTAAAGGACGAACTTAACGGACAGGCTGGAGTTAGAATCAAGCCCACGCCGTTTTTGTGTTCTTTTTTTTTTTTTTTTAAATATATAATTGCAAACACACTAATATTAGCAATTATAAATTGGATGGGAATAAAATAAGGACATACATATATGAACATGGTCATTTGATTATACTACCTCCGTCCACGAAAAATACGCTCACATTTTTGCACTTGATTTAATGCAATATGTCGGAAGGTATTACAGAATATTGTGATGTCCGTTATGTGTAAAAAGAATATCTTTGAAAAGTATATTATATGTACTTTCTAAAGATATTCGTTTTACTCATAACGAACATCAAAATATCTCGTAATACCTTCTGACATATTGCATTAAACCAACTGCAAAAATATGAGCGTATTTTTCATGGACGGAGGGAGTATGTTATAGACGGTAACGTTTTGGATCAAAAATCTCGTCAGATATATAAAAATATTAGTTCAATGATATTATGTTACAATCGTTATAAATTTTATTGACCTTGATTTTTTATATTCCTGATAAAATTTTTATATTGACTAAATATTTTATACTTTAAAATAGTTTCTTGATAAGGTTCTCATGAACTATGTTCTCATAAAATCTGCTCGTCTAACATGTATAAACTAAAAATATATTTTTTGTCGTTAAAATACATCTATATTTTTAAAACTAACAAAATGGTTAAATTACAAAAACTTCTATAACCTCTCAGATTCACGGAACTCTGCCTTATTAACATTATCGCTTAATATATAAAAATAATCAGGTGAATTAGTTCACTGATCGCCGATCTCCTCACTTGAATGTGAGTGATTCGAGTTCGATTAATATATGTTAAAACAACACAAACTATTCATTGTTCATGTGTTCAAATTCATGTGAAGACGAAGACTTGCCACATCAACCACATAAAATGCTGTCACCCATAAATTATCCTATTACCAATTTCCCAAACCTAAGTCCAAACCTAAAAGTATCTAAACCGTAAATTACCATAATGCCCACCATTTAAAGCACATGTACCTACTTTTGCAATCAAAAAATTCCCTTATGACTCATCGGCTCATCCCACTTTGCTTATACTTTTAAGCATTCCCAAAACACGTGATTTTTATTTTCTATGTTGTCAGAATCATAGCTTAAATTATTAAAGTTAATTAACATATTCATAGGGTTTTTTAGCTTTTGTAGAGATGAAATAGTCGAAAAGAGAATAGTGAAAACTATGAAATCCAAAAATAAAATAAAATAAAAAAACGTGTGCTTAAACATTTTTTTTTTTGGAAAAATTATAAAATAGTTCACAAAATTAACACAGTTTACAAACTGATTTTATGTAGAAAAAAAACAATTCCTCCATCCCGTAGGAATTTGCACCCTACGGGACGGCACATTTTTTAAGGAATATCTATTTTATATATATAATAGTGACATATGTGTAAATATATATATATATATATATATTTGTGAGTATGTACGTAAATCAATGTTTCCTTTTTTGTTAGTGTGTAAATTTGTATGAGACGTCCAAATAAAGAAAGTGTGCAAATTTATGTGGGACAAAGGGAGTATACTTTTCTGCAGAAAAAAATTACTCTTATATGCAAAATATTGTGAACCAATTTTGTAAATATAATCATTTTTTTGAACCTACATGCAAATACCCAACTTTTTTATATCAATATTTATTTCTTTCAAATAAGTTTTACTCTCCCTATCCCAAAGAAATTTACACACTTTTCATATTTGGACGGCCCACACAAATTTGCACACTATTAAAAAATATTGATTTGCGTGCACACAAATCTATACACATATTTAATCATATGCCACTATTTTTAGGGGTGAGCACTATTCGGGACAAACTGAAAAATCGAACCGAACCGAAATAGAAATTCGGTTCGATTTTGGTTTTAGATTTTCAATTTTTTGGTATTCGATTTCGGTTTTCGTGGCAAAAATACCATAATACCAAAACCGAACCAAAATAAAATATTATATATATATGTATATAATTATATATATTTAAGATTAGATATAATTATATATGTTTTATATATAAAAAAGCACTTAATTAGATTAGATATATATTAGATTTCGGTTATGTATATATAATATTATATATTATATAATTATATATACTAATAGTAATATATACTAATATTATATATTTTAAATTTTAAAATTTTATTATTTTAAAAATATTTCGGTATAAAATCGAAACCGAACCGAAATTTTTGGTTTCGGTTTTTTCGGTTTTGCATATATATGGCTCGGTTTCGATTTTTTATATTGGGTAATTCGGTTATTTCGGTTTTGGCTATTCGGTTCGGTTCGGTAACCGAACCGAGCCATGCTCACCCCTAACTATTTTTATATATAAATTACATTATTATTTATAAAAGTGCATCATACCTGTAGGGTGCAATTTTTTACGGAACGAATGTAGTAGTATTTTTATGCATAAACTTAGAATGCATTGATATGCCACATATTTATTTTTGGACTTTAATCTTGATTGTAGACTTCAATATGTACGACTCATTTTAATATTTATGGTTAAAGAAATAGGATTAATTCTATATAAATACATCACATTTTACTCAACTTTTAATTTAATCCCCAGTTTCACGATTGTTATTAAAAAACTCAACCTTTAAAGGATTTCAATTCGATATACATTTTTTATTTTCGGCCCGCAATTGATGATTTGTCTCGCTGGAGCGCGTGAAAGGTTGTCACGCTGGCGTATACGTATTAAATTACATTTTTATTTTTTATTTTTTAGTTTTCACACCATATATCACATAAAAAAATAACAAAAATTTATATTAAAAAGATTTTTTTGAGTGTCGTTTCAAGTCTACCTTGAATTTGGTGTAAAAAAAAAAATTCATCGTATTTCTCATTCAAAAAAACTTTTTTCAATATAGATTTTTGTTATTCTTTTATATATATTATATATGATGTGAAAACTAAAAAATAAAAAAAATGTAATTTAATACGTGAACGCCAACGTGACAACCTTTTACGCGCTCGGGTGAGACACGTCAGTTGTCCGTCAGAAATAAAAAATTGTGTAATGAATTGAAATTATTTAAAAGGTGATTTTTAATAATAATCGTGAAGTTCAATATTAAATTGAAAGTTGAGTAAAATGTGGTGCGTTTATATAGAATTAACCCCACTTCCTGTCTTCAAATGTTTGTGGCGTTCTTTTAGCATAAAAAATAAGAAAAGTACAATAATTCTATATATTTAGTGGAGAGTCTGAAATAAAAATTTTGAAGACAGAAATTTTAAAAAATATTTTTATTTTTTGATATGCAAACTTTTGTGGAATTAATTAAAAAGAAAAATAAGTAAACATATTTGAATTTATATTAAAAAATCATTCATGCTTAATTGATTTTTCAATATAAATAAAAAATTTCAATAATAATAATGATAATTTTTTTAAAATACAATTAAATTGCACAATGGAATTAGATGTCTGAGAATTGTGGAAGTAAAAGTGTAAATTATCCCCACACTAGTCGCAAACACATTAGGCTTGTTAGTTGAAGTGTCAACCAATCACATTGTATGAGAACACAGAGCTAAAGCCTAAAGCAGTGTGAATTTTTCACGTGGGTTCATTAAAAAAAAAAAACCTTTTATTTTGTCCATAGGCAACAATTTTCTTCAAATAAGTAGTATTATGTGCCATATTTTTATTATTGTTAGGTAATAGTGATAAACTAGATGTAAGCATTTATTTATTCTTAAAATTAAACTCGACATTTTTCAGTAATAGTGATAAATTATACTCCCTCCGTCCCAGAGGTGTTTTCACCTTTGGGATGACACGTTTTTTAAGAAAAGTAGAGTGTTGTGTAAAGTTATATTATTAAAATAGTGAGATTAGTTGGATTGTGATGATAAAGCTAAAGCAATAGTTTCCATTTATAGGGTGTGAAAACAATTGTGGGACGGACGAAAAAAAAAGTATGAAAATAATTATGGGACGGAGGGAGTAGAGCTTTTAAGTAAAAGTTTTGCATCAACTACTCTTATAGCTACACATAAATGATCTTTGCCAAGTAATAAGATGGAAAGAAAATGGAGAACAAGTCACCAACCTTATCTTAGTTGGAGAGATTTTGTTTAATGCTCAAGAAAAACAATATTAAAAATTATAAATTCTATAAGTAAAAAATAATGTGGTCTTCTATTAAAATAAGAGATTATATTTTTATTTGCCTCACATTTTTTAATTTGGTCCATCTATTTCACGCTTTCTGAAATTTATCATATACGTTTAAAATTATTTGTCTTTTAATACACTTACCAGTTATAATAGATTTTTGTAACTGGTTACCTCCACTTGAAAATATAATTTAATTTAAAATATGCCAAATGTGTAATTAATTTATTTAATTTTGATTTTTGGACGGGTCGAGCTTATTACTCAAATGGGTCGGGCTTATTAAGGTGGAGAGGAAATCAACTTACGAATTCAAAAGGTTACACACACACACAATACCCTATTAAAATATGAGAGAACTACAAACACAACGAGAAAACCCTAAATCCAATGAATTGAAGGGTTGTAAATGATTCAAACTGACCATAAGGGAGCGATTCAAGCATGATGTTTTAAAATCCAAGTAGAAACTAAGATCCTCCTCCTTTATACGGTAAAATTCTTGACTTTTTTTTTTTTTTTTGCTTTTAGGGTTTACACCTTTTTGAAATTTGATGTAAAATTAAGGCTTGACATTTTTCTACAGAAATTAAGGCTTTCAAAGAGAATAAAATTGATTATACAGTTGGCATATAAAATTAAATTATATTTCTGGGTGGAGGTGAACGGTTACACAACCTATTGTAACCAATAAATGTACTAAAAATAAAATACTTTTGTGAGCAATTACCGAAATAAAAAAATAACATGTAGAAATTAAATGTTAAAATAATTTATTATTGGAAATTTGGTCGATAAATTTAATTCCTAATTAATAAAATCGATTGGACTTTAAAAGCCTAATAAATTCAATCGGGCCTCAAAAGCCTAATAAATCAAATTGAGTCTTAAAAGCCTGATAAATCAAATTGAGCCTTAAAAACCTAACAAATTCAATTGGGCCTTAAAAGCCTAATAAATTAAATTGGGTCTTAAAAGCCTAAAATATTCAATTGGGTCTCCAAAATTCAATTAAATATTTTGGGTCTCTAAAGTCCAATAAAATATTTTTGGATTTTTAAAGTCATCAAGCTCAATCTTTGAAAAAGCCCGAGAAATCAGATCTTCATAAATATTTTTGAAGATTATCAAATCTGACATCTTTTAGGAATATTCCTTAAATCATATCTTCCAGCCCATCAAATCTGGCCTACAAATCTAGATTTCTACACCTATAAATAGGGTTTCATTCTAGTCATTTTCATTCACAATAAGGAGTCAAGAAGATCGGAGCTTAGAAAGAAGCATCAAGATCCAAGACTTCAAGCTTCATCAACAAAGGCATTTTGATCCGGGATCACGGTGGGAAGCCTTCGGTCGACGTTCTTCATCAACATAGGAGTTCGATTCGAGAAACACGGCACTAAGCCTCTCCAATCAATGCTCAACGACAAGTCCTTAACGACAATCAACACCGCTCATCTACATCGACATCTCCATAGGGAGTCCAAATGTGAATATTCAACAAAATCCTTCCAACAAGACAATATTAATTGAAATAAGGCTTAACACCTTCAAATTAATATCAACTTCAACATCAAATCAGACTCAACTCCGAAGATCAACAAAGTCCTTTCAATAAGGCAATATTAATTTAAAATAAGGCTTAACGTCCTCAAATTAATATCAACTTCAAAATCAATCGGACTCAACTCTGAAGATCAACAAAGTCCTTTCATAAGGCAGCCTTAATTCGAAAGAAGGCTCAACACCCTCGAATTAACGTCCAACTCCAAAGTCAACTTCGGACCAGCTCCGACATATCAACAAAGTCCTTCTAAAGGCAACGTTAATTCGAAACAAGACTCAACGTCCTCGAATTAACGTCCAACTCCAAAGTCAACCTCGGACCCAACTCAGAGAAACCCGCAAATCAAGTCAAGACCAAGTCAACACTCGAAGAGAAGAATCAGAGGATTTCATAGAGATTGAGCCTGAAACGATCGCTTTTGATATCTTTAAATTCAAATATAATTCTTTGTAATTTCCTTTTCTTGTAGACCTCGTCTTAATCGCAGGAAAAGATAATGGAAGCCAAACAGTAAATTCAAAGCAGAACATTATTAATGATATCGTAGCCAACAACAAAAATTCAAAACCCACACTTGATAAAAATGTGATTCATTGTTTATTATTTAAGTCATGTATGATATTCTTGTAAATTACTCAGAAAAACATTTCATACTTATGATGTTGGTAGGTTTGCATCTGTTTCTAATACGCTCTTGTAAAAACTCGATCCTATTAAATATATCTTGAGAACCATTGTTTCTCTTCTAAAATGTCCTCCTACGCCCCCTAAGATTTTTCTTTTGGTTGAACTATGAGGTGAATCATTTTCTTGTTCAGTTGGCTAGCCAATGTCAACATTTGTTGCAACGTCATCGGCCTCCACAGAGCACGTGACAATCGACCTTCGTAATGCTGCCACCGCCACCTCCACTAGGACCGAAAAGTCATTTTGATCATACTTATCCTTGAATCTTTTTTTTAAGCCTCGTCCTACTTTTTATCTTGTGTGGCCTATCAAACGAATCCATTAGTATACTAAAAAACAGAGAGAATATATAAATTTTCATTCTCATTAAATAATTAAAAAGAAGTGCCCCTGAATACAAATTAAAAGGTGAATATTTATAAGTAAATAAAAAATAAAACATACTCCATTTATCTTCAATATTTATTCTCATTTTTTATTTTCGTTCGTCTCCTAACTTTATTCTCATTTCCTTTTTAGAAAGTATTATTTTATTATCACACTCACAAATAATCACTTTATTCTCTAGTGGATCCCATAAATATTTCACAATATTCTTATTTTATCTCATTTTTATAAAAATTCATATCCACAACGTAGATAGAATTTACTAATCACGTTTGTTTATGTGGCCTTATGTCAT
>JAPKLY010000116.1:408064-512596 GCA_026898435.1 Prunella vulgaris
TTTGTGTTCTTGGATGTAAAATATGAGGAGGGAGTAGAAAGTTTAGATAGAGAAATATTGCAAGAGTGGTAGCATTGATTTTCAGAATTGTGAGAGTCGTTTGAATAGTACAAGAGAGGTCTTATTTATAGGTGTGTGAGTGTGAGACGGCACCTTACGAGCTTATGTGGCTTCCGGTGTTGACGAGGATTCCTTACCCTCGTCTTGGTCTCTCACACTGCTCCATTTATAATGCCTCATCCTACTACTATGTCTTAGACTAGATGGGCCTCATTAAAAACCTCGCCGTAAACCACCCTTGTGGATAAACCGGACGGAGGGAAAAAGAGCACACCATCGGAGTTCTATTCGACTGATAGGCGAGCTCGTCGGCGAGCTTCGGAGATGAGCCTAGGCGGTTCGGGCGAGCTCCAGGGCGGGCTCTGGTGCCTTGTGATCCACGAACGTTATGTGATGATGGAGCTCGGCGAGACCTTCCCAGGGATAAAAGGCGAGCTCTGGGCGAGCTCCGCTTGTAGGTTACCTCCATGTGGGCGAGCTCCGCATCTTCAAGGATCCTGATGGGTCCTGGCGACCTGCTAAGCCTTGCGTAATTGCCCCTTGTCGATAGTGTTAGTTCGCCATATCAACACACAAAAAGATGAATAAATTTGGGGAACTGACATAATAGTATACACCCAATTCACGAATCTATACTTTCATTTCACATTTTAAATCAAATTTATTATACACACTTCAATTACATTTGTTAATATATTTCAATTACATTCATCCACATATATTTTTTTGGATTAAATATTTATAAGCCCTGTAACTTTGTTTCATTTTGAATTTGGTCCTTTAGATTATACATTTTGATTTTGGTCCTGTAAATTTAAAAATATCTTTATTTTGGTCCTGTATATTTGTAAAAAGTCAAAATCAAAATATTTTTAAACTTATAGAACCAAAACCAAAATATGTAATTCATGTGGACCAAATTCAAATTTGTGACAAATTATAGGACTATAAAAATTTTAATTTTTTTTTGTACATCCAATTATGCAATGCACATGATTAAAATAAATAAAAAACATGCAAATGCCTGTCAAATGAGGTCACAATTTTCAGCTCTTGTTTGTTCCATCCATCTTCTTCTACTGTCTGCGGGCCCCACCATTTTCATTGGAGCTTACTGCAGACAAGCACACACCCCCACCACCAAATGGGTGGCTATAATATTCATTCGCAATTATCACGTGCTTAGCGCCTCCATTAATGGTGGCGCATCGTTGCGCACACATGTAAAACCTAAAGCAAAACAACGTGAAAAACCTCATCCATATCTGCCCCCCTCCCTCTCTCTCTCTCTACCTCTGCCTACCCCTTTTGCTCCTTTTTCAAATTTACTCATCTTTATATAGGATTCATCGCTTTTTTTTTCCCTCTTCAGCAACTGAAAACCACTGTTTTGTGATCGTTTTGGCGAAAGAAATCATCCTGGAAGTATATTATCTGCAGAAGCTGAAGGGCTGTTTGTGTTTCTCTCTGTGAAACATTTTGTCGAACATGTGGAGTGCGAGACATTCTTCTGATGTTCAGAAGCAGGGAAAGGCGCCGGAGGCGTCGAATTTTGCTCAAACTTGTAATCTTTTGAGCAGGTACATGAAGGAGAAGGGTAGTCTCAGAGATTTGAATCTTGAAATTGGTGGAAAAGTAGAGAGCCTCGAAGCCCTAGGTATGAATTCTCTGGTGTGATTTATTAGATAGATCTGCAGGATTTTAGGAGATATGAAGCTCTTGTGATGCTAAGAATGCCCCCTTTTTCTTGTTTTTAGCAAGGATTTTGAAAATTGATCAATTTCTTGCTTCATCTCAGTGAAACCCGGGTCATCTCTAACTGGATCACCTTCCACAAGTAAGAATTTGCAGACGAATTCTGGAAAATCAGGGGAAGAACATTCTCCCATTGTTACCATGGAAGAAACGTGCAACAAAGCTAGCACAAGGTTTTTTGCTTTGTCTTATAAACAACTTTAGAAAATAGAACAATCTATCCAAGGGGAACCATAGGCCTTTCTCTCTCATGCTTTATTTTATTGTTTCCCCAGTTGACACTATTTTTGGATCACTTTCTTTACTATATTCAACACACTTTAATTACACTGAAAATCTTGAAAACAACTGATCAACATAGATGCTGCAGTATTATAATATATTTCTTGACTTTGTAAGATAATAGTAAACTCAGAAACAGTACCTTTTTAGGCCAAAATAATGAGATGTTTTGTGGTGAGACGATTCACAAACTAAATGTTATAATGTCGTTCACAAATTATGTTTTTGATGATCAATCTTTCTGTTCTTTCTCAGCAAAGAAGGAAGAACTGGGGATTCAACTACTGCACAATTGACAATCTTTTACTCGGGCAAAGTTTTGATTTTTGAGGATTACCCAGCTGGCAAGGTTAAAGAACTGGTATCTGTTGCTAAAAAGAGCAGCTCCCAGATGTCCTACGGCATTACCTCGAACACCGGGCAGGAGAAACCCACCTCGGTGGCGGCCTCCGCTGCCCCCCGCGAGGGGCTCCCGCCGCGGCCACATAATACCAGCGTTAAGCACCCTCATGTTGGCATTTCGTCGAACGCTTGTAAGGCGAAAATGACTGGCGCCAACGACAGTGCTGGACCCTCGAGCTCGGAAGCTCAGGAACAGTTTTTACCTCAATCTGAGGCCAATGGATCTGGTAATTTTTACTCCATTGCTGTGGGAAAAGGGAAAACCATTGATGTTTCTGGTGATGTAATTGATTTTTGTGTTCTTTTGTAGATTTGCCAATTGCAAGAAGGTCATCACTTAATAGGTTTCTTGAGAAGAGGAAAGATAGGTATGCAACCTTTTATTTCAATCAAATAAGACTATTTATTATGAACGAAAGAGAATATATATCTGTTTTATGAAGGTCTCCGAGACAATTTCATGCAAAATTATCTAAAGCTATGCGATTATCATATTCATATTATTTTTGTATCATTTCGTAACTAATCCATAATGTTATGATTTAGATACATGTTGATGTATTAGTCTTTTTTTTGGATATGTAACTATATTGTGACAGGGCTGTTGTTAGGGGGCCATATTATAATCAAGAACATCCTGCCCGTTATTCCTCCAAGGGTGAAGAACAGATTGACCTCAATACATTCCCTCGAAGAGATTAGGGTTTCAATATTATCCTAGGTTGTATCATGATTGGGAAAATTTGCAGTAAAATTGAGTTTCAAAATTGTTTTTAGTTAGATTTAAGTGTATCTTGTTGTAACTTCTTGTACAACGATTTGATAGTGAATCAATTTTAAACTGCCAAATTCTTGTATGATACTTCCATACAATTTTTTACATTCAAATAGTTATGAGAGTTAATTGGTTGAATTGATTTTCTTACGTTAATAATTTCACTCTAAAATAACTCCAACCATTGATTTCGTAATAAAATTGTAGCTGTTCATGGAGTTAAATATGATAGATTAGTACTGTAGGTGCAACTCAAGTTTATTTTTTAAAAGTTACACAAAATACTACTGAAAAGTTACACATGTTATTACTGAAAAGTGTATCTTTTATAGTATAACTTTTTAGTAATAATTTGTGCATCTTTTCAGTAATAAATTGTGTAACTTTTTAAAAATGAACTTGAGTTACACCGGGTGTAACTGGTGCACAGGAGACTCACTCAAATATTATTTGGCCCAGGTTATTCGCACTAACCCTTTTGGTAAATACACTAGTCGGATGAATACACTATCGTTTTTGGAAATGCACTACCTTTTGTTGGACAATTTTTTTTTTCAAACTTCGTGTAAAAATGAAAATTTGTTCAATTTTTTTTACCGAAAACGTTGAACATATTAATGACAGTGTATTTTCCAAAATGGCTAATGTCAATAACATGGGCCATATTAGTTTGCCCTTTTAAGTTCAAATTGTACTGGTATATGTGCTTTAAAGTATATATATATATATATATATTAAGCCAAGGACATCCACGTCCAAAGCACTTCTTTCAGTCTATAAATCAAATAACTTTTAGTAGTATTGTGGTAAATAGATATGATTATTTATGATATGAACAATTTATTACGCAATTGATATGTTGGTAGCGGACAATCTAATGTGGAACAAAAAAAAAAAAAAAAGAGCACTTGGAGTCTTACACAAAGCAAAGGGGTAGAAATCAGAAATCGGTAATTGGAGGTTTTCTGACCGCCTATTTTTTTTTTTAAAAGATAAAAATATAAATTTAGGACCGCCAAGAGGGCACCTAGGCGGTGCTTAGGCCTGAGAACACTTAGCATTGCCAATTTTGCAGAAATTGGGTCTGCAGGTGACCGTCTAACGCCTAGACGTCACCTAACCCGATTTTTGCGTCACTGATGTAAAACAACTGCATTTTTTATATAGCATTATAAATTTCAAAAAATAAATTAAAAAACAGTAACCATTCTACTAATACGAAGTATATACTCATTTAATGTGTGTATTACCAATAAAGGAATGTGCATATAACCCAAGCCCATTATTGTATTCACATTGGGCCATCCGTAAGGCCCAATAAATTTACTACTGAACTAAGTATTATTACGGCGGTAAGAACGACCCGGTAAAAGCTCTTCTATAGACTATAAATAGTACCTACATTTTCTTCAAGTTTTCCCCCCTTTTCAGTGAGACCATTCTTTCATTTTCGTTTTCTTTTTCTTTATTTTTTTCTTTCTTTCTCTCTCCTTATCGGGACACCTATCTCTCTCTACACAAACCCTAACACTCCAAATTTTTGCGATCATTTCGTTCAAGAGAATAATCTGTGGTTACATTTGGAGATCAAAATGTTGAATCAAAGATTGAAACAGCAGCAACATCAGGCTTTGATGCAGCAAGCTCTCCTTCAACAGCAGTCGCTCTATCATCCTGGCCTATTAGCTGCTCCCCAGGTTCAATTTTGTTCTGTTTGAGAATTTTCAATTTTGTTCTGTTTGAAATTTTACCACTGAGTGGATAATTGATCATTTGCTTGTGTGGTGATTTCTTCTTCTGTTTCATTTCACTCCTGTGATATCGATCTTAAGGATGTGTTAATGCTTGATGTTGTTCGGTATCTTCGAGCTGGCTATTGACCAATGACCATGCTGCTTTCTTTCTTTCTTTCTTTCTTTTTTTTTTTTTGGGTTTCATTTCCGACTTTTCTTTGAATTGCAGATTAACTTAGGTTGTCCGTTTAGATGTTTGGGTTACCTGTACGCTGGACGTCTCTCTCTCTCTCTCTCTCTCTCTCTCTATTTCTTTCTTTCTTTCTTTCTTTCTTTCTGTTTTCTAAATTACAAGAATTGGAGATTTTCTAGGACAATGTTTTAGGTTTATGTCTGTGCAATGTCAATTTGGAGTATTGGCATTTTTCTTATAGGTGTTAGGGGATTAGCCATTATTTTACTGATATCAGGGTAGATATGCAATGTACTAGCTGAATTTACATGAATGAGTTTTGCATGTTGAGTCTGCAACTTGATGGAACTATGGAAGTTCCATGGGGAAATGCTACTTGAGTGGAATAAAATGGAACGGGATCATATTTGGGTGCTTTCACTAGCTATGAGATCCCTTATGTGTGGGACTTTTGAATGTGCAAAACTGAAGGAGAAATTTTGAATATGTCTATTTTTGAGTTGTAGAAGTGCAGCTCATGTGCATCATGGAGTTTATTTGCTTTGAAGGAAAAATGTTTTGTGCTACCCAAATGGGTGTACATCCAAACCCACAGAAATATGACAGTGTATTCTGATAAAAGAACTTAGTTATAAAAAATAATCTTAGAGTAACTTCTTATTCACAATTTTTTTTAATTTTTTTTGTTTTGTTTTGTGTGGAGTTGGGTACAATCCAATTTGGTAGCATAGAATAAACCTGAGAGACAATAACCTATAATTTAAGCAGATGACAATCAGGTGACATGAAATATGGAAAATACAAAACGGGGATCTGGCCATAAAACATTGAAAAGATATGTCTGCTTATTTTTGTAAAGGTTGAGGCTTTGTTGTTCTTTGTTATAGGTCAAAGCTTTTTCCAGGTTTGTGCTCTAGAACTTTATTTAGTCAGACTAGTTTTGCTCTTCGAGCTTCTCAATTTTTTTGTTGTGTCCATTAAACTGTTCTTCCTCATTTTTTATTTTTTTGACAGCAAGTAATATTTGTCATATTGACAACATTTTATTTGTTGCATTTCAGTGAGTGGGTTATATTTGTCTTGCAATCCTGGGATAGTGGGATTGCCTAGTTTTGTTACCAATAAAACAATTCAGTTTGCATTTCATCACTTATTTTTTCTAGTTCTTTTCTTTTGCTGCTAATGGCACTCATTATTTATACAGTTGTATGCTGTGAATTTGTTTTACCTTTTCTTGCTTGCAGTTTTTTCCCCTTGGGGTGGATAGTTGATATGGGCAGAAAAATTAGGAAGATTTTTCTTTATTTTTATTTCTTTTCTTTTTTTCGCCTTCCCATTTTGCAGATTGAACCAATTGCAAGTGGAAATCTGCCTCCTGGATTTGATCCAAGTACATGCCGCAGTGTGTGAGTGTTTTTCAAATATTTATTTATGTGTGTGTGTATATATACATATTTTCTTATCTTTTTCTATTTTTATTTTTCTTCTTTATTACATGCTTGTGTAGCTTGCACATTAGTTTTTTTTATTTTTTATAAATGCGTATTTCTTTGTGTTCTCAGTGTGAGTTTGTGCATTATAGTGTTTGTTTCTTGTCTTAGCTTATATACCATTAAAGGTGTGCTATACATTGGTGTATTTGTTGATCATATCAAACTCTCTTGCCTTTCTGCTATATGTGAAAGTTTGTAATGCTTTTAGATTATTTATTTGATATCATCATGCAAATATCTGGAGGAGTTTCTCATAATTCATCTCTATTTTTTTCCTTCTTTTTTCTTTTTAAACTTCTAGGTCTTTTATTTTTGAGCGAATGCAGGTATGTGGGGAATATTCAAACACAAGTGACTGAACCACTTCTCCAAGAAGTTTTTGCTAGCACTGGCGCCGTGGAATCCTGCAAGCTTATTAGAAAAGAAAAGGTGTCATTCTCTCCATTGTTCTCCTTCACATGAATATTTGTCCATGTAGAGATTTGCATTCTGTTGGTGGAGATAATGTATCAATGTTGACATTTATCTTTTTGCTATGTGTAGTCATCCTATGGCTTTATACATTACTTTGATCGAAGATCAGCCGCGCTTGCAATATTGACCCTCAATGGAAGGCAACTGTAAGTAGGAAATATACATTATGTGATCTGACATTACCTTGGCTCGAAGAATAATGTATTTGAAATATTTTTAGGTTTGGGCAGCCTATCAAAGTCAACTGGGCATATGCCAGTGGTCAGAGGGAGGATACGTCAAGTGAGTCTGTTTTAATATATGGTGGCACTATTAACACCCACATAATTATTTATGCTCCCCCACTTTATAGTTGTGTTTGAAAAAAGTATTATGTACATGTGGGCAGCGCTATTAACCAGTAGCTAAAAAGTATTGTACATGTGGGTGTTAATAATAATGCCCTTTATATATACGTACATGTGACCTTAGGTAGTTTCTCCATATTGCATTCGCTGAAATTCTATCTCATTAATGTCTTAGGCCACTACAATATTTTTGTTGGTGATCTCAGCCCCGAGGTTACTGATGCCATGCTGTATGCGTGTTTTACTGTGTACTCTAGCTGTTCGTAAGTCTTTTGTCTCTTTTTCTGTCTCCACTTCCCCCACAGGGCACTTTGTCCCTCTGTTTCAAATTTCTTGTACTTAAGTTCTCTAACGAAGCCAGATGCTAGAAATGGACGTTCATTTCCCCTTTTGTTAATCAGTTATAGTAGGTACTGATTGTCTCTCTGTTGTTCATAGTGATGCAAGAGTTATGTGGGATCAGAAGACTGGGCGTTCCAGGGGGTTTGGTTTCGTGTCTTTCCGGAACCAGCAGGTGTGTTTGTGCAAACTTTATCTGAATCAAATCAAGCAACAAAATCCTTGGCTTAATAAAATGTTCCTTTCTTGTTCAGGATGCACAAAGTGCAATAAATGATTTAACTGGTGAGAGCAGTTTGGATTATATTCTTGCAGAGGATCTTCTTGTGTATCTCCAAATCAAATGTTATTGTACCTTTTCGGAGTACTTTAAGTTAACATGGAACAACAACTTATGTACTGCTACTTCATGTGCCAACTTCTAGGGAAATGGCTTGGAGCCCGGCAGATACGCTGTAACTGGGCCACCAAAGGTGCTGGAACCAGTGATGACAAGCCGAATTCGGATACTAAAAGTGTTGTAGAACTTACTAATGGTTCATCAGGTGTGTATGGTGGAACTGAGTTGAGTAACATTAACATGATCTGAAAAGAAAAAAAAAATTGTGTAAGATGTTGTCATAGCTCCACAAAGAGGGTGAAAAGAGTATGTAAGCTGTTAAATGTTGTAAGATGGTAATGGTCGAGCTTTTTACATAAATGAGAAGTACCAGTATAAAGGAGATTATGAGTATTATATAGGTGCTATGTTTCATTTTATTTCTCTGTTTGCTATATCTTGTTGTGCTTTCTTTGGAATGCTACCCAATCTTTATTGATGAGCCATAACCGCAGGAAATACAACTCTTATGACCTTCCTTCATTCTATTTTTTCACTGAATACAAGATTTCAGTTTCCATATTTTGTGCCTAACATTGTAAATATATTTCATCTCTGGGATCTGCTTGACTGTAATGCACTGATGCTTAGAGTAACCATTCGTTTTACAGAAGATGTGAAAGAGGCAGCAAGTAGTGATGCTCCTGAGAATAACCCTCAGTACACCACAGTGTATGTTGGCAATCTTGCTCCAGAGGTACATCTTAGTTTCCTTTTTACTTCCCCATCATTTATAGCAAGTGTGTGTACTTGTTAATCTATACATTTACTGTAGTTCTATTTGTGTGTTTATTGTGTGTATATATAAGAGAAGTTAGGTGCAATGTAAAATTATACCTCATTGGTCACTCGATCCAGTAATGAAGAGTGTAATAGGTCTCCTTGAATATTTGAATGGATGTAGGAAGCCCCTCATGATTACGCACCAAAAAATCATTTCGGATTTGGATAATCTCAGTACACAATTCATATAACTTTCTTTGCCAGGTAACCCAGGTTGACCTCCATCGCCACTTCCATGGACTTGGTGCTGGGTCAATTGAGGAGGTCAGGGTCCAGCGTGATAAAGGTTTTGGCTTTGTCCGGTACAGTACTCATGCAGAGGCTGCGATGGCTATTTCGTTGGGAAACACACAGTCATACCTCTATGGGAAACAAATTAAGGTTTGTGTTTTTTGAATGCTACTAAATGGTAGCAAGAGAATAAAAAGTTGAGAGAAGTAGCTTTTGATAATAAAAATGTGATTCTACTCTAATTTGTAGAGTTTGCAGACGTCGCCTTAATCTGTAACGAAAGTTAACGAGTCAGTATCATTGTCCTTATTTTTTATTGTCTTCACTTTGACTTTGGTGCAGTGTTCATGGGGAAACAAGCCAACTCCATCCGGAACGAGTTCGAACCCGCTTCCACCCCCTGCACCTGCATCCTTGACGGGGTTTTCAGCGGCTGATATCCTAGCATACGAACGCCAAATTGCAATGAGTAAGATGAGCGGCATTCACCCACACCCCTTAATGCATCCGCAGCAACAGCATGCTCTTAAAGCAGCGTCCATGGGAATGGGTGCTGGAGCAAGCCAGGCCATCTATGATGGTGGCTATCAGAATGTTGCGGCCGCCCAGCATCTCATGTACTACCAGTAACTCTATTTTATCGACATCTAAAACTTTTATTAGCCGTCCCCCTTGAAGCCTGTTTGAGTGTTTCATCTTTGTAGGAGGATGTTTTGTATGATTTTGGGTCATGGGATGGCAATGGTTTGTCAGTATGTGTCCTATACGCCCTATGTATGCTTCTTTCAATGTTATATGAGTAGTAATGAGTGGCTTCTTTTGAGTAAGTTCGTTCTCCATGAGATTTTTTCATTGTGAAATGACCAAATGGCTGGAGAATTCAATTGCCCTGTGGATGGGAAGTCCCTAATTACTTGTCACCCGGACGCTCATCGGTGGTCATAAATTTATATACCTATCGTGAATGTGGCTATGCCACATAAGTAATTAACTAAAATAATAGTGACACTGTGATTATGTATTATTGTATTTGTGGTGGACATGTAAGTTTGTGTTTATTGATTGACATAATTATTTTCTTTTTCTTTTTTCATGGTGTGATTGTGGGATGGCTATATCAAGCCCGAATATGGATTCTCGGCTGGGCAATAAAATCAGCAATTGGTGCTGGGGAATAAAACGTTGGCGTATGGATAAGTATTTCTCTTTTTTAATTCATTATCAGGTCAAAATTTGAAGAATAAAGAAAATATATTAATAATACGTCAGCGTTTTACCAATTAAAATAAGTAGTTATACCGTTTAATGTACAAAATGAATATTATATTTTTACATCTTCATATTTCACTCACACCTTCCTTTCAAAATATATATATTTCACTCAAACCTTATTATTCTCCTAAATTTTCTCTCACTCGTTTATTAATATTATCATATTCCTTCTATCCCGGTTTAAATTTTATATTTTATTGAACACGTATTTTTAAAAAAATAGTATTATTGATTTTTTTTAACTAATAAAATAAAGAGTATTTTGAAATAGTTTGATACCGTAAGATTGTTCTTTTTTTAGTAAAATTTATTGTGTCTTGAAAAAAAAATGTAAATTTTAAATTGAGACAATAAAAAGAAAAAATTTCACAATAATTTATTCTCTAATCTGCTTTGCTCTTATGCAGTATATTAATATAATATAATATCAATTATATTAAATATTGACTTGATATAAATCAAATTTTATCATAGCAATAATTTTAAAGAATTCTATAATTTACATGACTACGTGTACTTTTGCAATTCCTAGTAGAATTGAAAAGGTGATATTAAGTAATTTTAGTAGTAAAATAAAAAATAAGAAGTGTTTTAAATTTAAGTAATTTAAAAATAATAATTAAGAAAAATGTGTTCGTAAAAGAAGTGCTTCTAAAAAGAGTATTGAGTATTATTTTCTTAAAAAATGTGTAAAAGCGTTTAAGCAGAAGTTAAAAGCTAAAAATTATTGCTTGACCAAAAGTGGTAATACACACTTAAAATAGTAGTTAGAAATATGTTTTAAGTATTTTTTATAAAAATAATAAGAACTTTTACTTTTTATTTAGAATTTGCAAACAAGCACGTACTTAAATTTCAAAATAAATAAGTAAATAAGTGTAAAATTTAACTATTATTTCATAAAATTTATATATCGATTAAAAAAAACATTTTGCCATATTTAAATCGTTCACCGAAATGAATGACGAGTTTAAACACCCAGTTTGATAAAATAAAATAGATAGTTCAAGTCAATCCGAAGTAAAATAGGAGTAAAAATTAACAATTTGGATAATAAATATAGTAAATACAGTATTCCGTATTATCTTTTACAGAACAATTAAATAAACGAGAGAGGAAGCGAGAGAGAGAGAGAGAGAGAGAGAGAGAGGAGCGAAATCGAGCCAATTCGTCGACTTGAATTGTGTGCATTTCTTTCCAAATTTTCGAGTTTCAGGGATCGGAAACCTCAATTTGAAGAGATCATCAAAGTTATGGGGGTTTCATTCGTGGTTCGGAAAACAGGAAGGAGGTTTTACCCGAAACCGCAACCACCTGGCGCCGCCTCTTTTACTGTCAACGACGAAGAATCTAACGACTCCGCAATTCCTGTCTCGAAGAAGAAAAAAGATACTTTCTCGGTCTCGACTCATAAGCTGATGGTACTTTTTTTTGAAAAAAATTAAAAATTGTAGTATGTAAGTTCATATGGTGATCTTAGGGTTACGTCTTCTTTGATGTGATTCAAGAGATTGTTTAATTACATTGTTTTAATGTTAGATATGCTGCAGAATTATCTTGTATCGCTAGTTTTGGTCAATTTGATGTGGTGTTCATCGGGGCTTAACGAGCTTTATATTATTTTTGCTATTGTTGCCTCGTTGAGGACAAATACATTAAACCATGACTGAAATGTTATTGGGTTGTTTTGTGAGAACATAAATTCTATCTCTGGGTTCATGAGTTTTATATTTTCTGATATAGGGAGATACTAGGGAGAACAAGGGAATACCTAAAGTCTCAGGTATGTGTTTTTCCTCATAAATCCATAATCAAGGATTTAACCATCTTGAAATATTTTGCTCCTTGGAAGGTACTGATTGACTCTTCTGCCTTCTTCTTCTTCCTTCTTTTCCAGATAATGAAGTCTCTTTCACTCTAAACCTTTTTCCTGATGGATATTCGATTGCAAAACCTCTGGAGGTTTGCCCTTTGTAAAAAGTGTGGTTTTCTTGGGCCAAATTTTACATATATTGTTGCTTGACTCTACTTGCTATGAATTTTCAGAACGAAGCTGGAAATCATACTACTATCGACGTACCAAAGTCTTTGCATCCATATGATAGAGCATCCGAAACTCTTTTCTCAGTAGGTGTTTCTATTCTATTTAATCTTGTTTCTATTGTTGGGTTGACCATATGTTGGAAAGTTAATGTTAGTTCTACTAGTATCAGAAATACATATTATTTGAAGCGTACCAAGTAAGCTGATTGACTCTTTCATTTATAGGGTGTTTGGCTGAGCTTATAAGCTTTTTAAAACAGTTTTTAAACTGTTTAGGAGCTTATTAGCATCTCAAAGTGTTTGATCAAATAAGATGTGTAATAGCATATAAAATCTTAAAATAAGCTCCTTACAACTTATAAGCAGTATGTAAAAAAATAATTTGGATATACCAACTTATTTTTCTCACCGACTTCACCCCCACCCACCCGTCCCACTCAAATGAAAAAAATATTTTACATTAATTTTTTTTTTAATATTATAAAGTATAAACTATCTAAGAATCAATAAGTTGTATTAACCAAGCACTTTAACAATTTATAAGCTACTTAAATATAACATCTTATAAGCTCTTATAGCAACTTATAAGATGTTCAAAATAAGTTTAGCGAAACACCATCTTAATAGAAACATGAGTGTCCCCAAATACTCTTTCTTACAAGTTTTTCTTGACTAGCACCTCAGTAGTTTAATCAATAATTCTCGATGTATTACATTGCCTATACTTTGCTTATTGGCTATGGGGGTCTCCACTTCTTTTTCACTTTTTTCTTGTGTTAATTATCTTATCTAACTTGAATATCGTTTTGTAAGGCGATTGAGTCAGGTCGATTGCCCGGTGATATTCTGAATGACATACCATGCAAATATATCAATGGAACACTTGTTTGTGAGGTAAGTTATGAGAACCTGTGTTCATCTTAGCTAAATCACTTGGAAAGAAATCTTGATTTGAATATGCGGTTATGTGAAGTGTGTAATCATATGCGGAAAATAACAATCATTAATTTATTAATGATTTCTCATTGTGGTCGAAATTCCTGGAAGATAATCTATTTACCCAAATGTATATTGAAAGAGCATCGAAATTTAATATTCGCATCAGAATATAATTTGGATCTACTGTCTAGCAGCTGATATTACTTTTTCTGCCTTTTATCCATTTAACTGTGTTTCTACTTAATTCTCTTGGTAATCTGTAAGAGCTCTATTATTTCACCTTAAAAAGATCAATTGATACATAAAGAATGGAATCAAGAGCATGTGGCTTCTACAGGTGTGAGATTATTCTCTTGGTAGTCTGATTTTATATAATTATTCTACTACAGGTGCGAGATTACCGAAAGTGCTTTCCTGAAGGACGTAATGTGGCTTCTGGGGACAATTCACCTATCATTAACAGAGTCTCTCTTAAAATGTCCCTGGAAAACATAGTGAAGGATATTCCGTCAATTTCAAATACTGGCTGGACATATGGTGATATGATGGTAAGTAATCCTCTGCTCTCAATCAATGCAGTAGACACTCTTTCTTACTGGAGATTATTTTACTTTGGGTGAAGGAAGTGGAGTCCAGAATTTTGAAGGCCATACAACCGCAACTTTGCCTAGATCCAACCCCCCATCTGGACAGGCTCTCTGAAAACCCTGTTCCCAATAAGGTTTGTGCACAAAACTTACTTCTCATTAGGGAATAGAATTTCATGTTTTGACCTTTGGCATACCTTTATTTTCAGTTAAATTTAGAACTTCGTAGCATGAGAAGGAAAAGATTAGGGCAGATTCCAGAAGTTGCTGTGTCCACAAATAATATCCATGGAAAAAAGATATCTCTTGATAGAGCTCCTGAAAGCTCAAGGTTGGTAGATACGGGATCTCTTGCTCAGCAACCTGCCTATGAGAATTTGAATAGTCAGAATAATGTTGCAAGCACGTTGCTTCCACTAAGAAACAACAGCTTTGGTTCCGATGGCTCTCTTATGGCCTCACCTCTCACGTCTCACCAGTCTAAATATATGGGCGTTGTAAGCCCAAGAATGATGAAGGATCAACGAGGCGGAGCACTTGTGAATGCATCTGTAGCTTCTCCTGGTGGGCAGGAGATGATGATACCATTCACTGATAATGTTGCTAATTCTATTCATGGTAAGAGAGATCATCAAGAAGGGCAATCATCTCCCTTGACCAACAAGAGGGCTAGGGTTACACATACAGGTGCTGATGGGAACGTACAACATATAGGCACACAAATAGATCCATTACATGGATCCGAAATGCAATGGAAGAACACATTAATGCTGCAGCAGCAGCAGCAGCAGCAAAGAGGAATTCAGTATGCTAACAATGGTATGCAGAAGATCTCTCAGGTGTTTGAAGGAAGTCTAAATCAGGAAGGAGGGTCTGCACCATTCACCGTTGGACAACAAGGAATAAGATACAACTTGAAGGAAGAACCAGTTGAGACGGAAAGATTGGATCGACCAGAGCTGAGTCGTATGACCATGTCCGAACCCGAAGTAACAAATATGGATTCCCAACAGTCACGGTTGCAGCAAAGGATGCAGCATCAGTTCATGAGACCAAATTTCCCCCAAACTCCATGGAACAATAATACACAGCCTCTTGATAATAATTCTAGAAATGACCAGAAGAGAAAGCTAGTTCACAGTCCTCATGTTTCCGCTGGAGGCTTACCTCAATCTCCATTGTCATCAAAATCTGGAGAATTTTCCAGCGGTTCTATTGGACATCAATTTGGAGCCGTTGTAACGAGTAGTCTCATACCATCTCAAAAGGAGAAATCTGCTGTCACGTCTGTTCCTTCTGTTGCTGCCGGTGGCAACCCATCTTTTACTTCAAGTGCTAATGATTCCATGCTGAGGCAAAATCAAGTACAGGCAGCTGCAAAACGCAGATCTAATTCTCTTCCTAAAACCCCTGCAATAAGTGGAGTTGGCTCTCCAGCAAGTGTTGGCAATATGAGTTTCCAAATAAACGCGAGTAGCCCTGGCACTCAACCTGTGGGTGATCAAGCCATGTTGGATAGGTTCTCGAAGATAGATTTGGTGACTAAGAGGTATTCCTGTCGATTATTATTCCATTTTTTTTTCATTAAAATCATGGTTCTTTACCCCTCCCTTATCCCATTTATTTGTGTGAGATTGAAGTGGTCTACATAGGTTGAAAGCTATTCTAGGAAGTAGTATTATTCTGTGTTTCTGTGTTCTTTTCATTTTTGAGGCTATGTAATCTCTTTTTGTTTCTTATACATGATATCTTTGCCTTTCAGGTTTCAACTTAACTGCAAAAAGAATAAGGTGGATGAGTATCCTATCAGGAAGCCTAACACTTTTTCTACTCAACTGTTAACATCTATTCTGTCCAGTGATTCATACAACGAGAATTTGAAAGATGACTCGTGTAAAATGCTATTGTCGAAGTCCCTCGTTGGTGGTAACATTAATACTTGCAAGACCAGGATCTTGAATTTTATGCAGACAGAGCGAGTCATGCAAGGTGTGTTGACTTCCAAAATTTTAATCTAATAAAATGATACTACGACAGACAAAAGTAGAACTGAAACATCAAACTAAGTGTTATCCCACTATGTGCAGCTGGCTATAGGATCATATATCACCATCGAATTTGGTTGAGACATATTTTCTCATTTATATTTAAGTATAACATGTCTTTTTTGTAATCCCTTAACAAGTCTTTTTAGGCGTTCCCCAGCCCTTGCATATAATTTGATATAAAATTTTCTAATATTACAGCCAATTTGAATCTGGCTGATCCTTGTAATTGCTCTCTGTCAGGTAATGGCTTCCAGTTTGTTCCGAAGACAAAAACTAGGATGATCATGTCTGAGAAACCACATGATGGTTCCGTCGCATATCATATTGGAGAAATAGAGGATGCTGAATACTTGGCGGCAGAGGATTATCTTCCAACACTGCCAAATACTGTGAGTTTTGCTCAGTTTCAGTATTTACTGTGAGCATGGGTTGGTTAATTATAATGTTCAAAAATCAACTTTCTATTATTAAAATTCATGTCATATAAGACATGTTAGAAACATGTTATTTAGGATTCATTTCAAGCTTTTAGAGAGTAGATAGAAGTAAGCAATTTAGCAAGAGAGAAGGTTACAAAAGCTTATACCAAAAAAAGAAAGCTCTCTCTCTCTCTCTCTCTCTCTCTCACACACACACACACACACACACACATACACAACAAGACATGATTCCTTGAAGCCTTTTATTTTTGTAATTGGTTCCAAATATGCTACTTATCTGTTTGATGTTGCTTACATTGACTTTCTGCAGCATATGGCGGACTTACTTGCAGCACAGTATTCTTCCCTGGTATGTTAACATTGCCTAGTTATTAACTTGTACAATGCATTTCAATGTCATTTAGTTGATTATACCCTTTGATCAGATGCAACGTGCTGGGTTTCACGTGGAGGATCACATCCAACCAAGACCCGTTCCTGTGGACCCTGCGTCGGTAGGCCAACCTAACGCTCCTGGAATTCCTCCTGGTGGAGCACCCTCTGATATGCAGCAGTTCCAGGAAGGTGCTGCTATGCAGCAGCCATCCTGTGATATTAAACCTAGTTTTGCTGGTAATCCCTCTCCAGCTAACTCATCACAGAACGCGCAAGGCCAGAGGATGCTACCTCCTGGAAATTCTCAGGCAATCCAAATGTCTCAAGGGCTTTTACAAGGCATTTCAGTGCCTTCGAGATCTCAACAACCCGAACAAATGTCATCTATGCAACAACAATCTCAGCAGCAGTCTCAGTTCCAAAGGTCACAAATGATGCACCCAGCAAATTCAGTGCAACATCTGAACAACATTGCTCAAAATGCCAATTTACCACTGGGTCCTCATATGAGCAAACCGTCGGCTATCCAACTTCAGTTGATACAGCATCAACAATCACAGCAGCAGCAGCAGCAGAGGAAAATGATGGCTGGTCTTGGAACTGTCGGTATGGGTAATATTGGCAATAATATGATGGGGCTCGGAGGGTTGAGCAACGTCATGGGTATGAGTGGTGCTAGGGGGGTGGGTGGACCTGGTATTTCTGCACCCATGGGATCTATGTCAAACATTGGAAACATGAACCAGAATTCGATGAATCTGAGCGCTGCTTCGGGTCTTACAAATGCCATGCGATCTGGGCAACTTTTACCTGCACACACTGCTGCTTTGATGAAGCTGAGAATGGCACAGAGGGGAGGAAATGTGATGGCAAACCCTCAATCAGTTGGCATGCCTGGAGTCAGACAGACGCACCCTTCTTCATCCGGTGTTCCAATGCTCAACAGAGCCAATATCAGTCAGATGCAGCGTGCAGCTATGGGGGCGGGTCAAATGGGCCCACCAAAGATGATGCCTGGGATGAACCTCTACACAAACCAGCAGCAACAGCAGCTTCAGCAACATCAGATTCAGCAACATCAGATGCATGTGCAACAGCAGCAACAACTAATACAGCAACAGCAACAACAGCAGATGCAGCAGCAGCAGCAACAGCAGCAAGAAACGTCATCTCCACTGCAGGCCGTTGTTTCACCTCCACAGGTGGGGTCACCGTCGAATATGGGGGGAATGCCACACCCAATGAATCAGGCTAGTCCACAGCAAATGAGCCAGAGAACCCCGATGAGCCCACAGCTTAGTTCTGGGGCTATGCATGGGATGAACCCCGAAGCTTGTCCAGCGAGCCCTCAGTTGAGTTCGCAGACAATGGGTTCTGTTGGTAATTCTCCCATGGAGATGCAAGGTGTGAATAAAAGCAATTCTGTAAATAATGCCTAGTGATGATTAAAGAGAAGCAGTTACCGGTGATGATAAATAAATTTATGGATCACGAAAGCCCTCGTCTCGTACATAAATCTTCTTCAAATTTACGCTTCCCACAGATGATCAGTCAGATGTAAGGACGTCTACTAACTCTTCTTATTCACTTATTTAGATATGTAATTTTAGTACTCAATCATATGTTAAAAACTCTATGGATAAATTAGCTTAATACATACACCCTTATTTTATTTTAGGATTCACTTTTTAATTTAATGGCTATTCTGGTTTCAAAGAGATTATCTAAGAAGATAATCTTTCATGACTACTGCTCTCAAGGATAAACCCACCTGGGCTATTATAATTACTAAGAAAAATCAAGTACTAAGTATTCTGTTGATTAAAGATAGATTTTATGTAAATGTATGAATAGATAATAAAAAGTTATAGCTACATTTTATTACAAATGAAAACTCGCATTAAAATTTTTGAAAGGAAGAAAAGGTGCACTAATCCACAGTCATTAAACAACTGAGATTCTATT
The DNA here is from genome assembly GCA_026898435.1 of Prunella vulgaris. Classification (NCBI taxonomy): domain Eukaryota; kingdom Viridiplantae; phylum Streptophyta; class Magnoliopsida; order Lamiales; family Lamiaceae; genus Prunella; species Prunella vulgaris. Next base: position 426,980 of record JAPKLY010000116.1, read on the forward strand.
GAAGATGAAGACTCGTTTCGTAAGTAGTAGTAACTTTTCAGAGTTCAATTAAGTACTCTTTATGTCTCATTTGGTTCGTTAGATAAACTAAGATAAATTAATATTTGATTTAATGGATAAAAGTCCAAGATTAATAAAAAATCAAAAACTAAAATTCAATTATCTTATAAATGAAAGATAATATTATCTTAAAAAAGATGTACGATAATAATCTATTGTTTTTATCTTTACTAAAATAATCCCCTTATATTAAAAAGGAGAATCATAATTCACTTTATTTTTGTTTATGATATAGAGGACAAAATTGTCAATTGCATATATTTTTATTATTAATCTTACAATCCAGACATTCAAAATGAAATTATCTTGCACTACTAATTATCTTTAATCCATCAATCCAAATATACTATTTAATAATATTTATCTAATCTATTTTGAGTTATTTATCTTATCTATTGAACCAAATCAATAAGAAAAATCAATGGAAATGGACAAGTCAGTAATATGTTATTACCTCCTTCCATGGTTGGCTTTATAAAATTTAGCATACTTTGAGTTTAGTTTATGGTATTTAAATAAGATAAAACAATTATTTTGACGATAGTATATTTTTTTATTTACTACAATTTGAAAATGTATTTCTAGTTTCTCATATCAACTACTTGGAATGTATGTATTCCTATCTTGGACAAACACTTAAGGTGGAACCGAGTGTGAGTGATTATTTTAATTCGCTGGATAAAAATCACTGCAATCAATCTTTCCTTAGCCCCATGCTACCAACATTGATTAGTGTGATTTTTCTTGAAATTTGTGTGCTTAATTGATCTATTTTGATTGATTTTTTGCATTAATTTACACTAAATTGACTACTTGTGCTTAATTTTGAAAAAAGATATTTGTTTTGCTGTTTTATAGAAAATGAGTTTTAATTGAGCAAAATAAATACTAATAGTAATTGAATGAAATGAAGAAGATAAATTGAGTTGGTGTTAGGAATTAATTTCTTAAATTGATTTATTTTGATACATTCTTATGATAAAAACCACCGGCCCAATTTAAAGAATGTTAATACATTGAAAGCCCAAATGATTTAAATGAAAGTCCAAGAAAAGAAGTCCAGTTGTAATGCTAAATTTTAATTAATCTTTGCAGCATTTCTCGACTTATTCAGAGAAGAAAGTGAAGCTTTGACCAAAACGTGGCTCTTTCATATCCATACATTTGTGAGATACAAGTTACAACAGTTACTGTACAATCTCCACATTCAATGAGAGAAGTTAGAGAAACATTTCTGATGCTTTGTCTGTTGCCGGAAATGGAGCCCAAGCAAGCGCCGCCCCTGTTCTTGGTTCGACGCCGGAAAGAACTCCACGCCCCTGTTCCTACCGTCGCTGGAAAAGAAGGTTGTTGCCGGAATTTCTCCGTCACTCTCAACCGAGCCACCATCTGAGTCCATTCAAAGAGGAGGAAGAAGACGTCTTAAAGAGTTGCTGAAAAAGGTAAAACGTTTTTACTCTTTGAAGAAGCCGTGCTTAACTTCGCACTGCCAGTGCCGAATTTATGAAGAAACAGTGCTGGGCATGTCGAAGTAATTCACACGATTTGTGATAATTCGCACTGCCAGTGTCGAATTTATGAAGAAACAGTGCTGGGCATGTCGAAGTAATTCGCACGATTTGCGATAATCTGCACTGCCAGTGCCAACCTTATGCACAAACCGTGCTCGTGGAAAATTGATTGGGCTTTTGATATTTTTTACTCAGCCCATTTGGTTATCAAATATTGTGAGGCCATCTGGGAATATAAATTGAAAGCAGCAGCTGATTTCTTGGGAGGGGACACACGACTTCTACTCCCTTGGGAGAAATTCTCTCTCACCACTTCTCACACACACTCACACATTTAGTTAGGGTTTATGCTTTTTTAGTTAGATTTTTAATTTCACTTGAAGCTTTGTTAGAGATTGAAGGGATATTGACTTTCAATTGGTGAATTCTATCCTTATATTTAATTTTGTTGGTAAAACTTTCATGATTATGATTTATTGCTTTTTATTTGTTATATGTTTGTTTGAGATGTTGATTGTTGGCTAAATCTTTAGTGTTTGGGTATTTGGAATTATGTGGGTAATTAGTTAGTGGTATGATTTTGTGAGTTTATCCTAATTGAAGGTCATATGATTAGTTTAATGGGGTTTGTTTGATCAATTGCTAATTGTGCTCTTTTAATTCATATAGGTAAATTGTTTGTTGCAACGAGAGTTGGATAGACATGTTTAGTTCATGTGGGTATGAGTTCAATTTTGCGATTTTGAGATAATATTGAATTATCGCAACGAGAGTTGGGTAATTTTCATTAGAAAATCCATTAAGCTACATTAATTGCTTGAATTAACCTTTAGGTGATTAGTGAGGGGACCAAAGGTGGGGCTCCTTAGTATACGAGTGGAAAAGCACGCTAGGATTTTTCTTAGCCTTGTGTGATTACCCGGGTGGGAAACGGTGAACTATTCCTATAACAATCTACATACTTAATTGACGCGTTATTCCTAGGCTTATCCAGTACGGTTTAATGTGTATTAATCGTGATTGCTCCTATCTTTGACCGACAAAAGGGATAAATGAACTTGTCTAACCATTAATTGATTACCCCGTAATGAAGAACACCCGAACGCACTTTCCTCGTATTTGTTGTCTTGTTGATTTGTCTACTTGTTTTCTATTTTAGTGTCTTATTTCGTGAATTTCTTAGTTCTAGTTAATTGTGTTATTTTAATTGTTGCATTTAGTTTAATTGGGAAACAAGATCGTTTACACTACAATCGAGTGCCGACATATAGTTCTAGGGCTACACTTGCCACTAATTTCATGGGATTGATAATTTAACCGGGCACTTACCTTTATTGCACGAACTTCTTACACTTGGGAAGTAAGTGTTGGAAAACACGTGTCAAACATCAATCTTCTCATGATGTTAAGCTGCATTGTTTACATCCGAATGCTCGATAAGTTATCTTGTAAGGGCTCATTTGGTTCGTAAGATAAAAATATATATCCGTCAAAATCATGCATGTTTTTTATGGATAGATACTTTTATCTTACAAACCAAATGAGCCCTAAATGTTTAGATTCGTCTTCGATCTTCATAAGATGGATTTCTCTTTGAATCCATTTGAGCTGAAAGATTTGAGAATGGACGAGACCTGCTTGAAATTTTGTGGAATTGGATTCAAATCCAATCCTTCTGCAGCCAATCGAAAGGAAAATTACGAATCTGGCCATCAAGGAATTGCTTAGTTCAGCATATATAAATGTGTCATCTTTACTGTCCCACTTGGGATTTAAATTTTAAAAATGATCATGGTTGTTCTTTTTTGTTACCGGCATGAAGATTCTCATTATTTGCAAACTGGATATGAAAATTTTGTGAAGACTACCTTATTAACATTCGTTCGAAATATGTTGGTACATTTGAACAAATACATGGATCGAAATTATATTTTGGCCGATGAAGAAGTTGAAGTTGTTATTATGTCTCTTTACTCTGGTCAAATGAAAAGGTGTACCGTGTAATAACTTCATTGATTGCACCGAAACTAAACTTTGTGTAGATATTTTTGAACAGCAGACAAGGCTTTTATTTTATTTTTTTATATGAAAAGTCGCTTGGCAAAAAACAAAGAGTTTTCGTAGTTAACCACTTTGAGCCTGTAACTATTTCTTGAATTAAACCATTCTTAAATACTTGAAATCAAAGTCTGGTAAGTTTGTTTGCCAGAAGTTCCCTTTGAGCCCATATACATTTCCAACATAATGAATCATCAAGAGCCACAGATGCAAAGGCACATCTGAACCTTAATCTTGTGGATAGCCAGACATATCGATGATTAGTTCGTCGACAAAACTAATACGACGAATAGTACATGATTAGGTTAGAATTATTAAGGTTGGATACCTTGTCTGGATGGGATCAAAATCTGCAGTGGAGTCTCTCCTTGTGTGTTCTTACATGGCTTCTTGATATGTCCTTCACAGTGCAGCATCCTGACAATGCCATGGCGAGCTCAAGCTCGTTTTTCAGCATACCCATCACTCGTCTCACTCCTTCTTCTCCCATTGCAGCCAAACCGTATATAACTGGTCGCCCAATCTGCACAATTCGAGACAAATTAATCCAACTTGTAGCAACCACCATAATACTGATATTTCAATGACTAACAACAGAATTGTTTCCGAATTTTTACCATTACAGCGTGTGCACCAAGAGCCAAGGCCTTGAAAATGTCCGTCCCACGCCTCACTCCCCCGTCCAGAATAACTGGAATTTCCCCTTGCACTGCAAGAACCACCTGCAAAATCTTATGATCACATAACTATGGAGCAATTTTGAGGCCATTTACTATATAAATCGACCCCAATATAGATTATTGGTGCATAACCTCTTCTAGGACAGTGATAGTGGCTGGAGTGTCGTCGAGCTGACGAGCTCCATGATTAGAAACAACAATTCCTGCAACGCCTACTTCCAAGGCTTTCAATGCTGCAGATTAATGTCAATTATTTTTGCAGGGTGCTGAAATTCTTTCATCGTCGTGATAAAAATGCTAAAACTGATTGTATTATTTATTGAAGGGCATGAAGACAAGAGCTACCGTCTTCTCGTGTGAGAATCCCCTTGAGCAATATTGGCAAAGATGTAATGGATTTTAACCACCCTATGTCCTGACAAGATGTACAAGTCGTATGATCATCTTTGAAATGGCTCTGCAAACTCGATAAATAGTTAATCCCATAAACGAACATAAGTTTTCCCACAACATGAAGTTGCAAGATTATACCTTCCAGCATAATGAATCATCAAGAGTAGCAGAAGCGTAGGCTTCAATACCCGAACCTTTGTCCTGTCGACAAGAAGGCGCATTGATGATTAGTTCATAGACAAACTAAGATACAAAAGCAGAAATCACAGAATCGGAAGCCCCCTTTACTCACAGAGACAACTACTGTGGACATTAGTCCTTCAAGATTCTTCAACTGAGGTTGAATCATCCTGCAAAGTAGAATGTGAGTCTGGATAACTATTTAGGACAAAGAAACGTGAGAAACAGAAAGGAATCGACGATGAATGTCACTTGTTCTTGATGTCCCGCCATCTCCGCCCGTGTCTGGGACTATCAACAGTAAGAATTACAGCTTTAAATCCATTTCTTTCAGCTCTTTGCACCATCATAGCTGAGATTTCACGCCTTCTGTACACCTGTGTGCGTCGATCTGATAAACTTCAACAATGCTAAAGGAACTAAACATATCACAAGAGAGTTAGAGAATTACATATAGTTGGAAGAAACGAACTGCATTGCAGCTGGAAGCGACTTCCTCCACCGTACACATAGACGAGAAGGACAACGCCTGCATTGTGCATCAGAGAGAGTGAACGAAAGATAGAGAGACGGAGAGGAGGTTACAAAAGTTCCGAGATAGTACCATGATTACATTTGAGGCAGCCAAAGCTCTAGCTGTAGCAACTTCCCCTAGAATAGACAGTCTTTTGCTATAATTAGACATACCAAAAAATTGCCTTTAAAAGTAAAAAAAAACAAAGAAAGGTTTTCTACATAACAATAACCTTGGGGGTGTGCTAATTTGTGCAGAGACGTCGGAGCAACCATGATTGGTGCCGAGGTAGTGTGCCCCAAAATAGTAGTAGACATATCTATTGTGCTCACATCTATCAGAATGCTCGGACGAATGCTGAGACACAACAATGCAGCAAGTTAGGAAGATGAACACTACAAAGTAGGGAAGTTCATCATCACTCACGTAATCCTTTGGAATGCTTTCCTGTTCTCTTCGAGTGTGTGCTCGTCTTCAGCACCCCCAGCATAGAAGTCGTACACCATCTTCGGAAGGGCTAACCGCGCAAGCTCTTGAAACTCGTCTATATTCGTAGGTTCAGCTGCCATTTGGCCGCTGCACAACCCCGAATTGCTCATAGCTTTCTTGATAATACTCCCTCCGTCCCTTAGGAATTTGCACCATACGGGATGACACATTTTTCAAGAAAAATGTATTTTATAAATAAATTAGTAACATATGAATAAATATGTGTATAATTTCGTGAGAATGTATGCAAATCGATTTTTTTTTAGTAGCGTGCAAATTCATGAGAAACGTACAAAAAGAAGAAAGTGTGCAAATTCCTAACTTTCAATCTTTTTTCCAAGACTTAATAGCAATAGTAGGATTTAATTTTAATTATACTGATACAGAAAAACTTCTTCTTCTCCATGTATGAGGATAATTAAAATGAAATCCTAATAAATTCCATAAGTATTAATGTCGAGAATAAATTTGACGTACATCACAAAATTCATTTTTTGCTGCAAAATTTCCGGTTGAAAAAACACATAATCACAACATATTTCATAAGCAGTGAAACCTCATCTGAACTTTCGGAGCATTCAACACACAAAATTAAAATTGTAAGAGTAAATAAGGAATACAGTCATAGATGATCATTTTCAGACAGAAATATATTAAATATAACAGAAAAAAAAAAGAAAAAAGAATATTACCTGATCAAAGACAGAAACGAGGAGACTGTTAAGGTGAGAAGATACCAAATCAGGTTTGATCAGAGTTGTAAGAAGATGAGAGAGATTCTTGGAGGGGGGGGGGGGGATTGAGATAAGATCATATCTTCAATAAAACAGTTTGGCATGTCTTAAGTGTGAACTCCACGTGGATTAAAAGAAATCTTTGTTAAATGTTTTATACAATTTCCAAGTGTCACTATTGAAATTATCATTTAGACATATAGTATCACTAGCATTGTTATTGTGATACTAAAATATTAGGAGGGTTTGTCTACTTCATTAGAGAGCTCTTCTCACCATCTAATATTTTTGTGCATTTATTTTTGAATTTTTTTTATCATTTGAGGCCATGTATATTGTATTAGTAACGACATTATCACCTTAAATGTTTTTTTAAAAAGAAATTTAAATATGGCTCTGGTTGTCATGTCATTGTTAACAAAATTACCCTTGTTTTAAGTATTTTGTAAAGAGAGAAAAAAAGAGAAAAAAAAAAAAACACTTTTTCCTTTTAAATTGCAATAAGAGACAAGTACGTAAAATCTATTAAAAAAAAATTCACACTCAAAAGTACACTTAGAATGAATTTTCTGAGTATACAAATATTCTAAAATTAACACACTTACCCCTCTGTGTAACAAACCTAAAAAATTATCCCTCCTCGTAACTACCATTTTTCCAATGGATATTCAAATTAGGTTTAATTACAATTTAAATTTTCAATTTTTTCTACATTGAATTTTAATGTAAACTTTTTCATCTTGTTAAAAGGAGATTCTTTTTTTTTTTTTTACTTAAAAACATTTATGTGTTTGGGCTTTGGTATTTTTTTAATAGTAAAAGACATCTTTATAAAATCAACATAAATGCCAATGGACAGAGACAAATCTACCTCAGAAGTATTAATTGAAAAAAAAAAGATTAAAATGCAATTAAGTCTAAAAAGTACTTCACATAAAAGTCAGTTATAATTTCAAACTATACTAATTTTCATTTTCAATTTTGTATTATTCATAAGGCAAAACATCGTTGTAAAGAACCTGGAAGTTGTTTCCTGCCAAAATTCGATTTTGTTTCTCAAATTTCAGCGGCATTCTAACATTACGACAATCGAATAACAAGCAACATAAATTATAACTCAACAGAAGAGGTGCCTATATTAGAAGCCCATACGAGGTAGAAATCTTGACTTCACACTGAACCAGATCATATGTGCCTCAGTGATCAATGCTTCCATATATAGATCTCCCTAAATATTTGTGTCGCAGCTTATCAATTGTTCGGAATATCAGCCATCATCCCGACGTACAATAACCTGCACAACAGCGTTAGATTGCCCAAAAAAAAACTGCAATTGTATGTGTTCTGATCCTGGATATTGGGGTTTAAAAGGGGGCAAGAGGTGATTCAATTTCCAAAAGATGCCTCATGAGGTATGATGGTTATGAACAAAATGGTCATGTCATGATGTATCCACAACGAATTCACACGGAAAATGACTCTTCTAGTAATTACTCACACATAAAATTCTGCTTCCAGCAAGTAAATGAAGAGCAGAGATTGTACATAAGTACGAGATGATGCAATTTAGGATAATATGTAAATGTATCTAAAAGTAATTAGACAGACAGAATGTTTTGCCAGAGTGCACATATATATTTATATGAAAGGGATGTTAATGTTGATGATGCTGATGAATGGATGCATGCAACAGCTGCATCGTGGGTGCTCGTATTTGAAGAAAACAGGATACGTCCCCTTGCAGCTACTGGTAGGTAATTGGAGGTGGAAGCCCGTTCACACTTGGGGCAGCACCTGGGTAGTTCGAGTCCTTCCTTTTCCCAAATGGATTTTTCGAATATGTATCTCAAGGTCAAGAGAAAACATCAAATATTATCAGAAATATATTCATCAGCTATAAATTGCTCCTGTATTAAAAATCATGAAATATATATTAAAATAAAAATGAAAACAAAAGGATATTGAATACGCATGCCAACAGAACCGGAACTGGGTATAACTGCACCCTGCAAGCTGTGATGCACAATAGAGGCACTGTTCACATCCTGTATTATTCAAAATAATTTGTTAGTACTTAGTACTATAAATAAAGCAGAAAATGAACAAAATAAGACGAGAAACGTCAAGCCACATATCTTACTTCAAATTCAATGAAGCAAACAGTGTGTCTTTCCTGTCTTATAACTTTCATCTGCTTAAAACCTGGTTGGCTGCAAGGCAAATGGGTATGATAAAGTGATCATTACATATCTGAAGCTATCACACAAACATCTGAATAGAAGCATAGTCTTAACATACATGCTAAAAAGGCCCCGAAGCTCTTCTTCATTGATGTTCTCACCAAGATTGCCAATGAAAAGGGTATTGCAAGGAGGGTTGTCTTTGTTATTCTACAAGAACGCAATATATACTGTTAAAGAGACAACATAGCTAGAAAGAGAATTCAGAGAAAAAAAAGTAGAATGAACATATATGTTCTCAAATGAAGCATCACCTTAGGAGTACTTGATGTGAACTAATGAAGCATATGCATGTATATTCTTAAAGCAGCAAATGCTAAAAAGAACAAATTCAAGAAGGTATATTTTTTCACCTGGATGGGTACATAACTGCTCGGTGCAGGCACCGGAGTTGGAGCGGGCATTTGCACAGGAGGAACTGCATAACCTGCATATGGATCATAATGGGGAGGAGCTGGAGACATATACCTGAGATCAAATATCAGGTTTAAGTGAAAGTAACCATATGGACATCATAACACTTGACAGAAGATAAAGGCTGCAACTAGGATATCTCTTCAACTACAAACGACAATCCTCTCCCTGAGCAATAAACTTATACCAAAACATACCCATGTGGTCCCCAAACAGCTGGTGGAGGATGAAAAGGAGATGTTGTATAAGCTGTTTGCGTATAATCACCACCTGTTCGTAAGCGTTTACTCTGGTCATAAGCATTGGAATCGCCAACTATCCCTGCATACCAACACAGGTTCGAGAAAAATGAGGAACAATCTGCAGACATTAACCCCCCCAAAGCTAACTGCTAAAAGAATATTACCATGTGAAACTATATGACACAGAGAGCTTATATATAATGCAAATGGAATATGACAAGTGTCTTGTACTGGGTTTATTAAACTAATGAAATATGAGTGCTGGTATAAATTTAATTCCTGTCACACTATCCCAAGTCAAACAGAAAGTCAGTAACATGTACATGAAAAGGAATGAAAGAGTAGAATAACCCACAGATGAAGTTGTGTAAACTAACACAAAAGTAGCCAACGAGATCCAACATAACTTCATAGTGGTTTCACAACTAATCTTGGCCCGAGAAACCGAAATAAAACCAAATCCAAATTAATCCTCAGGTCAATAGTGTTCCTTTCCCCCACATTTTGTTCAATCAACGGATACATTTGACATATGTAGATTATAAGAAACCAAAGATCACTTGTGTAATTATAACAACATTGATCTAAAGCAACCCAAACCATCACATAACCAAAACATACATATCAAGTTACCAGACAGTCATACAACAATGAATACTATGATTGCAGATGGAAAGGATAAAGTAACTCACCCCTTTTCACAAAAAGATTTTTCTTCGCCATCTCCGTGTGCAACACAGACTTGGACTCCGCATCAAACACCATATCCTAATCCCAAAAGCATCCAATCATCACCCCACAAAGAAAGTTAATATAACATAATAGTAAAAGTAAGTAGTGAAATTACTGAATGGAATAGCAACTGACCTGAAGCGCATCCTTAGCAGCAAGAGCATGATGTCCAGTAGCGAAAAGCGCGAACCCCATCGGATGTTCTCCTTTGAAGTTCAGCTGCGACGCCTCGTATCCCGGCAACCACCTCAGCAAATTCTGCAACTCCCTCTCCTTCACATCCTCCGGTAACCCCGAAATAAATATCGTCCGTAACTGGGAAAAACCGAAGGCAATCGTAAATCAATCATCACTAAAATCCCAAATCGTGGCATTTACTAATATCATGGAACAAAATACTACAGGCCTTTACCTCGTCGGACGAAGGGCGGGAAGATGGGCTGTCTAAAGGAACTGGTGGAGGGTGGAGGTGAGGCGGCGGCGGCGGAGCTGCGGCTGACACCGGAGGAGGGACGGCAACAGGCGGCCACTGCTGATGGTAGGGGTGAATTCCGGTGCCCGCCATATCGGCAGATCTATTGTCTCTCAATTTTATAATGATTTGGGAAACACTCGAATTGGAAGAACAGTTGTAGCAATAATTCTGAATAATTTGGGACAGAGTGAGGAATTTGATTTGGGAACCCTACATAAATTATACCAGCTCCCAAACATGGCCTTAGCTTGTCAAATCAACTCATACGAGTCTTATTTAATGTTGTTAAATAAATTAATTATATTAAAAAGTGTAATTTTACTTTTTATTGAAAATTAAAAATAGTATAAAAAATTTAATATAATTAATTTACATTTTTATTTTTATAAATTTCACTTTTCCAATATAAATAGCGTCAACAAATAAGTGTATATTGGATCAAATTTATTACTACTAGATTTTATTGCAAATGAAATTAGCATATTTTCATAAATTGTTATTTAATATAATTTTTTTATTTTGTTAAATAAAACTCTATATTTACATACCAAACTTTGGTAATTTAAGCTCATGTCCATGATAAGATCTCGTACTTACAAAATTTTGTTTATAATTGGATATTTAGTCATGTTCGTAATACAATCGCGGATCATACATGTATTTTATCGTAATTTTTATTAATTATAATTTTTTTGAAAATATTTAGTAAATCTATCCCTGATCTTAAATTGACAAAATTAATAAAAGTGCAATTTTATTTAAATAAATTAAAAAATTGGGATTAAAATGCAATTTATTAATCGTGGTGATGTTTATTTTATTAAGTTATAAAAAAAATTATACAGAAGCCATTAAATTAATTTTTAGGTCAAATTCCTCACCAATTTTTCAACTGCTTAACAAGTCTAAAAATTAGAATTGATTTTTTTTTTTTTTTGTCTTTCTGAATTAGGTAAGAAAGGATTTGTAAAACAGCAGAATTGGTGAGGAATTTTTTTTATATTGTGTATACAGGATTTGACGGAAATGACTTTTTAAATATTATGTGTGATGCACATATAAAAATATAGAGAGAAATTTAACTTGAAAAATAGTTTGATAGTTTATGTGAAAAAAAATTTTTTTATAAAAAATTAGTAATTTAGTTACAATTTCGGTGATAGTTTGATAAATTTATATATGTAACAAACTTTATAATTACATACATTTTCAGGTTTTTAGTTTTGTCGCACCTCACACTAGAATTAAAGAAAATATGTTTTTTGTTTGGTAAATTTACACAGTTATGCTTTCAAAACAATTCATTTGTATGAGAATTAAATTTATCTTCTTAACTTTCAATTTTTAATTTACAATTGCCAATCTTAAAAGACTAAAACAAAAACCTCTTTCCCTAAAAATTAATACATGTTAATATTTTTTAAGAAAAAAAAAAACTATTGATGTGAAAATTAACACAATTACAAGTAATTTTAAAATTATTTTTTCAGACAAAATATTAAGTAATATATAAATTAGGTATATAAGCAAGGCATATATCATCAAAGCAAACTTGATGGAGAACAAAAATAAGAAGAAATCACATTCAAGAGTGTATTACACACAACAGACAACAAATATACACTCCATATGCATTCTATTTCTACCCTTACAGAGCTCATACTAACATAACCATGAAAGACATCATTTGATCCACAAAAACATGTGGTAAAATAGCAACAAATCACCCCCCCACCCCCACCCCTCTCTCTTTTTTTTATAAGTAAGATTATTTCATTCTTACCAGCTAACCTAAATTGCTAACAGACAGACAAGCAGACATGGATATCCAATTTAACCAGGCCTTATTATTCAGAACTACGAGAACACGGAGGTTTATAGGCCAACAAAATTCCGGTAATAATAAGTTTAGAGATCAAGAAACACGAACTCATCGATAGCAGGCACCTCGCCTATCTTCTTGAGGGTTTCTTTATCGGGTTCTTCGTCCACTCCGATGGCCATGATAGCCTTCACCCTCTTGGCAGTTCTTCCCACGCTCATGAAGCTCACGTTCACATTGCTTTCTCCAAGAATGTTTCCAACTTGTCCAATCATACCGGGCTGATCAACTTGACGGCATAGTATGAGGCTTCCCTCCAAGCTCACATCCACGCTGAATGATCCCACACGAGTCAAGTGAGGTATCCCGTCCTTCACTTTCCCCTCCACGCTTATGTTCCCGTTGTCCAACAATGCACTTGCGAATTTTGACCCCACATTGCTTACTTGAACCTGGATAGTCTCGATAGGGGCATCAGGGGAAGAGTCGACCACAACTCTTTCTTCACTGATTCGGAGGCCTTTCTGCTTTGCTGTGAAGTCAGCATTCACAAGGTTAATGTGGGCATCCGATATAGGCTCTATAATGCCCTTAGTTATCATGGCGCGTAGAAGTCTGGTGTCCAAGTTGTCAGGGTCCCGAGATGAGCTGTAAACCACCTTAACTGATTGGATTCCGCTTCCTCCAGCAACCAACTGCACCGCTAGTCTACCCAGCTTCTCCGCCAGAGTCACATAAGGAGCCAATTCGGATAAAACCTGAGAGAGAAAAGGAGAGAGGGGCCATCATTGATGAATGTCGAAGGAAATGCTAGAGGCTAGCATGAGTTAAAATGGACATTTTTCTTACCTCTGGAGGGACCATTGGAGCATTTACTGCAGTAGCAGAGAGTTCACCTCCCAGTGCTCCAACAACTGCCTCTGCTATCTCAACCGCAACCCCTTCCTGAAATGCAGAGAACACAAGAGTGCGCTTAACCATCATGAATGAGATTATATATGAAATGAAGTCGACATAGTACACAACTTCATACCTGTGCTTCCTTTGTGCTAGCTCCAAGGTGTGGTGTAACTGTAACATTCTCATGTTGCACTAATTTGCTGTCTGCTGCTGGGGGCTCCTTTGTGAACACATCAAGGGCTGCCTGAAAAAACGGGATGAACAAAAGATTCAGTTATAAATTGAACCAAAGCATGTTATATCAAATACTGAAATGCACACTCGTAGCATTTTGTTGCAGATATTAACGTATCACAACATTTTCATCAAACCAAAAAGATGACTAAAGAGCAATAGAATTCTTTATCTTTTTTAAACAGTGAACCTGGGCAACTGTTCCATTGTCAAGCGCCCTCACTAAAGCATCTTCGTCTATTACACCACCCCGAGCAACATTTATTATGCGGACTCCTTTCTTCATCTTTGAAAATGTTGCATCATTAAACAACTTGTTAGTAGAAGGAGTGAGAGGCATGTGGAGAGAGACAAAGTCTGCTCTTGCGATGGCTTCATCAAAGGATACTAAGTCCACACCAAGAGCACGTGCTCTATCAGCAGGAGCATATGGATCATGAGCAATCACATTCATTCCAAGGCCTCTTGCACGCCTTGCAACCTCAGAACCAACTTTACCAAATCCCATGACAGCCAATGTCTTCCCAACCAGTGAAACACCAACATATTTATTGCGTTGCCATTTTCCTGTCAGCATCACAAACATCAGTTATATGAACCAAGTCCTGAAGACTATATATGATAGATTGAGCAACAAAGCAAGTCAAGTTGTTTCCATGTGATAATGAAATGTTAAACTAGAGAGCATCAGGGTACTACCCCAATACAATGCACTACAATTATCATAATCTCCTTCAAAAGTAAAAAATATCTCTAAAATGCAGATATATTACACCTATTAAATGTTGTTTCCAGATAATTTTTAATCACACTAACATCCGACGATTTTATGGGTCTCCCCCATACCTAAGAACAGATGAGTGATGTGATATGATCGACAGTTTTATCAATTACCATAACTCATAAAATATTACATATCTTTGTGACAGTAAATTTAGCTATTTACACCACAATGTTTAGTGGCTATAAACAATAAAAGCAGATCGCTGGTAAGGCCGTAAAGCATCTTTGTTAAAATATTCAATACAGACTCTACTTCCTGGAAACTTTAGTTCTCAATACACGGGGAAAGAAGCATCTCTTTTAAAATATTCAAAGTAGATTTGAAATTTTGTTCTGTTTTGACTTTCAGATCTGCGCTGCTTATTGGTTTGCTAAGATCCTAGATTTCTTCGAGGCTCACTCAACTTTATTTTCCATGCTCTTTAACACCGTTAAAAGTAATTCAAATCGTGTACTCAATTTTGCTATAACACGACACTGCAACCACGAAAATCATTCTGATCTGATTTTGTTTCTTTAATTCCAAATAACTTCTGGATCCGACATCAAAAAGACAAGGTTATACATTACAGAAGACGAAAATCGCATCATACCAGCTTTCATGGATGCATCAGCCTGCGCAATATTCCTCGCCATACCAGCAAGCAGAGCAATTCCATGCTCCGCCGCGGCAATCGTATTCGCCGTCGGCGCATTCACCACCAAACACCCAAGCTCCGTCGCAGCCTGAAGATCCACATTATCAATCCCAACCCCGGCGCGTCCCACCACCTTCAGCCTCCCCTTCGCCGCCTCAAACACCTGGCGCGTCACCTTCGTCCCACTCCTCACGATTAGCGCATCAAACTGCGCGATCTTCGAGCACAACTCCTCCGGCGTCAAATTGTACAAACACTCGACATCCCCATAGCTCCTGAGCAAATCAAGCCCTGCCTCTCCAAGCTTCTCGGAGACCAAAATCGTCGGCTTCGTCGATTTGACGACCGGATCTGAACCCCTCGTTTTCGACACCACCTCAGACTCCTTCACGAGAACGCTAGCAACCGCGAAGCTGCGCGAATTAAGACTCTTCGAATCGGCCGCGATGGATAGCTTTTGGAGGGAAATGGAGGAATTGAAAAACGAAAGTTGCGAGGCGGATGAATTCTCGCTTTTCTTCAGAAGCGGCGTTTGGCCAACAAGCTTGTTAGCCGCAGATGAGATTGAAGAAGCTGCCATGTTTTCTCTGTGTCGTGATTTTTCGATCTCTGTGCAGTGTGTGTTTTTGTGCGTCAAAAGTTGTTGGAGAGGAAAGAGTTTGGGAGGAGGAAAATTGAAAATGAGTAGACTTGAGATATTTGCGGAGGAATAATTGCAAGTGAATGTGAATATATAGAAAATTTTACCCTTCATTTAACGGTAGCTTTACTTTCTTAAGTTTTAAATCCACGTGTAATTTAAATATATTTTTTTAAATTACGTCTGTAATTATTGAATAGATCTAATTTGCAATACTTAAGTAAGGTGAAAATTACTTTACATTATTTAATTTTATTAATAAGTTAGTGTTGATCTGATTTTGTGTAACTTCATCGAGGATTTATTAGATTGTATTTTGCTGAAAGGTGGACACATTTGGATTGGAATGAAATATCTCCCATCTTATCTGATTTAAGATTAGCATATCCATTTTTCGATCTATTTTTTAGCACATAAATCAAGAAAAAATAAATATATGAGTGTAAAATTAAATAATAAAATAAAAAATATACTCCCTCCGTCCCAGAGGTGTTTTCACCTCTGGGATGGCACAACTTTTAAGAAAAGTAGGGTGTTGTGTAAAGTTATATTATTAAAATAATGAGGTTAGTTGGATTGTGAGGATAAAGTTAAAGTAATAGTTTCCATTTATAGGGTGTGAAAACAATTGTGGGACGGACGGAAAAGGAAAGTGTGAAAACAATTATGGGACGGAGGGAGTATATATTATTGATTTTTGTGAGGGTAAAAAGTTCTTTTTTTAAAGTATATAAAAGTAGAATTTGGACATTCAAATAAGACAAATGCAAAAATAGTTCTAGAACGGAGGGAGTAATTAGTGTTAATGTATTCTTTCAATGATATATAATGTTTTTTTAATAAATGTGTATATTTGTCTAACATTTTTTAATATATATTGTCTATTCAATCATTAAATTTAATATTTTTAATTTCAGGTGTTCAAAAAGATCATATTTATATTAAAAATAAACAATAATATATATAATACGAACGGACAATTACTGTTCTGGTGTGACCGAAAAAAATACTTAGAGAAATAAATTTTAAATTACAAAAGAAGAGTTTTATTAAGTATAAATCACAAGAAATTACTTTTTTATGGAGTCATAAATATAATGCAATACCAAAGAAAATACATCATAATACAAATAAATTATATATTTAATTTTTTTTAATAATCTATAGTGGTAAAGTCTCATACGATTAAATTAAGTCAAAAATTGCAATACAATTATTATAATGAGGATATCATAAAAAAATAATTAAATTAAATATAACAAGATTTAACATCAAACAAAAAATGTTTCTACAGAAAGTAAATTCTAATGTGTCTTAAAACTTAATTTGAACTTTTTTAACTCTTAAATTGAGTCCCAACAAGCTTGGATACTTTTCTCAAAATAGAAGAATTGACAACTTTGGCCCTAAATCTTGGTAGGTGAAGTATTGTGACAACTATTCTTGCCACATCTTGAAATGTATCTTGTCCTATATTCCTATGTTTGTGGGTGAGTTTTTTTAATTTTTTGGCTATGTGTTAGTTCTTAAAAAATTTATTTAATACTACATACGTATGTATTTTCTTATTTGTATGTGATTTAATGTGATATATATAGAATGATATTATGAATTTTTTTAAAATGTGTGATTTGGATTCTAGAAACTCACCATTTAAATAAAAGTGAAATTCTAATGTACAATTTCACTGAATTTTATGGGGTTGTACAATACAACTCCAAGTCTATTATAATATGTAAAATTAAATTTAAAATTGAGGGTCAATTTTTTATGCATAGATTGCACCCAAATACACAAAATATTCACTCATTTTACAATAATTTTTTTATAATTGAATATATGATATATTATTTTGACTCGTTATAAATTGACATTGTAATCATCGTAAGAGTGGGACCGACTAGAATGTACTCTATAACTGGATCACACTCAAAATTACAATTTTCGGGACCACCACCCTGCATTTGAAATTTTGAAAGAACTATTTATTGGGCAAAAATATTTGAGGTTGATTAATCAATTAGTATTTAGTGCATGTTTGCAATCTCTAGTATAATTGAAAAGGTGATATTAAGTAATTTTAGTAGTAAAATGAAAAATAAGAAGTATTTTAAACGTAAGTGGTTTTAAAAAATGATTAAGAAAAATGTGTTTGCAAAAGAAGTGCTTCTAAAAGGAGTATTGGGTATTATTTTATTGGGGAATGTGTAAAAGTGTTTAATTAGAAGTTAAAAGCTAAAAATTGTTGTTTGATCAAAAGTAATAATAAGCACTTAAAGTAGTTGTTGAAAATAAATTTTAAGTGTTTTTTTTTTTAAATTATACTTTAACTTTTTATATTGAGTTTGTGAAGCGGCAGACAGTAGAATAAAGTGAAAAATATTTTGCGAATGTGGACGCCATGTGACATGTGTACGTAACTCCCAGCACAAGTGGCCTTAAGTTTGTTTGTTTTTCTTTTTTCTTTTTAGTATAGTGAAAGTAATTCTTAAAAAATATACTACATTCGTCCCATAAAAATTTACATATTTTCTTTTTTAATTTGTCCCACAAAAAATTGCATACTCCCAAAATATAAATATTCTTTTAAATCTTCACCTTTAAAATTTTTAACTCACAATCTTCACCATACACATTTTACTCATTACACTTTTTCTTAAAAGTCGTACCTCCAAAAGTATCGAAAACTTTTGGGGAACGGAGGTAGTTGAATTATACAATTCACCAAATGCATACAAGATTAAATCTATTATTTTTGTTAAAAATGAGGCCATCCATATGGGATGAGATATCCTCCATCCCATTTGATTTTGGGTACATTTCATTCTCCATCCATTCCAATTATATACTAATACCTCTATTTTCATAAAATCTTATACAATCAAATCATCATTTTTTTCATCCACCCACCTAATTTCTTTTTTTACTTTTATTTCACTCATTAATTTTTTATTAATAATAGAATAATACACATTCACTATTACAATTATTACAATAAAATAAAACATCATATTGATTTAACATAAAATTTTATCCAATTATTCTTCTTCATATTTAACCAAACACATATTCACTATTAACTTGATTACCTCATCTACTTGTTTCTAGCTTTATCTTTATCTCATCCACCATCATTCCAAATCAAAACAGCGCTTAAATTTTTTGTTCTATGCGAGAATTTAATGTCATGGATTTTAAGTTCACAACTTAAATTCACTCCACCTATACGGATGTATATATTTATATTGATGGAGTCCAAATTCTTAGCTTTAGTTCTAGTTTAAATTTTTTTTTTTTTAATATTTAGCAAAATTGTGTCACTTAAAACTTGTGAATTCTTAAAACAATTCATTTTCAAATATGTTAAATTTCAAATGACTCTATCCAAACACAACTAAAACTCTTTTGAGACTTCAACTCCGTGTAGACCCTAATCGATAGGTGATGTATTTATTCAGATTATATAGTGACTTTTCACTTAATTGCGATAGTTATTATTTTCTTCGTAGCATAATAATTTATAAATCTTCTGAAGTTAATCTAATAGTAAGAGTATGAGACTTAAAAATATGTTCTTTTTAAAAATTTAAATTTAATAATCTACAAAGTGTAATTAATTTTTAAGATGCAAAGTTTGAAACTCAGTTCATGCAGGATTTTATTTTGATTTTTATTGAGACCCGTTAGTAAATCGTGATGACAAAATAGACAATTTTTAAATTGGAGGCAGAATCATACAAAATAATTATGACAATCAATAGGTCATGTACTCATTAGATTTATATTATTGATTTTGAGTGATTTATATATAAGTTCAAAAAAATCACTATATTTACAAATAAGTTTACAATATTTGCATATAAGCACATTTTTTTTGTGCAGAAGCAATGTTTTTTCTGCACAAAACTTATTTGTAAATATAGTAACTTTTTTAACATATATATAAACATCCTCCACACTTTACGCGTGCGCGCAAGGGGGGTGCAAATCATGGCCGAAATTGACCTAAAAACCTCAAACTTGTGTATGGGCGCGTCCTACGGACACGAATGTCGCAACGATTTTGTGGCGGCTTGACAAGCTAAGTTTTGCCTAAAAATTTTCCCGACTCAGGAAAATTTTGCTGAGCCTGAGTCCGGGTCGTGCTGACCTGACTAAGTCATCCTGACCTGAGTCCTGTTCAGCCTGACCTGACCTAAGTTAGGGTCAGCCTGAGTCATCCTAAGAGGCATTTTTTCAGGCTTGCTGAGATTTCAAAATCTCTACTGTTACAACACGTTTTGAAACTTAAAAAACATGTTTTAATGCAATTAATTCAGACGTTTTTTTCGGTTTCGGTCAAGACCATTTGTGGGTATTTATGGCCACACTCCAACAGTCATTTTCTGAGTACTATAAATAGTATTCTTATGTGTTGCAATAAACACAAGAATAACAAAAATATACAATATTTTGAGTGGAAAAATATCCAGTTACTGTCAGGTAACCTGCCACTTACTTTTGTCCAGATATTCCGCTAATTTTTTCGTTCTTACTCCGGTGATTTACGAACAATTTCTCGGTTCGTTTTAAGCAAGATATTGTGCTATATCGTTGCTTTTTATCGTTGTATTTTGGGAAACAAGTGTCCCAAATATTCACTAAGCACCTAGAGTGAGGGACATATTTTATTTTAAGGAAATTGTGTTCCTCACGAGCCTCGATTCTCCTTTTATTTTTATTATTATTTTCAGTCATCGTGCACTATATTCCTACATTTTGTTTGACATTTATGTAAAAGAAAAATAGAGATATATTATTCAATTATTAGTCCATACCTATATAAATCAATAAAAAAATGGCATTTGCATATTATTTTGGTTTACAATATTTGTACGGAAGTAAAAAAAAATTCTACATAAAAATATTTTTTTTGCACAAAATCAATTTATAATTAGTGTTAATTTTGAGAACTATTTTATAATATTCTGAAAAGCAAAATGAAACCTAAATAAAATAAAAGTATTTTAATATGCGAAATTTGATCAATCATTTTGGACCACAGCTCCATGTGTTCTTTTTCCACTTTTTGTTCTCTTTTTCTTTGTGTTCCTAATAATAATAACCAATACAAAGTGAGAAGAGTTCTATTTCCCGTGCAAAAAAATCCCCATTTTAGGCCCTTTCTTTTAAATATTTCATTTTGGATTTTTTAATATTTCTTTTTAAATAAATGCAATTGTTTTAATTATACTTATATAAAATTATTGTACTTATTGTATCCAAAAATATCATTTATACTGAAAAATTAACTTGATCAAGTTATTGGTTTGAAAGTCATTTTCCAATAAAAATGACACTTGAAATTCCAAAAATATACAATACATTTTGGAATACAATTATAATAATAAAATAAACTAATCTCGTTTAATTTTTTTTATTGGTCAAAGTTAGTTGTTAATAATTAAAAGTTCATTAACCAATACTCCATTTTTTTTTCCAAGTTACTTTATATCTTTCCTGACTCATTTTGAAAGGGAATTGAACTTGAGTCTTTCACTAAAATGGTAAGCCCAGCTAGATGTCCTTTAATTTTTTTTCTACTTGAAAATAATAAAAATTTGTATACCAATACATATTTCAAAAAACAGGTGATTATAGTAATATTGAATGAATATTGTTGAGAAATTATTAAAAAATCTAAAAAACACACATAATTTTAATAAGAAGTATAGTACTACAATAATATTTATTTTTATTTTCAAAATAAAAATTACAATACAATCTGGAATACAAATATAATAATAAAATAAGCCATTCTCACTTTATTTCTTTTTAATTGAAAATAATAACAATTTTGACCAATAAATAATTATTTCTATTAAATAATTATAGCCGTTCAATATTAACAATTCAATAATAATAATAATAATAATAATAACTTTCTACTGATAAAAAAATAATACTACCCCCGTCCCAGGAAAGTTTGCGGTACTTTCTTGGACACAGATTTTAAGAAAAAGTGTAATGAGTAGAATGTGAATGATGGAGATTATGAGGTAAAGATTTTAAAAGTGGAGATTTAAAGAAATATTTCTATTTTGGGAATATGTAAATTTTTGTGAAACAAACTAAAAAGGAAAGTATGTAAACTTTTGTGGGATGGAGGTAGTAACTTTCTAAAAATATTTTTGAGTTACGACAAAAATATTCCACGGAAGATCTTTAAATGTAAGTTGGACCCACTAACTTTTATTCCACGCTTACGTGCAAAGTGGGATGCTATTAGCGGCCACCAATATAATTATTCCTTAAAAAAGTATTTTTTTTACAAAACAAAATAAAACTTATAAATTTTAAAAAATGAGTAGATATTGTACGAAAGTAGTTCATATAACAAGACAAAAAAATAAATTCATAAATATAAATTTTATATTATAATGTGATTTACTCCCTCCGTATTTCTTTAAGTTGCTCGTTGCTTTTGGGCACACGAATTAAGGTAAAAGTGAAAAAGTATAAGTGATGTGATGAAAAAAGTGAAAAGGTATAAGTGATGTGATAGAAAAAGTGAAAAAATATGAGTGATGTGATGAAGAAAAGTGAAAAAGTAATGAAAATAGTGTAAAAAGTATTGAAAATAATAATAAAGAAGTGAATAGTAATTTCCAAAAAATGTAAAAAAGCAATGAGCAACTTATAGAAAAACGGACGAAAATGGCAACATGAGCAACTTATAGAAAGACGGAGGGAGTATATCATAAAACTGATTTATATAATATTTTACCAAAAAAAAAAGAATAAATAGTCATTCGTAATAGTTGGAGACTAACAAAGT
Organism: Prunella vulgaris; assembly: GCA_026898435.1. Classification (NCBI taxonomy): domain Eukaryota; kingdom Viridiplantae; phylum Streptophyta; class Magnoliopsida; order Lamiales; family Lamiaceae; genus Prunella; species Prunella vulgaris. The sequence continues at coordinate 449,536 of JAPKLY010000116.1, forward strand.
TTTGGTATAGACTCGAACACTAAAGAAACAATGTGTCAAAATATTGATTTTCTACTTAACAACTTAAAATTTAATCACTAAACAATTGTAATTTAGCTTCACAAATTATCGATAAAAAATACTCTACTACTCCACTGTCTCTCAGAAATTTACACATTTTTTTGACATAAATTTCTATTTTAAAAGTTATCGATCCACCTCTTTCTCTGTGCAGCTAAAATCTCAACATTATTACTACCAAAAATATTGTTTTCACAAGACAAATCAAAGAGAAATGAAACCAAGGCTTTCAACATATGAGAGAAAATCAAATACTCTCATCATAGGAGAGAGATATCACAAACTTCGTTGAGTCTTTGAGATTACAAATGAAAAAAGTGAAAGAAAACGCATATAATCCACAAATAAAAAAAAAAAAAAGTAATTTACATATTGGTTCAAAAAAGTCATTATATTTATAAATTAGTTCACAATATTTGCATAGAAGCACATTTTTTTCTGTACATAAGCAATTAGTAATTAATGTCAATTTTGTGAACCATTTTGTAATTTTTCCTAAAAAAATATACCACAAAATAGCCCACTTAAAATATAATTCTTTCATGTTATAATTTTTTACAATACATCTTTCCTACAATAGTATATATACTGAAGTCTTATATTATCACTTTATGCATACTAATTCACATTAATTATAACTAATTTAGCTAACGAAAGGAATAATGAATTTATATATATGTTTATGTGTAGGTTAAATTTGAGATTTGAAAACTAAATTTTAAATCTTAAACTCGTATGAATTGTAGATCACAAAAAATCTAAATCAATTTGGAGAAATCTCGTAACAAAACACAACCTCATCGTTTGGGCCTAGGCAAATGTAGGAGAAACGGCCCATATCATCTTAATGGGCCTAGGCCATTAATAGTAAGGTCCATGCTATTGACACTAGCCATTTTGGAAAATACACAACCTTTAGTATGTTTGATATTTTTTTTCGAAATTTTTACAAATTTTCGACAAAATTTTTCATTTTTACACTACGTTAGAATTTTTTTTTTAAAAAAATTACCGAACAGTGTAGTGTATTTCCCAAAAAGAGAGTATTAATCTGGCTAGTGTATTTACCAAAAGGCTAGTGCGAATAACCTGGGCCTAATTGTAAAAGCCGGTATCATAGTAATGGGCCTAGGCCTATATACTTGAAAAAATGGCACATCAGTCCAAAACTCCTCAGAAAAAAAAATTCCCATGAAAAAGCCAGAGAAAATATGAAATTGAGGGGAAAATATCAGAGTAGCTTGTTCCTTAAGAAAAAGGACATATTTCAAATTAAATACACAGCGTAATCTATGATTACAAGATAATTCCATGGCAATTTTTTGGCAAAAGCCCTCTAATTCTGCAGCAAGTAGTTGTGGTATTCAGCCGTAATTTCCAGGTATTTCCCAGCTTGAAACAGCTTCTTCTGTAATCTGTTCTGCTTACACGCAGGCTTTTGTTTCGTAGTATTAGATTATGTATTGAACGAGATTACGAAGGTATGAGTCGAGTTTCACCTTATGGATATATATTCAGATTTATATGTGTATCTTTGAAAATGGTAGGAAGCTAAGCTTAATCTGAGTTGATGATAGTTTTTATTGCTGTTAGATGAAATTATTGATGGCGATAGTTGTGTTTTAATGGAGCAATGTATGCCGGAAAATGGCTTGATAATGAGGGAAGAAACATGTGATCAATAGAGAAATTGGAAGTGTTGAAATGGACAATGTTTATCTATATTAGTGCCTAATCCTAGCAAGAAACAAGGAGGAACTGGATTGTTAGAATCGCACTTTTGTTTGCTATTTAGTTAGTTCTGCTTCAAAATGAACATTGATTCAAAATTCAAACTGTCTCAAGTTTATAGTAGAGTCTGATGCTTGTTGCCTAATATAATTAGGAGACATCATGAATAGAGTCCGAGACTATCTTACTTGATAGGTATGTTCTTTAAGCTGGTTTTGTTATCTCTTCAATTTTACCTTTAAGCTGGTTTGTGCTTTTAGGTTCATAAAGAAAGAAAGCGAATAGATTTTCCATGCTTGAGAATAAATATCTAGCTGATTTAAGGTGGAACTTAACTTTCATGCGTGCAGTTGAGTATTTGTGCTGTTCAAATGGACCCGAATGATCTTAACAAAGTGTGGGAAGTCAAACCTCTGAAGAAGGTTAGGGAAGATGAAGCAAAGGAAATTCTTGAAAAGGTGGCGAAGCAAGTACAACCTATCATGATTAAAAGAAAATGGAAAGTTAGGGTCCTTTCTGAGTTCTGGTAGGACTAGTAGTCCACTATTGAATCGCTTGTTTTCTGTTTCATCCGTAGCTTCCGGCTAATCTTAAATTTTAATTTGCAGTCCTCCCAACCCATCTCTTTTAGGGCTGAATATTGGAGGAGGAGCTGAGGTGAAGTTGAGACTGCGTAGACCTAACAATGAGTGGGATTTTTTCCCTTACAATCAGATTCTCGACACAATGCTTCATGAGCTTTGTCATAATGAATATGGCCCTCACAATGCTGATTTCTACAATCTCTTGGATGAGATAAGAAAGGTTATAAAGTATAATACTGTTTCTCTCAATTTATTGGAAATATTAGGACATGGTAATGGGGTCTAACCTCTGATTTTCTGAACTATTCGTATTTCTTGGATTAAACATGAGAGTCTTCTGCTAATGAAGCCCAACCAGTCCCATTAATTCCTAATAACATGGGCAGTAAATGTTGGACGCTACACAATGCATTCATCTGACACAAGCACATTCCTTTCCTTGTTCTTATGAACACTATATATTTACCTGAAGAAATGCACCTTGTTTCTAGGAATGTGAAGAACTTATGGCCAAAGGTATTACTGGAACTGGACAGGGATTTGATCTCCATGGAAGAAGATTGGGTGGATATTCTCGTCAGCCTCCTTTGTCCTCCCTACGCCAGAAAGCTCTGGCTGCTGCTGAAAATAGAGTGCAGCGAGGAGCTCTGTTACCCCATGGGCCTATACGTCTTGGTGGTGATAGTAGCATCAAATCTGTGCTGAGTCCAGTTCAAGCTGCAGCCATGGCTGCAGAAAGGAGACTACACGATGATTTATGGTGTGGATTGAAATCAGCAGAATATGAGGGGTCTTCTAAAATGTCAACTGTTCCACAAAATGTTAGCTCTACTACAAATTCAGCTGCAGATTCCATATTTTCCCCCGGCCAGAAAGATGATGTTTTGTGGGAGTGTCAAACCTGCACCTTGTTGAATCAGGTAAAGCTTGCTTCCTGTATCTAATTTTCTTGAGATATTGTTGTCTTCCTCAAGGTTTTCATCTCTACCTTAAATCAATGCAACTGTGCGATATGAACATCACATTTGTTTATAGTAAAGGAGCTAGTTATCCATAGTTTCACAAAAAATCTACCTTGTGAATGTGCATTATATCACAAACACTTAACTAGAAAGCTTGCTTGACCCTTTCAAAGCTATCGATCATCCTAAGGACCATAGTATGATAATAATAATATTGAAGTACGTATAACTTTGGGGTTGTTTTAGTTAAGTTGCATGTTTTTCGTAGGAACTTGCTGTTGTATGTGATGCCTGTGGAACAATAAAGAGTCAAGTTACTGGAGATAAGAAGTCAAAAGTCTGGTCTTGCAAGTTTTGCACCCTAGATAACAGCAACGAAATTGAGAGATGCATCGCTTGTGGGGAGTGGAGATACTCATATGGTCCTCCTATGTCCACACCGGGACCATATCCTGGTACGTGAAAAAGCTGAAACTCATTTTATAATGTAAATCATCAAGAAAGGACTAACACAACACCGTTGATTGTGTTCGTACTATATCTGTATATCATATTTGCATGGACAAAGCCTAGTATTACACCATCAACTTAAATTAATCATATAGGATTAAGTGAAGATGATGATGTCACACTTGCATATGCTCATGCGAAAGCACAAAACTTCCTCAGGTTATGTCATTGTGTGAAAGCTGTGTGCTATTAATTATTATTTTTTCATTAGCCTCCTACTATAGGAAGATTTTGTTAGATTTTAGTTCGTCTTTTCTTCCATGAAGCGTTGAAAACTTGGTTGGTTTATCTTAGGTATGATATATAATGTTTAATAATGCTGCTAGATCAAAACTGACGCCATGTTTTCCCTTTTTTAGTCTATCAGAATTCTAATCCAAATTTCTCTCTTGGTATCTTATAAGCTTTCTCGATTCGAAATGTGTCAACAAATTATTAATTATGACCTAACTTGTTTAATGTTTAGCTGCATCTTTGTGTAAAATTATGAACTGTCCAAGTGGTTGGATGTATGGTTTGACTTATGAAGATGTTTTAGATAGAATTTCCCCAAGTCAACTGTTTATTATTCTTTGCAATTTTATAGAACTTGTGCCCCGACAACTTGATCAGTATCGGTTGTTTTCACTGAAAAGTTCATAATAAAACAATCGCTACATTTTAGTGAAATTTACTATACTTTAGCGAAAACAACCGATGTTATTCAAAATTATACTCCCTCTGTCCCAAGATAAATTTCACACTTTCCTTATATGGATGTCCCAACTCTTTCTTCACACTCAAGAAAAGGAAACAACTCACACTCACAAAAGTCAATAAAGTATATTTTTTATATTTTATTATTTAACTTCACACTCACATTCTTAACTTTTTCTTAATATACGTGAAACTCCACCTATGAAGAAAATGTTGTGACGGAGTGCACAAGATATTTGTTCAACTGGTGAATTCTTCTCATGTATTTACAAATGACGATTGGTGAAATGCAACAGTGTAGAATGACTGTTGTTTAAATGGTCCCACCCCCACCTACTAAAATGACTTGTGACAAATGTATGATAATGGAGTATTTTTGTAGTAACACTTTTTGGAGATCTTGGACACACAAGTCAACTTGTGTAACATCTATCTTTCTCCTTTCTTGAATTGTAGTTGTCTATTAAAAATTGATTAATTATTAAAAGAAAAAAAAACTGCCATTAAGGATTGACTTGCTTAAGAAAATCATCTCTTTAAAAATAATAAATGCTCTTGAAAACTACAGCCACAAGGATCAATCGCTCTTATAATCAATTCTGACTCTTTGTCATAAAATGATATTCCTATAACTAGCATGCTTCAAGCACATTTATGTCTGAATTTAATGCAATTGGTACTAATTGCTTCCAATTGTAATAACACCTCCAAAAATCTAATCTGTGGGTGTTTCCAAGTGCTATATGACAACAGAATTGTTTTTTTTTTTTTTTTTTATAAATATAGTTGGATGACACTATATGTCTTTTTGCAAGTGCTACAAAACAGCTTCTATAAATATATTTTTTCAAAAGCTGTGAGAGATAACTTTGAAAAAATATGCTTCTAGAAGTTGTTTTTAGTGTTTTAAAACAGGCATTATATCTTAAAAAATATATTCTCACAGTTTCAGTTGATGTTCAAAATCTTGCAATTATTTTACTCTTATTTATCCAAAAAGTATATACTCCCTCCGTCCCGCTATATGTTGCTCTTTGCTTTTGGGCTCACGAATTAAGATAAAAGCGAAAAAGTATAAATGATGTGATGAAAAAGTGATGTGATGGAAAAAGTGAAAAAGTATAAGTGATGTGATGGAGAAAAGTGAAAAAGTAATGGAAATAGTATAAAGAATATTGAAAATAATAATAAAAAAGTGAATAGTATTTTTCAAAAAATGTAAAAAATCAATAAGCAACATATAGTGAGACGGAGGAAAATGACAACATGAGAAACTTATAGTGGGACTGAGAGACTATAAAAGATAGTTTTATGTTTTTAAGTTTATTCCGAGTTGAAGAATTCACAGTTAGACAGGATAATTTTGAAGCATAAATAGAATAAAGTGCAAAATAGTTTCAAATCTTGATTATATATATATATATATGTATATATATTCAGTGATTAAGGCAAATTATTTTCTTGTAAAGTTGCATAAATGTAAATTACTCCCTCCGTCCTAAAATTACTTTCACATTTTTCTTATTTGGACGTCCCAACTCTTTTTTTACACTTAAAAATGAAATTTTTATCTCTCACAAAAATCAATAAAATACATTTTTTTTTATTTTATTATTTAATTTTATACTCACATATTTACTTTTTCTTGGTTCGTGTGTCCGGGATTACTATGAAAGTAATTCCGGGACGGAGGAGTATAATTTAATATATTTCATTAATTAATTTTTCCTGCATGAGTAGCCGCCTGGCTCTTTCAGGAGACTTGCAAAACCATTATGGGAATACTTGGGACTTTTAATTTTATATTTTATAATTCTACAACCTTTCCACACGTCATAAATCAATCTCTCCATTTTTGTAAAATTAAATGAAGATTGACTTATGGACTTTTATATTTTTTATACTAAAAACAGCTGCCTTTTCACTTTATATTTAATTTTGTACATCGTTTGGGAGGGTGGACATTATATATCACCAAATAAGTCTCTTTTATAAAATGTAATTTAAGTATATTTAAAAAATATATATATATTACTACTAAAAGGTTATATTTATTTTTATTAAAAATTATTTTTAAAAATATATTTGAATTATAATTTATACCATATTAAGAATATAGTCCAATTGTATTCATCTTTGGTAGACTAAAGGACTATTATTGGAATTTGAGATGCCATTATTTTTATCTCGAAAATAGATGACATTATATATTGTGAAAGTTCACTTTATTATTATTCTTTATTTTGTATTGTAGTATGTGAATATTGATTTGGAAACAAATAAAGAAAAATCAAATAAGGTTATATATGAAAACAAAAATATAATTAAATATGTTGTTCAATGAAAATAATGTTTTGATTCATCATTACTCATAAATGGAAAATCTACGTACGTATATCTCATTATCTCTAAATTGGGATGAATGAAAATCATATCAAGTTACTATTAAATTTAAAGTGATACTTTTTATTATTCCTCTATTTAAAACAAGCATATTTAATGAAATAAAAACTTTAAAACTGGAGTAATATTTCTCCTGAGGATTTTGCTTTGTTGTGCTTTATTGGAATTTAGGATAAATTAGAAAGAAAATCATTTATTGGGGCCCCAAAAAATCCTTAAACTATCATTAGGTTTTCTGAATAAAGAAGTGATAATTACACCATTATATCACAATAATAGAACTACTAAAAAGTGCAACATTGTTATATCACTAACTAAAATTTATTTTATTTTTTTCGGACTAACATTATTGCTAAATTTTAATTAAAAAAAAATCACAATAAATTTTCTCTAGAATTACCACCATTGCAGTCGTACGGCTTATCTCTTCATGTTGCTTATGTGACGTTTACGTGACAACGGTTACATAAAAACTAAAATACATGATAAAATTTTAAATTGAATTTTCAAAACCTTAAACTACAATTTCATTTAACATTGTTTAATAAAAACGATTCTTACTTTATTTATTTGCTGAATTAGTTGTTGGAAAATTTTGTGAGTTTGACACTCAATTTTCATTTTAAAAAAATTCAATGAAAAATAATTTTTTTTATTCTAATAGTAGTTCCAATTGAATATTTGTCATGATAAAAGTATCAGTTAAAATTACAAAATTTTCATGGATCATTATTTTTGTACTGATGTAAAGGTCTATAATTCCCATTAAAAGCAGTAAACTTATATTTTTTCATTAACAACACATGACATCTGGAAAATAATTTTATCATCCATTGAAAAGTAGAGACCTCTAGTCAGTACAAATGTTAATTTGTGAAAATTTTGCAATTGCAACACACTTTTTTAATGATTGAAATTCAATTGAAATAAGTAATTCCAACAGAAAATTTTCCATTTTCCATTGAAATTTGTCTTTTTTGAGCAAAAAATGAATATCAAATTCGCAAAATCTTCGAATAACTAATTCACCAGATAATAAAAATAAAAATAATCCTGATAAAAAATGTGTTAATGTGAAATTGGAATATAAGGTTTTGAGAAATTATTTGAGATTAAAAAGAAAAGTAGATTAATTTTTTTCTTTTAACAAGATTCAAAATTTTATCTTAAAATACAATTTCAATAAAAATCGTGGTTTAGAATGCAATCAAAACTTTAAGTTCTTTTTTTCATGTAATTTAAAATTTTATAAGAGCATACACCACGTATGTGTCACATAAGTTTCGCACAGATGGAGAAATGTCAATAAGTATTAATTGCAAAAAAAAAAAAGTTAAACTGATTTTTTTTAAATCTAAAATTTTAGCTTAAAATATAATTTAAAATTCAATTAAGTCTAACTAATAATAAATTTCTATTTTAGTCAGAGCGAAAATTATGTAATTCCCTTTCTTTCTTTCTTTTTTTTTGATTAAATGAGCATTTCAATAAAAATGAAATTGATTGAAAGTCTTTAAAAAAAAAAGAAAAAGAAATTGATGATTTCCTATGGGTGGGGGACCTGGGGTTGAATTGGGGTTATTGAAGTAAAGAATCCAAACTAGTTTCTCTCTCACATTTCTCTTTCACAAATCCCAAATCACCTCTCTCTCTCTCTCCACCCAACCCCAGACGACACTATTTTAATCCCAAATTCCCCACCCCTCCATTTCCTCTTCCAAGAACCTTCTTCTTCCATTTCCATGGATTCTCCATCGCTCCCCTCCAACATTTCCCCTCTCTTCCCATCCAAACTACCATAACCCAACATGAATTCAATCTTTTCTCATTCATAATTCTACCCAGTGTCTGATTATCCTTCGTTTTTCAATCATGAGGCCTCTGCAACCACCTCCGGCCGACGGAAACCGTGCCAAAGGGCGGCGACGCCCCGACCTGACCCTTCCTCTTCCCCATCGCGACCCTTCCCTCGCCGTTCCCCTGCCTCTCCCTCCCAGCTCCGCCCCAACCTCCGCCGCCTCCTCCTCGCAACCGATCGAGCACGCCGAGCTGGAGCGCGTCAGCCGTATCGGTAGCGGAGCCGGTGGCACCGTCTACAAAGTCCTCCACCGCCCCACCGGTAAACTCTACGCTCTCAAAGTGATTTACGGCAACCACGAAGACGCGATACGGAATCAGATGTGCCGGGAAATCCAGATCCTCCGCGACGTCGATAACCCTAACGTGGTCAATTGCCACAATCTATACGATCACAATGGGGAAATTCAAGTCCTTCTCGAGTATATGGATAAGGGATCTCTCGAGGGTACGCACATCACACACGAGCCCTCGTTATCCGATCTCGCTCGCCAAGTTCTCTCCGGCCTCTGCTATCTCCACAGGCGCAAAATCGTTCATCGCGACATCAAACCTTCCAATTTACTGATCAATTCGAGAGGAATCGTAAAAATAGCTGATTTCGGCGTCTCCCGAGTTCTAGCTCAAACAATGGACCCCTGCAATTCATCTGTAGGCACCATAGCCTACATGAGCCCCGAGAGAATCAATACCGATTTAAACCATGGCCAATACGATGGCTATGCTGGTGATATTTGGAGTCTGGGAGTTAGCATTCTTGAATTTTACTTGGGCAAATTTCCCTTTTCTGTCGGAAGGCAAGGAGATTGGGCATCTCTCATGTGTGCCATCTGTATGTCGCAGCCGCCGGAGGCCCCTGCTTCCGCCACCAGGGAGTTTCGGGATTTCATTGCTTGTTGTCTTCAGAGAGATCCTGCAAAGAGGTGGACGGCGGTGCAGCTGTTGAAGCATCCTTTCATTCTGCAGTATGCTTCTCCGGGGAGCAATGGGAGGGGGAGTAATCCAGTGCATCAGGCTCATCAACTGCTACCTCCTCCCCCTCGCCATTTTTCCTCAGCTTGAACTGCTTCTTAGCATTGGAAAATTTCCAGTCTTTAAACTTCTTTTACTTGCTTAAATTTTTATGGGGTTTAATGAATTGTGCAACTTGTAAGGCATTACTACATGATGGTAGCTTTGTGGCCTGAATGGATGTGTAGGAGAAATGGATTAGTGGGAAGGGGTTAGTTTGAGATTTATGAGCAATCATTCTGGATTTTGTGATCACTTATAATGCTCAAAAATGAATGAATTCAATTATGGGTTGTCGTTTCCATTTTCTGTTGTTGCAGCTTCTTTAGCCAAGAATTTACTTTCCCTGTTATCTTTTCTTGCTTTGATATCAGTTGGAAATACATTTCATTGATCAAATTTACTATCTCCATGTGGAAGATATGGGTGCACATATTCTTTTTCTTCTATAGGAATACTTATCTTTTGGATAGCTACTTAACTTTTCTGGATGTTTGATTCATATATTCCTTGCTTTTTTGCTATATCTGCTAGATGGAAAAATCCTATTCAACTTCCCCTATTTGCCTGTTTTGTAACGCTCGATAGCCCTACGATGAGAAAAAAGTGTTTTGTCATAACCCGATGACCTGTACAGATTATAACAGGCGACCACGATGCACAAAGTGGGTAAACGACGTCGTTTGCTAGCTCAAGGATGAACTTGGCCAAAGGTTTGATTTGAGCAAGATTTGGTGTAAAGATGTTAGCTAGTTTGAATGGAACTTCATCCATCACACTTTCTTCTTTATGCAAGGTCACACCAATAATGAAGAAGCCAAATTATATGTTGTTATGCAAGCATGTGATCATATGGTTTTCTTCTTTTTTTTCTTTCTCAGTCATCACCATAGATTGTCTGCAATACTTTTTCCCATGTTACCTTATCTGGGATAATTTCATAATTTCAGACTTTCAGTTACATCTTTAGTTAAGTTTAGCATTACTATAATTGATTATTGTCTTGTTAGAGAGTCTACTGGTTCCTACATAAGGTCTATTCAGAGGTGTATGTTGATGTTACCATGAATAGGTATCCATCTATTCAGCTGCTGTTTCCCTTTTTTCTTGATGTGTTCTTATCTATTAAAGTATTTCATCTTCTACTCTAAAATATTAGTGAAAAGTAGTGTCATGTATGGAAAATAGGGAATGATGAGAGAGAAATCTAAGTGGAGATCCAGTGGGGAAATTTTGATCTCAGAATTTTCTTCACTTTATGAGATTTGGATGAATCCAGCTTTTACCCTACTCAAGTTTGATTCTGTTGTAATCTTTACCCTTTTGAGATGATCTTGCAGTAAAATAATCTCCACATTTGCTTTTGAAAAAGTAGTTGTGAAAGTTTGTTTTATCAGTAATAAATTCTCTCTTTTTCATTCACTCTCACCTTCATATATTTTAAAAAGCGGATTGAATCGACTGAAAGCGCTAAACATATCGAAACCAAAACATCCGCTTCCGTTTTTTAAAGCACAACGGTGTGGCTCCCTCCCCTCTGTTGGTATGGTTGGCTGATTCAATGAAAGAAAGTATCCAAACATGAGTCAAACACCAAGACATAAGTCTAACAACAGAATAATTAAGCAAGAAATTAGTAGGAAATGAAAATGTCAAGACAAGGACTGCAGAGGATGATTGTAATATATTCCAAATATGTGGTCTCCTTAAGCATTGACTGGGCGAAATGTATTTGCAGTTTTTGGTGGCATATTTCCAATTGAGTGGAAAAGTAGAAACGGTCTTATAAATTAGCAAATTTATGTTGGTTATTCTTCCTACATGTTGAATGAATCTCCCAACTTTGTCACCTATATATACATATATATATATATATATATGTGAAGAGAGTCAAAACAATCTATTTGACAAGTTCATTTGATAAAAGTTATTGATGTTTTGATTATCTGGTATAAAAATCGATTAATTTATAGTAGTTTATTAGCATTTATGTTTTTTTGTGAAATATTTTGCCCGTGCAACTTAAACACATTATTAAAAAAATCAATTCTATTATTATTAAAAAGTCAAAGTTGTTTTTATTGAAAAATCATCCCAATTAGATTTAGTGCATGTTTTCAATTTCTACTAAAATTGTAGAAGCACTTAATTTTTAAGTTGATAAGATCCAACTTTTTAAAAAAATAAGTACTTCTCATTATTTACTAGAGAATAAAAAGAGACACCTAATAAAGAGTGATGTTTTAGTTTTTTCTTTTTCAAAAAATTTGCAATTATAATATGGTAAATTTCTAAAATTGTACTCAGAAGCACAAGAGACTTACTCTTATTATTGATATTCCAATTGAAGAAGAACGGAACACTGCATGTACTGATTCATCTTATAAACGGACACAAATACATACTCCCTACATCTCTCTTTCAACTTTCTATTTTGGGCAAACATATTAAGATAAATATAAAAATAGTAATTATAGTACAAATGATACGAAAGAGTTTTTTTAAAAAAAATGTATTTAATGCCAAAAACAATGAAAATGATAATTTAAACCTAAAAGTACAAAAAGAGAATGAGAAATTTATAAGAGAACGGACTAAAATAATAAAATAAAAAATTTATAGTAGAGACAAAAACAGCAATAAATTACTACACAAATATTGTGGTAAATTTTTATATTTTAAATTTTAAAGTGTGAAAAAATGAAGTTGACCTAGATGACTTGTTAATTGACTCCTTCAACAAAACAAGTTTTACAATTTCTTTCTTTTTATGAAATCATCCTTTGAAATTAATTGGTCCAAATTATTTGGCAGAAAATGTGTGAGCCTTCTCTCGTATGCTAATTTATTTTTCATGCATAACTTGCTGCACCAATTGAAACACACACAAATTCTTGCTGACAGATTAAATACTACTCCCTCCGTCCCATAATTGTTTTCACACTTTCCTTTTTCGTCCGTTCCACAATTGTTTTCACACCCTATAAATGGAAACTATTACTTTAACTTTATCCTCACAATCCAACTAATCTCATTATTTTAATAATATAACTTTACACAACACTCTACTTTTTTTTAAAAGTTGTGTCATCCCAGAGGTGAAAACACCTCTGGGACGGAGGGAGTATCATAAATGATGGAAACATTTATTTTTCCATTCTTGAATTTTTATATTGATATTTATCAACTTTACTTATAAAGAGGGGCCAAAATAGTAATTTTTTTTACAATATTTCTTTTGACGAAAATTGCTAAAGAAAATCTTCCATTTAAAGTCCATTGTTATGCTGAAAAAGAAAAGTTAAATCATGCATTAATGTTTATAATTCCTACCATTTTTATTGTCACACAAAATTCTATCTCAATTCCCATGTCATATGAATAATTAATTAATACGATTTATATTGTCCATATAAAATAGTGTAGATTTTAATAAAAAATTATTTATTAGTATTAAAATTTATAAAATTGATGATATATCGATCCGTCATACTTTATTCAAAAATGTTTAATTTATTGTTAAAAGATATATTGAAAAATATAGTCATGTAAGTGTAAATAAGAAATATTTGAAAATATTAGTTTTATAGGGTAAAATTATATTTAAGTAAAAACGAGCCATCTATATCACGACGGAGGGTGTATATAGATAGGTCTCACATGAATCGATTTTTCAACTATTATTGTATTATATATAAATTATCACTTTTAAAAATCAAATATTATTTTAATAGCGATGGTTGATATATTTAATAGTGACGATTGAAAATTTAAGTTCATGTAAATTTAAATTCACATAAGTTTTTTTTAGTACAATATATATACACACTTGCTATACAACAATATTTTTTTGTATTTCATAGTCCATCATTTTATTTAATTTTTTATAAACTTCATGGCCTACAAAAAAACATAGCCACTAATTGGTGTTTGTAATGGGCTGTCGGATTTTCCATATGGGCTGTCTACATAAGGGCCCATACAATAGTCTAATCATTGCGTATCCGCTAATTATTTAGGCCCAAGTTGTTTCAGTTTGATTTTTTACTATGTAGCAATAGCGGAAAGATAAGGTATTACTCCCTTTGTCCCTAATAAATAGACTACCTATTTGCACGGGTTTATTTAGTGCAAAATATCAAGTGTATTATGGGGTATTGTGAGGTCCGTTCATGAATTTAAAAATTATATATAAAAATACTATATGTGTACTTTTCATACATAATTTTTAAATTCGAAAACAGACCTCGTAATATCTCATAATACACTCCAACATATTGCATTAAAATTTAAACCACGTACAAAAGATGTGGATTATTTATTGTGGACGGAGGGAGTATTATATATGGGGATATAATGAGCCAAGATGTTTGCCAATTATTCCTGGTTAGTTCAAAAAATATTCGTTCGAGTTCATTTTAAATTTTATGAGGTAAATTCGAATTTAAATTCGTGCTCAATTATTTTATCGTACTGAATTTAAGTCTTTCAATATTTAGTTCAAAAGCTTACAAACATTTTCGTTTACAACACTTACGAACATGCTCGTTAAGAGATTGCGAACAGGTTGGACTAAATATACATATATAATTTTAGAGTAAATCTATTGTGCACCAGGTGCACCGTGCAACTCAAGTGTATTTTTAAAAAGTTGCACAACTTATTACTGAAAATTTATATAAATTATAACTGAAAAGTTACACAATTAAAAATACACTTTTCAGTAGTATTTTGTGTAATTTTTTAAAAATGAACTAGAGTTGCATATAAAACTAAGACATAATTTTAAAAAAAAATTAACTTATCAAATAAATGAACATATAAAGGAAAAAAAAAATTGGCAAGCTGAAATCGAACTATCCGTGAACCAAATATTTTACATTCAAATCAAACTCATACTTAAAAAAAACTTTCAAACCTAATTTGAAAGTTAACTTTTACAAGTAATATTATTAACTTTATAATCAATGATGTTGATTCATACACATTCAACATTATATAAATAAATAATTTTTCGCTAAAAGAAAAAAAGGAAAGCAACTTCCAAACCAACTTATTTGTTTATTTATTTAGGACAGTCATTTATTAATTACAAAATATCTAATATCGTAACATAAAAATAAACCTTAGTTTAGTAGTATTATTTTAATAATAAAATGGTAAACAAATATTATAAGTAGATCGAAATCCAAATCACTGAAAATGGCGCATTAAACCTCTATTTCTTGGAAACTTCCTCATTGCTTATGCCGGCCCCTCAAAGACATATCTTCCTCTATTTCGACCTTTTCTTGAAAAAAAATTCTAAATTGTTTAAACTGTATTTAAGCAAAAATTATAGTTTTGGCTTTTCAAGAAAGTATTGGGATAAATCGCTTCGCCTGCAATAATTTGTGGGCTCAAATCACTTTGCATCAGTTGGACAGAAGAAGTCCTGTTTACTGGGTATAGACTTCGAATTTACTCTTCTTCTTTTTTTTCCTTTTTATTTTTTTTTGTCTTTCTCTTTCAGTGTGTGTTACTCGAGGAGATCTTGATCTGGGTTTTTTTTCTTTGGCTGTAAATGTGCGTTTTTGCTGTTTATTTACTGATGAATTGTTTAGTTTTGGAATTTTTAGTTTTAATTTTTATGTTGGTGTTATGGATTGATCTGGGATTTGCTTGTTATATTTCTTTTCACTGTTGACTTGATTAGATTTTGTTGGTGTAGTTTAATTTATCATGTGAATCTAAGGTTGTTTTGTGATGAACTTCAATCTAACAGTGGCACTTAAACTTGATACATTGAGCATTTTTCGATCACATTTAGGTTTTGGCTTCATGTATGCAAAAGGGGTTTGAGAGTCTTGTTAAAAAATGATGAAATTATCCGCATTTTTTGAATGTTATGGTGATAAGGGTACATTTTATTAGGGTTTCTATTTAGAGTGTAATGATGTAGTTTTACATATGTTAGTAATATTTGAAACATGTGAGTTGTGTTTGAATTAATTTTAGGAATCTTTCCATATATTGTTGATTTGGTCATTAATTCGTGCAGTAACTGTTGCTTATGGAGATGGTATCCCTGGAAGGAAAGGTAGACATTGATTCTGATGAGGAACTTCCGTTTAGTGTGTCTCATTCGACAAATAAAACACATTCATTGAATTTCGAACCATCTCATCATATCTTGGCGCACCCAAAATTTTCGGCTTCTTGGGTATTAAGGAGGGTGAACAGAAATAGCATCTTGAGAAGTATATACATCGTCTTGATCAGAGCAAAGATCAACGCCTTGCTGCCATTTGGGCCCCTAGCAGTTATCCTACACTATCTTACGAATAAGCATGTAAGGAAATCGTAACTTGTCTACGAGAAAAAGGGATAATACGGAAAATCCCATGATAAGGACATTACATTTACGTTACTTTTTTGTGGGTTTTAATTATAACGTATTATAGGGATTGGTGTTCTTCTTCAGCTTAATTGGCATTACTCCTCTAGCAGAGCGGCTGGGTTATGCTACTGAGTAAGTAGAGCCGCTCTAATATTGTAATTTAGATTTGTAATTGTATGCTAGTTTTCGCTTTTCGATTTATGGAAGAAAAAGCTGACATCAATCTCCATGTAAACGTCTTGTAGGCAACTTGCATGCTATACAGGGGCCACAGGTGCGATTCCCGTTTTCATGCCACTGATTGATGCAAACTTCATCTCACAATTGACTTCTCATTTGTGGATTTTGATCATCGTGAAAGTAGTTTGTTTTGTTCTACTTATTATTTATTTGGAAGGGATAACTATCTTCGTAGGTTGTACTTGTGTTTCAGAATCATTTGAGCAAAGTTAGATATTGATTTGATCATTTGACATGAAATGGCCTTTGGGGTGTTGCTTCATTAGAAACAATAGGAAAAACATTGAACATGAATCCGTCGAGAAGATCTGAACATACATGTGATATTCTTGTGGACTTGGTGAGATGATGAGTTGCTATATGACATTAAAGCCACCTGTGTTTTTATGAATGATCACTCAATTGTTAGGAATATAAGTTAGGGAGCCATAACTTAACCCAAAATCATGGTCAAAGGTCAAGGATTGACTCCCACTTATATACCCATCCACAATTTTTTTGTGGATCCGATGTGGGATCGTAACAATCGACCCCCCTTAAAGCCGGACGTCCACGGACGGCACACTCCGGGTGGCAACCCATATGCCAAGGTCCACTTCCCGGGTGGCAACCCCTAGGCCCACCATCGGGTAGCCCATTCCGCAGCCCGCCCGAACTTTTTTCCCACAGACGGCGCCAATTGTTAGGAATATAAGTTAGGGAGCCCTAACTTAACCCAAAACCATGGTCAAAGGTCAAGGATTGACTCCCACTTATATACCCATCCACAATTTTTTTGTGGATCCGATGTGGGATCGTAACAGATCACTTGAATTAACTGATTCATGTTCCCTGTTGAATTAAGAAAAGTAATTCAAGTGTTAAAACACATGAAATACAACATAATCGAGTTGACTTGGCAGCATGATTCTTGCT
Source organism: Prunella vulgaris (assembly GCA_026898435.1). Lineage (NCBI taxonomy): Eukaryota > Viridiplantae > Streptophyta > Magnoliopsida > Lamiales > Lamiaceae > Prunella > Prunella vulgaris. Next base: position 466,884 of record JAPKLY010000116.1, read on the forward strand.
TTTGACATTGCTCTCGGTAATTGCTAGTGCGAATAACTCCAGTCCAAATTCTTTCTTACTAATGTAGTCTTCTATATGCTTGCATGTTGCTTTTGCACTTATTTCCTGGCCAATTTTAATCTCTCAAAAATTGGTTGTCCTTAATGCTCTATCTAATTGTGTATCTGCAGTTGGCGGCCTTCTGAATGCAACATTTGGCAATGCTACCGAGATGATAATTTCGATGTATGCTTTGAATAATGGGATGATAAGGGTTGTTCAGCAATCTCTACTAGGTTCCATCTTGTCAAATATGCTTTTAGTTCTTGGATGCGCCTTCTTCTGTGGTGGGATAGTTCACCATCACAAAGTCCAGCATTTCAATAAGGTGGTGAATTGTCATAAATTATTCTAAATATCATGGATCTAAAAAATTGTCTTGAACTTTGTTTCGTCTCCATTTGTCAATGAAAAGACGTCCTCGACATAAACTAATGCATGTCACGATTTTTCAGGCGACTGCACTTGTAAATTCAGGGCTGTTGTTAATGGCAGTTATGGGCATACTGTTTCCCGCAGTGCTGCAATTCACTCATACGGAAGTGCACAAGGGCAAGTCGGAGATTGCTCTTTCACGAGTTAGTAGCCTTATAATGTTGATAGCCTATGCTAGCTACTTATTCTTTCAGCTCAAGAGTCAAAGTAATCTGTATAATCATCTCGATGAGGTTCGTATATCTGTTTTAGTCCTATTGAGAGAATCAGTGCACTACTTTATCTGCTATTACGCATTCATTGACAAATAATTTGCCCTGACATTGCTGCAGGTTAGGGAGAACACTGAGGAAACGCCTGATGATGATGATGAGGTCCCAGAGATTACCCACTGGGAAGCCGTCGGGTGGCTTATATTTTTGACTTTGTGGATATCTGTTCTCTCTGGATATCTCGTTGATGCAATACAGGTAACTGATCTTGTAACACTTCTAAAGGAAACAGAAAGGGTTGGGGGTTATATTACTAATACTAGAAATGTTGAATTGAGGTGACGAAACAATTTTATTTTCCTGTCCTGATTTAAATTCTGCTGCCTTTGGTTTTCTGTATCAACTGCAATGGAATCACTATGAAAAATCAATATCTTATCGCTCTTTTATGGAGGCATTGGATTTTAAGCTTGATCATAAGGGATGATCGATTTGACTCATTTCAACTAATTGTATCCCAAGCTGAATACTTAGAAAAAGGAAATACTTCTCTAGACTTTACCAATGAAAACTATCAGATTTATAATTCTTACGATCAAAATCTTTGCAGGGAGCTTCTGATTCGATGAACATGCCACTTTCTTTTATTAGTGTTATTCTACTACCAATTGTCGGGAATGCTGCAGAACATGCTAGTGCTATCATGTTTGCAATGAAGGACAAGCTTGTGAGTACTACAATATCGTAGCTATCTGCTGAACCGAGTATCAAATTGTTGGTTCAATTGACTGTTTTTGTTTTCAGGATATTACTCTTGGAGTTGCAATTGGATCATCTACCCAGATATCGATGTTTGTGGTAAAGCCTTTCGAACTTCTTCGTATCATCATCTTATAGTATTATTGCTCCACTTCCTTTTGCTCAAGGAAAATGAAATTAGACAGTAGGTTTTTTATGTTCAAAACTTTGGGTTGAAGTGATTATGCGGGTTTGATGATTGAGGTCGTGGTTTATGTAGATTCCGTTTTGCGTGATTGCTGGTTGGATCATGGGAAAGCCTATGGATTTGAACTTTCAACTCTTTGAGACTGCGACACTATTTATCACAGTGTTGGTTGTGGCCTTCATGCTTCAGGTTTGTTTCGTCCTCTTTGAACTCTTTGGTGCTTTTTCCAAAAAAGTAGGTCTCCGTTGAAACCCGGGTTCACACGAGCTCTTCTTTTCAAGTATCACTATTTCGTATACATAGTGTCACTATTTAGAATAAGAAAGCTTTCCTAATCTAAAGGTACCTACCTTAGTGCTGTATATATCAGTTTCATTAGCCTCTTTACCATCTTGCTTTTCCGAATGCAGGAAGGCCAATCGAACTATTTCAAAGGTTTGATGCTTATTCTGTGCTATCTGATCGTAGCCGCCAGCTTCTTTGTGCACGTCGATCCATCAAAGGGTGAGTCCTGATCAACTTTTTATGATTTACATCGATCCAACTTGAGTTTTTTCGTGCCAAATGACACACGTTAAGTAATTCAACTGGTGGATCGCTCGATGCTCATCTTGTGTGCAGATGATGACTGAGTTGATCGACGAATGAAGCTTCCGATGCTCAAGGTCCCACTTAACCCTCGAACAGCGATAGGAACATCTAGCAGCTCATCATCTATTATTTTTGTTCTTTGGCGAGAAATGGTGACGTGGCATTTGCTCCTGAAGGGATTCTGTGCGCCTACGGCCAGTACGTCCCGACTTCTCACGTTTGTTGTATTCTTTTTACGTTGCTCTGCTAAGATCAAGGTCCGAACAGCAGCTTAAGAAAGCTGGTTTCTGGTCATTCTATAGCAATTCAAAGAATTCTTTGTTAGTGTTGTATTGGTTCAGAGGTAGGTTGAAAGCCAAGAATTGGAGCATCTTTTGAATCACTTTGTCATTCAAATGTATCCCACAATGTGATGAAAATCTCTCAAGTATTTCACTGTTCTTGCTCAAGCACTTGTGTTATGGCTAGTTCGGCTCCGGTTGAGCTGGGCGTCACGTGTATAAAATGACATCATCGGTATTTGTTTGACATCTTTCGGCTACTAAAAAAACATGGTAGAAGATGGGAAAAATTAGGGGTGTGGAGTTTTGCTAATTTTTCAAATAGGAATTTTGTAAATTTAGAAGTGCTGAAAGTCTAATTATTTAAAACCTGAAAAGATTTTTCAAGTCGATTAAATATTGGAAGAAAAATAGCAGGCTAATTTTATAGTTTATAAGTTTATTTATAGCTAATATATATAAATATTTTTATTTATTTTTAGAATGAAATGCATCAATTGTCAAATGAAAAATGTGTGGGTTTCAAATTCCTAGTTTTTCTTTTACAAGTCCTAAAAAATTCAAACCCCTAATTGATAAAACAAACTCTTTATGATGCGTACAAATTCTTTGCTATGCAAATAAAATTTCTTCTAAATCAATTTCCCAACATTACTATTGAATTAATATTATTTTAATAAAACAATTAATATTATTAAAATAAAATTTGCAATAAAACTAATTTACCTTATCAAGATGCTATTTGAGTTTTCGACATAAATATTACCTTCTATTTTCCACAGAAATTTGCATACTTTCCTTATTTGAACGTCTCATACAAATTTACACACTACTAAAAAAGAAATATTGATTTACGTGCACACTCACAAATCTATACACATATTTACCCATATACCACTATTTTATATATAAACCACATTTTTTTAAAAAATATGTGACGTCACGTAGGGTGCAAATTCCTACAGAACCATGAACATAAGTTAACGTGAATATTTGTTTTGACACGTAGTGAAATCAAGATTAAAAAATGGATCATTTACAACCATTGATGATGGATTCATAAAAAAAGTTGAGATCATCAATCACCATTGAGATTCTTGATCATAGTGGCATGCATAGATGAGATGGAATGAAGATCAAGATGATTAGTCTTCCCACAAGAAGAAGCAAACTATATAGTAAAAAATGTTATCTTATAAATATTCAGACCAACTATGCATTAATAAACCTCTTACACCTGTATAGCAAAAACATATCCTGGGATTGGTCAAAATTCATTTCATTAAATCTAGGCAAGTTGCACATACAACATAAATGGCCACACAACATTCTTTTAGTAAAAAAAGGGGCCATAATTGGAGGAACAAATATGATGATGTCATATGGAGAAATTAAAGTTTATTTTGTACTGAGTTCCATCATTATTTTCACACTTTTTTTTCATATGTTTCGCTTATTTACACGTCGGTAAAATAAAAGATATTATCAATAAATTTTACCTTCAAAATCATTAAACGCCCCAAATTTTTTATGTGTGTATTTCTTTTACATGTAGAAATAATTTTGAGACGGAGGAAGTATATTTTTTGTGGTTGGTATAATTTTGTTTGAATTTTTTTCATTTTGTGAAGAATGATTCGAATCCATAGTTGTAATCTTCCAAGTAGTGATAACTTGGTTGAAAAAATGGAAAATGGAAATCATAATTCATATATTGACTTGGAAAAGAAATAAAAAATAAATTAATTTTGTGCAATATTGGCCGACCATTTCTTTATAATGATTGGTGAAGTGATGGGGTGAATCCATCTTTTATTTGGTGAAAGGAATAGCACTTATTCATGATAATGCTCCCAAGGCCTAAGCAACACCCAAAGTGGGATATACAGTATATATACACTATACATACATTATACACAAAATAAATAAATAAATAAATAAATGAATGAAATAGTTTTCTTGTTTTTTTTTTTAAATTCTCCATGTGAACTATGGATAAAGATAGTCTTAGTATCGCAAATTGTAGCTGGACAAATCGACAACGCTTCTCATCTTGTTTTGAACTGTCAATATTGGATCAAATTTTTAGATGTGACAATTTTCTGAACTCCAAATCTGATATACCTGGATCTCGTTTGCCCATCATATTTCAGTTATATTAGTTTGCACGTTTCATTTTTATATTTTCAATTAAATAAAATTTTTACGCGTCAATTATATTAACATGCACATTATAGTTATATAAATTTGAACGTTTCACGTGTCTAATTATACAGTGCAACGACACACACAATACAATTCTTTTCATAGTAGTTATTTAAGGGCGCAACTCTCATATTATTTCTAGAATATATTTGCATTACGATAAAAGAAATCATTTCAATTATATATTTTAGTTTACTTTTTTCAAATGGGTTTTTTTTTATAACAAATATAATCTTGTGTTTTATAATTGCAACATGCCCACAATACATAATATACCTACTACTCCTTAGACTTGTAAATTCATTTATAATTTGGCATATATGGTTCACAATTTTGACAATGGGCTGTAATGTCTTTTTAAAGCATAATTTGCCTTTCAAAATTATTTAATTAAGGTGGCATCTCCATGTTTGCTACCCACTTGACCAATACTTTTCCAACTACTATAAAATATAAAGTGACATTAATTTGATCAAAATCAATTTGCAAGTCAGAATCTTCTACAATTGCTTTCTCTGCAATTTTTTACTCTTTTTTTAATTAGTGATAATGGCTCAAAATCAAATAATTTTGTGAGTTTTACTTTTTTTTTCCCCACTTGTGCTTTATTGTGTGAAGATGTATTTTTCTCTATGTCAAAATTTGTACCACGAGTAAATTTTTTGATGGAGACGAGATCGCAATCTCATTTAATTATGAGCATATTTGGAGAATTGAGGATATTAAGAATATTATATTTATTTATTCTTTTCTTTGTTATTTGATTTAATTAGATTAGATTTATAATTTTATTTAACAGGTTATTTGCTATTTAATATCATAATGTAATTCATTGTTAGACAGCTTATGAATGAATTAGAAAATATTTGGGTTTCCCATTTATCGTGTTATTAATCCGGCATTTAAAATGAATCAACGGAGTTAAAACGTTAATCACGTTTATGTAATCTTTTGGACATTCACAGAATCAACAGATCATTACGTTTGTTCGTGCTTCAGCCTGCATCATTTTTTGTAGACTAATTTCGTTATACAATTTAATTAAAATTGTATTTTCTCGTTTTAAAGAAGTGTATTTATTTACAAGGTCAAATACAACTTTTATAAAAAAAGAATGAATGTTGTGGGATTCATTTTAAATAAAGTGGAACAAAAAAAGTAATAATTATTCCTATTTTATAATTAAAGTTATACTTGTTAATACAAAAATTTATACTATTAAATTAATTAATATATTTTAAAGTGAAATTAATTCACAATATTTGACAAGGCTGAAAAATTGACCATGATCATGTCTAATAAATTGATTTAATCATTTTCCAATCGACTATAAAATAGTATTTGACATTTAATTAAATGATCATTGTAATTAATATCAGTTGACACACAAGAGAGTGACTTGGGGATTTTTACCAAGCTAGGAAAATGACTTGTAACACAAAAAATTTGATCAAGACTTCTCTGGTAATTCATCTAAAATAAAAGTCAATTCAAATCATATCAAGGGTGTTTGAAAACACCAACTTGAATTAAATTTCTTAGTTTTATCATTCTTGAGCTTCTGATTGATGCTTTTTTTAGTTTACAAAAGTGAAAAATGTATTTTAAAGACGATAAGTTATGGGAGGCAAATAAGGGCATTTAACTTTTTGGACTGATAAATTGAGAAAAGTAACTTTAAAAATTGGCGAATTAAGAATAAATTAGATTAAATCAATGCAAATTGGGCTAATTTTGTGCTCGAATCAGACCGATTTGATCTCTATATGCAAATCTTTTTATAGTTCTTAAATTTTCAATCTGAAAAGTTAGTTATTTTTCATCCCGTGTAATATAATATACGGTAGCATTAATTGATGTTATTTCACAAAACTAAACACACGGTATAATTAAGTAGTAATATCCTACATTTGTGTTGCATTGAACGTTCATGTACAATATATGATCCAAATCCGTGCATGGAGAGTAAGAGGAGTGTGCCAATGTTTCATTTCCCCTAGTATAGTTTTTACCTCGCAATAAAATTTTAATTCACCAATTTTACAAAAGTAGCCTAAGTATGTTCTATAGGTTTATATATATATATATATATATATATATATATATATATATATATAAAAGAAAATTTCCTTGAAGCAACTTGGGCCAAAAAAAAAAGAAAATGTCTATTTCTTGGATTTAGTACAAACAATTTCTTAGGTTAGTCAACGAAGCAAATAAATGTTTTATTTTACGTGGGAGACCCAATTGGACATTTATATATTTGTAAAATGTAACAAAACATGACATGTGCATCCCCATTTTCTTACCCAATTTGTCAGCTCACTCACTACACCCCATCACGTTTACGTCCAATAATACAAAACTAAAAGAATCCTCTTCCAAATAATAATATTTAATTTATAAACAAGTTTATGTAGTACTACTATTTTTTTTAATGGTACCATAAAAATTTACACATTATAAAATAAAAATATTTTTTAAATTTTTAATCTCACAATTTTCACTCTATACATTCTATTTATTATATACTTTTAAAAATTTTATATCAAAAAAATATTGCTATATTTTGAGTGATGATTTGACTATAACCCTATACATTCTATTTATTATATACTTTTAAAAAATTTATATCCAAAAAATATTGCTATAGTTTGAGTGATGATATATTTTAAGTGATGATTCAACTGTAGGAAAATTATGACTTTCATTCTTTACGCTTTTCATTCCTTACCATTATACCAAATGACTTAATCTTGCAAACAAAAATAAATCTTGGAATGGACCTTGCAACAGTTTTTATCTACCGTACACAAATTCAATGTCCTAGGTTACCAAATTTCTCTCCATATACTATACGTTTTCTACAATTATTATACTACTTTATATCTTGCATAGTAATTGCAACCTGCAGCATACATTAATATAAATGAAATATATAGATTAAATTTTAAATAAAATACACAGACTACTATAATAAAAAAAAATATAAGTGAATGTTTTGGATTTAAAATTTATGCATCAGGTGCATATGACTTGTGGGACAGTAAGTAGTAGTGATTCATCACCCCAAAATACACGCTTTCTCATCTTACAAAAATATGACAATATATAATATATAATTATTCTATATTTATTTATAATATCTAAATTATATATAGAGATAAAAATATATAAAAGAAAGTCCACCATCTAGCCGTCCGAAAAGTAAACGCTTTTTGGTAATTTAGACCTCACCTTTTAATATTGCTCCATGTCAACATCACCCACTCTATCTCTTCCTCTCTCTCTCTCTCTCTCCCTCTCCTCTCTGTTGGTGGACTCAAGTCTCTCTCTCTCTTCTCTCTCTCTGCACGAACTTGGATTGACAAAAGGAAAAAGTGGAGAACCCACACATGATTGATTGCAGTATCTTCTTCACTACCTTCAAACTGTCTTCTTCTTATGTTGTTCATCTTCTTCTGACAATGATCAAACCTTAACAATAAACTCCCCTTGTCCCAAAATCAAATCCAACCCTTCATCATCATCATCACACAGCCATGCTCATGCCTTCTTCTTCTTCATCATCATCTCAACACAAACACCATCCCCATACCAAGCATTTCTTCAATTCATTGCTGGCCGTATTCTTCATATCCATTTCTTGCTGCGACGGCGCTTGCAATCAGCTCGACCGCGACTCCTTGTCGTCCTTCAACCTGAGCATATCCGCCGCGCCGCCGCTGAACTGGTCCCTCTCCGATGACTGCTGCGGCTGGGAAGGCGTCGCTTGCGACGCCTCCGGCAGAGTCATCAATCTATGGCTACCATCCAAAGGTCTTGCGGGAACCATCTCTCCTTATATCATGAACCTCAGCAGCCTATCAAGATTGAGCCTTTCCCATAATTGGCTCTCTGGATCACTCCCAAATGGATTCTTCACCTCCTTGAATCAGTTACAAACCGTTGATTTGAGCCAGAATCGACTCTCCGGCGAGCTACCACCGTCCGATATGCTGCCTACCACGATCAAGATATTCAACATCTCAAGCAACCACTTCCATGGAACAATCCAATCATCATTCTTCCAATCAGCATCCAATTTGGAAATCTTTGATGTGAACAACAACTCTTTCGTCGGATCAATCCCATCGTCTATATGCAGCTTTTTGCCATCAGTCCAGCGCCTCGACTTCACCAACAACGATTTCACAGGCCCGATTCCTCAAGGCTTCGGACAGTGCACCAAGTTGCAGAGCCTCAGAGCAGGCTTCAGCAATCTGTCAGGGGAGATACCAGAGGACATCTACGGATTGATCGAACTGCAGCAACTGTACTTACCAGGGAACCAGCTAACTGGAGCAATGGATGAAAGGATTGTCAATCTTGTCAACCTTAAAATCCTGTCACTGTACGGAAACAAGTTGACAGGGATGATTCCTCAAGGCATAGGGAGGCTATCCAATTTGGAAGAGTTGCAGCTTTATATAAACAAACTCAGTGGCACCATCCCGTCATCTCTGATGAACTGTACAAAGCTCACTGCACTGAATTTGAGGGTAAACTACCTGGAAGGCGAGCTTTCGGCTTTCGACTTCTCAAAGTTTGTCCAACTCAGGACAATTGATCTGGGAGATAACCGTTTTAACGGTAGCTTGCCAGTGACCCTTTTTTCTTGCAAGACACTCACAGCGGTTCGATTGGCTGCTAACAAACTGGAAGGGCAGATACTGCCCGAAATAGTATCGCTGCAATCTCTCAAATTCCTCTCTATCTCTAACAACAGCCTTACCAATATGACAACTGCAATAAGGATCCTAACTGGGTGCAAAAACCTCAGCACCCTAATCCTGTCAATGAATTTCAACAATGAAGCATTGCCTGATGATGACAGCTTGATTGGCTCCGGGATGTTTCAGAATCTCCAGATACTCGCTTTGGGCGGCTGCAATTTCACCGGGCAAGCTCCGAGGTGGCTCTTGCGCCTGCCCAAGCTAGAGGTTCTCGACCTCTCTTTTAACAAGATCACGGGCTCGATTCCAGGTTGGTTTGGGAGTCTTCCAAATCTATTCTACTTAGATTTATCCCATAACCTTCTTACAGGGTACTTCCCACTGGAGCTTATAGGACTAAGAAGGCTGGCATTCCAACAGAATTCTGATTTAGTAGTCAGTTTAGAATTGCCTGTGTTTGTTAAGCCTGATAATGTATCCTATCTGCAATACAATCAGCTCTCAAACCTACCACCAGCTATATATCTTGATTACAATAGTATCAGTGGTACTATCCCGGTGGAGATAGGTCAATTGAAGTTTATCATTACCCTGGATCTTAGTTACAATAATTTCACGGGCAATATTCCTGATACTTTATCTAATCTGACTAACTTAGAGAAATTGGACCTATCTGGTAACAAGCTTTCTGGAGAAATTCCAATGTCTCTCCAGAATCTCCATTTTTTGTCTTCTTTCAGTGTTGCACACAACGACCTTCAAGGGCCGATACCTAATGGTGGTCAGTTCGACACATTTCCGAGTTCAAGCTTTGAAGGAAACCCGAGGCTGTGCGGTAGAGTTGTGCTGCGAAACTGCACTAACAATCAGTCAGGCAACAATACGAATCATACGGAAAGAAGAACAGAGAATATGAAGAAAACCATCATACTGACCCTTGTGATCAGTTCAAGCATTTTCACTCTGATTCTGCTTCTATATTGTTTCTTTTCAAAGAGGAGAATCCTGCCGAAAGGCGACCTTGAAGAAAAGGATGCCGACAATATATCCTTCAACTCTTCAGGCGTATTTCCTGAGGTAGCAAAGGACACCAGCCTCGTCATATTGTTTCCTAACAATAAGAAGAAAATAGAAGATCTCACAATAATTGATATACTGAAAGCCACAGACAATTTCAACCAGTCAAATATAATTGGTTGTGGGGGTTTCGGGTTGGTGTATAGAGCAACTTTATCAGATGGAACCAAGCTTGCAATAAAGAAACTTTCTGGAGACATGGGTTTAATGGAAAGAGAATTCAAAGCAGAGGTGGAAGCTTTATCGACAGCCCAGCACAAGAACCTGGTTACTCTGCAAGGCTACTGTGTGCACGATGGCTGCAGGTTGCTAATATATTCTTACATGGAGAACGGGAGCCTAGACTACTGGTTGCACGAGAAACCTGATGGAGCAACCCAACTCAGTTGGCCAATTCGTCTTAGGATAGCTCAAGGGGCAAGCGTTGGAGTGGCTTACATGCACCAAGTCTGTGAACCACACATTGTTCATCGTGACCTCAAGTCCAGCAACATTCTTCTTGATCATAACTTCGAAGCACATGTGGCAGATTTTGGGCTGGCCAGATTGATTCTTCCTTATCAGACACATGTCACCACAGAATTGGTTGGCACCCTTGGCTACATTCCACCAGAATACAGTCAATCATGGATAGCCACTTTTAGAGGGGATATCTACAGTTTTGGGATTGTCATGCTCGAACTTTTAACTGGGAAGAGACCTGTTGAGGTATTCAAGCCAAAGATGTCAAGAGAATTGGTTGTATGGGTACATCAAATGAGGAGTGAGGGAAAACAAGAGGATATATTCGACCCTCTCCTGAGAGGTAAAGGCTTTGAAGAAGAAATGCTGCGAGTGCTTGATGTTGCCTGCATGTGTGCCAACCAGAATCCTTTCAAGAGGCCAACCATAAAAGAAGTAGTCGATTGGCTAAAAGATATAGGTTCCAACAAACAGACTACATAAGGGGGAACAGCATGTGTATAGAACTCTGAATTTGTGTTGTTGATATGAATGTCAATGCCAAAATAGCTCTACAGGATTAGTAGGCATTTTTTTGTCTTCAATCTCTTCTAAGGCAGAGATTCTTATGTAATGTGAGTATTCAAACTTGTACAGAGATAAATTTTGCATCCAAATAAAGTCAAGCATGGATTAGTAGAGCATGTTTTAAACTAACAACTGCAAGCAGAAATGTCGAATTATTATACACGCGTAACTGAGAGTAGCAATTATATAAGTGAAACAACTTTAACGACATAGATTTAAGTTTCCACCACAATTTGCATTTACCGTAGGTTACAAAGATTTGAGTTTTTTTTCCCGGTCACCACAATAGACTATACATTAACATCAATTACATACTTTTACACTGGTTGCTTCCTATTAACTAACCAAATTAAAGAACAAAGCATATGACAGAAGCACTGATATCCATACATGTTTAAAGGGAAAAATTGCTGAAGTATTAAAACATTAGATTGAAAAATAGAATCCAAAACCAACGAATACTGAAAAGCTGTTCCATAGGTTTATTTACTCAAAAGTATTGCTTTAAATCTCAAATTGTCAATAGTGACTTTTACATTCCATTTCCAATCAAATCTTTTCTCCTGAATCAAATCCTATAAAGAGTTAATATTATTCTTCTACCATGTTAGCCCGATAAAGAACAGAATGTGCAGGAGTTTTCGAGTCTTCATCGCTTTCAAACTCCTTTAGCACCACACAGCATACTTAGTTCAACTTTAAGAAGTAAAGTCTGCATCAGATTCCTCAATCTATATGCTCCATCATCTTCCTAAACTAAAGGGCATCTAAAAATTAAACACCACTTCGAGAAAATTCATGGCCATGTAAAAGTTAGATACTCCTGCACTATTTATCCATGTCTCTCAAGTATAAGCAAAAATGATACAGAATATTAACTTGTCAATTCATATCCCAGCATTATCATATTACAGAGAAATACTCAAAAGAAAGTAAAAGCATGATCATGACAGCAGTAAGAACAATTACTTGAAACTGTAAACAACCATATCTTGTGGAATTTCATGCTAAAAAAAGAAGCAACATTTTTCCTTCAGCGGCACCATCTCTTCTCACATGCTCTTTGGATAGGTGAAATGTGCAGAAATAACAATAAAAATAAGATTTGTCATTACTATAAGGTTGTTGAGATGTTAATATCGTTCTTCCAGCTGCAAAATATCCAGCCATAACTCGGTCGGGTATTTCGTCGAACAGGTGGTGGAGCACCAAAGATGTAATGAGAAGGGAAGTAAAACACAGGGAAAACCTAATAACTATTCGTTCACTCATTCAAACATAATGAGAAACAATCCCACGCATTTTCAATCTAAAGCTATTCGATATACGGTTCTGAGATCAATTCGTAAAAGCTCGTTTGAGCTTAGTTTGAAATGAAAATCAAATAAATTTGAATACTCTAAAGTTATATACTTATATTCAAGTTTGATAATTAAAAAGAAATAAAACAAATATCAAATTATTCAATGGCAACGGGACAGGGCAGAGCGGGGTATCTAAGAACTCATGCTTGCCCCACGCCTCTGCCCCACCGCCCCGCCCTGTCCCATCCTGTCTCATGTTATATATAGTTTTATACCAAAATATAATATAATATATATGTTAGATAAATAAAAAATTATTTTAAAATAAAATTAATGCAATAAATTTATCAAAATATATTCAACAAAAATAATTTTAAAATAATTTTATATTAGAGTTACAATAAATAAATAAATAATATAATTTTAAATTTATTTAATATATTATAAATGTAGGATATTAATTTTTTTATATGTTATAAAATATTATAGAGTTTTTTGCACTTTTGGTCCCACAGGACATGTATTATTTTAGAATTGGTCCCATAGATTTCATTATTGGTCCCATAGGATTTTTTCTTGCACTTATAGTCCCAACGTTGCAATTGTTGTTCCAAACGTTACAAAATTTACATATTTGGTACCAAACATTGACGGCTCCGTTAAATGCATGGTTTGCAGCGTTAGTCCCATAAGATTTACTCTTACTTAATTGTTTTTAACCCATTAATATGTATTTTCAGATTTAGTCTCATTGAATTTTTTTTAATTGCACAATTATAAATATTGAATAAAATTTAAAAAATATTAAAATAAATCAAATAAATCTTCAAATAATAAAATTAAATCTTTAATAAATAGTTAAAAAATTCAACTACATCTTAAAAAATAGTTAAAACTAAGAAATTAATTTAAAAAATTCCAATTTTAATTCAAGATAAATAATAATTAAAATATAATATTTTTTTTAATTTAATTATTTATGAAGTCTAATTGATTTTGAAAAATCTGATTTTATTAAACTTTGACCTAGTTTTTTAAGATTTTTTTAAATTTAATATTTTTTTGAAGATTATATATATATATATATATTAAATTTTTTTAAACTTCATTTTTATTTTACTTGATTTATGTAATCTTTTCAGATTTTTGTTAGGTTTAAATGATTTTATTTAAATACTACTTAATTTAATTATTTTGAAGATTCATTTTATTTTTTAATTATTTATTATGATTATTTTTAGATTTATGTTTTTTATGATATTTAAAGTTTAAAAATAAATTATTAAATTTAAAAAAAATAAAAAATAGGCTAAAGTTTAATAAAATCATATTTTTTTTAAAAATAGACTTCATAAATAATTAAATTAAAAAATTATATTTTAATTATTATTTATCTTGAATTAAATTGAATTTTTTTTAAATTAATTTCTTAGTTTTAACTATTTTTTAAGATATAATCGAATATTTTTAACTATTTATTAAAGATTTAATTTTATTATTTGAAAATTTATTTGATTTATTTTAATATTTTTTTAGATTTTATTCAATATTTATATCCTATGGGAGGCAAAATTAAATACTTATATCCTATAAGACTTATTGTGCAATTAAAAAAATTTAATGGGATTAAATTTGAAAATACAGATTAATGTGTTAAACACAATTAAGTAAGAGTAATTCTTATGGGACTAACGCTGTAAACAATGCATTTAACGGAGCCGTTAATGTGTGGGACCAAATATGTAAATTTTGTAACGTTTGGGACTATAAGTGCAAGAAAAAAATTCTATGGGACCAATAATGAAATGTATGAGACCAATTCTAAAATAATACATATCCTGTGGGACCAAAAGTGCAAAAAACTCAAATATTATATATAGAATGTATTTATATATTATAAATTATTATATACTTATTTAATATATACAATGGGGCAAAATGAGGCGGGGGCGGGGCAGAGCAGTAAAAATGCAAACCCATGCCTGCCCCTGCCCCATTCTCAGGATGGGGCGGGGCTGCCCCAAATGGAGCAGGTCAGGGCGGGCCGACTATGAGACGGGTTATTTTGTCATCCCTAGTTTCATTCGAGCTCAATTCATTCAATTATCAAATAAATTTAAAAATGAATATCAAAATAAAATTTTAAACAAACTTAAATACTAATGTATTCAATTCGGCTCGACTTATTTAAGAAAATGTATACTTTATTCATAAATATTGTTGAGAAAATTAAGTTATTATTTTATAATAATGAATACTTATATTTTAGATTATAATTATATTAATATTATAAAAGCATATTATTATTCTTTGTGGAAAATCACTTCGTTTATTTTTGGTGTTTTATAATTTATACTACGTCGATTATTTAATTATTAAGAGTATTTTTAGATTCAAAATTTTATTTTTATATAATTATCGTTTTAGCTATTTTTATCACTTTTCAATTTACATGTACCACCTTTAAAGATCTCAAAAATAATTAATTAATTTTAAAAAATATTTCTTTTCATTTTTAATCGAATAAAGAGTACATTATTAAATTTTATTTTTTTAATATTTTTATGAGAACACTAAAATAAAGGCTTGAGGGAGTAGTAATTATCATATTTGTTTATTGATTTCCTCCAAGTAATTCCATTCAAGTCATTGCTTTTTGCGGGAAGTATGTTATTCGGATAAATAGTTAAATACACACTCTCCGTTCGGTAAATTTTTTTTCGAATTTTTTTTACTTTTTCAGTATTTTTTTTGGAAAATAATGAAAATTAAAAAATATTCAAAAAATTTGCAGAAAAAATTATAAAATTTTAAAAAAACAACCAAAAATTTTGAAAGGTAGTGTAGGCGTGCCAATAACCTGGGCCGTAATAAACTAGACAGTCTAAGCCCATGAACTTAAAGCTTTATATATATTGGGCTTAGGCCCAATAAGTCTTGAGAGTGTTTGTAGGCTTTCAATATTGTGATTCTTCTTATATTTCTTAATTGGGCCTTATTTGGCCCGTTACCAAAAACTAATTTAACTAGCATTTCCTCAACAACTATTTGTTCACTTCACCATCCACAATTACTTTAAAAGTTGAATAAACTTTTTTTCAAACAAAGGTCATTTATTTAAAAATAAATAAAAAAAATCGAACAAAGCCAATTGATATCATCTATTTCTATTTTTAATTATATTTTAAATTTGTATACTCCATTTTATCAATCAAACAACATTACACTTTAAGTAGAGGACTTAAATGCTGCTTAAGTAACAAACTACTCCCTCCGTCCACGAAATTTATGCTCACATTTTTGCACGTGGTTTAATGCAATATGTCGAAGGGTATTACGGGATATTGTGAGGTCCGTTTTGAATAAAGAAAGTATTTATGGAAAATACATATGATGTAGTATATAAGTAAATCAGAAATTTATTCAAATATATAATAATACCAGAGAACTTGTAGTCCTCCCAATTTATTCATTACATAATAGAACTCCACTTTATTTTAGCTAAATTCATACATATATCACATGTACTCAAACACAAATATATATATCCACATATATAGATCTATCCAATTACATTACATAAACCCCATGTCTTCACCTTGCTCAATCACTTTAAATTTTTCCCTTGATATATAATTCTTGAGCTCTTCAACAAAAACCTAAGGATTGTCACAAAAAGTTGCAATTTTCTCTCTCCTTAATCCACCCAAAAAAACCTAATGGAACCACACCATTAGGTAAAAAAAGGCACTTGGGTTTTGCTCAAGAGAGAGAGAGAGAGAGATGCCACCTTAAAAGAGGAAAAAGAGATAACAATCCTTGCCAATGAGCTATTTTGATTCTTGATTTTGTGATCGAGTAGCTTCCGGGGCCGTCGATGCACGCAATTTTCACCGTCCACTTTAGACTGATCGAGCGTAACATTTTATGAAGAAGTTTCGAGATATAATATAATATAATATAATATTATATAGAAAAAATTAGGGTTTTGATTTTTACTAATCATCTCCTTGGATGTACCAACAACACAACATGGTGGCGCAACGGCGGAGGATGTAAATCCTTGCCCTTTGTTCCTTCACCAAAGAAGCACATTTTCTTGTGAATGATCCATTATTGCTCTTTGATGATGATGATCTCTTTGATGATGATGAAACGCCTTTAAATCTCTTGAAATCGGCCATAATTGATTTGATTTTTTTTTTTCTCTTGTTTGTGATGGGGTTTAGAGATTAAGGAAAAATGAGGGAAATATTTGGATTTTTTTATTTTTGGGAAAAAAAGCTCTCAAACAAATGGAGCTGGACCCTTGAGGAAAATGATCAAAAGGGTTTGAATATTTATAGGGAGATGAATTGAGTTGACTTGGATCCGGGAGTAGGGGTGGGGTGTACTGTGTACATAACCAGGTTCGAAATTTGATGGATCTGCATGGGAATTTGTAGTAAAATTGGAATTAATAAATGCACTTTTTTTTATAAAAAAAATATGAATTAAAGAAAGATTAAGGATGACGTGGTTTATCGTGTAATTCAAGTTTATTTTTAAATGTTATTATTGTTTTTTTTAACAAATGGTTATAATTTATTTCAAGAAATGTAATTGAGTAGCAAGATACACTTCAAAAAATAAAATTAGTTATTTTTATTTAATAATATTACAACTATTACATTGAAACTGATTCATATTATATTTTGCTGAGAGTGATGACCATGTGATTAATTAATTAATCTAAGTTATATATTTAATGAGATCGTACATAGCATTAATATACAATTTTTTTATTATTTTTATAAAGTTTCCTGAATTAATATCTGTTATGGAATTAATTTAAATGAAGGGATGATTGGAATATATATATAGGATTAGTCTTGTATGCACCAGTTACACGGTGCAACTCAAGTTTATTTTTTAAAAGTTACACAAAATACTACTGAAAAGTTACACGTGTTATTAATGAAAATTGTATCTTTCATAGTGTAACTTTTCAGTAATAATTTGTTCAACTTTTCAGTAATAAATTATGTAATTTTTTAAAAATACACTTGAATTGCACGATGTAACTGGTACACAAGAGATTTACTCCTATATATATTTAATTTGGGTTAGGGATTTATGGTGAATTGTGCATCAAAGGTGGAGGATTGTATATATGAGGACAAGGCAACGAGGAGTGATTATGGGAACAATGTGTCGGAAAGCCGGCAAGTTTAATTTGTTCCATGGTGGCACAGATTTTCTTACTTTCATTTTTTATAATTAATACTATTCAAGATTTGATTGATCAGTTGCATCCATATTTTCTTATGAAAATAATCACATGTTTTATTCGCCTATATAAATTTATATGTCTATAATAAATATGATAATATTTTTTTAATTATCTTGTTGAATGGTATCTTTTAAATTAATAAAATCTCAGTAAACCAAAAATTTTGTTAATTCACACTGTTTAATTATCTGTATTTTAAAGGGCAGCATGTCTTGTGACTAACAATCTTTTTCTTTTTTTAATTTGATTAATTACAAGAATATTTATTTTCTCTATATTGAAAGAAATACAAGAAAATTACTAGTATGTCACTAAGAGTTGGCACCACAAGCATTTTGTCCAAAGAATTCGTGGCACACCCCGAAAATTGCGACTTGTGAAAAATCAATAAATTGCAAAATATCTTAATATTCTCTATATATAATTCATTTATTATACACTGTCCCGACTCAATTTTCATAAGAAACGGGTACACAGTTTAAAAAAATACAGAGTATATGAGTGTGAAGTTAAATAATAAAATATAAAAGTATATTTTACCGTCTTTTATAAATATAAATTATTCATTCTTTAAGGTGTGGAAAAATAGTTGAGACATCAAAAAATAAAAACTGTAAAAATTATCTTAAAATAGAGGGAGCAGTATGTTAGTTGCGATTTTTTTTTTTCAAGAATTATAACTCCAAATAAATATTTTGTGACATGCAAGTGTTATTTGTATCTAATTATATGTAAAGCTTTGAGTTTTACTTAATTTATATTTCCTCAATGCTCACCCCAAAAAATAATTTTCAAATGTAATTTTTTTCAGTGATAAATAAATTGAATTGCACGATACATCTGATGCACTTATTTTATTAGTCTTAAATAAATAAATATTAAACAGAGAAGGTTTGGGGGCGTTAATGGCATGTGAAACGACCTAACAAAAGTGAGATCTTGAAGATTGCAACAACCTCAACGCCATGTCATCAAGAATCTAAATCTTAGGACACAAATGATCAAATACATTTGCAGACTCTGCATCTGTGTTTTGTTTATGATATTTTTAGGAAATAAAAATTTGATGCAACTGACGATGATTCAGACAATCTCTTGAACTGCCAATTGAAGTGATCGATCAAACGGATAATATTCTTGCATGTGGCCGGGCCATAAGATTTGATAGTTTTCGATATACTCCCTTCATTCCAATTCTACTTTCATATATATTTTATTTAAATGTTTCAATTCTATTTTCATGACACTAAAAATGAAATATTCTACGCTCACAATAGTCAAAAAAATATCCTTTCAAAAAAAAAGTAATTTTTTTTATTATTATTTAAATTTAAACTCACATGCTCATTTTTTCTTGATTCGTGTGTCATCTCCAAGTGAGAAAGTAGTTTCAGGACGGAGGGGGTTTCTTGTACACAAAGTGTGTCACGCAATTCAAATGTACTTTTAAAAATTATTTCGATTATCGCTGAAAAATCGTTCATTAATAAAATTGTATCAGAGGTGACTTTTTAGTGAAAATATGAATAATTTTTTTTAAAAATATATTTGAATTGTATGGTACACCAAATACAAACGCCACAAAGATTATTCCATTTGACCAATTCCAAGACTATATATTCTATTCGATCAACTCCAAAGATTTTTGATCTATAGAGAGTTCAGACATATAAATCTCTATAGATTCCCTTGTTCAATTTCTTTTAAACTAATCAAAATCTTGCTTAAGACCATGATCTTAAGACATGTACAACAGCTGTATTAATAATGTTAATCATTATCTTGAAATTTTAAATTAGGTGTCTTGTTTTATCAAACTAGCAGCTAACTATTCTCAGTGATTTTATTCATACTCAAGTTTAGAACACCAAAATTTTAAATTTAAATTTGTCTAATATAGTAATTTGGGCCCATTTTTTTTTTCTTTTTTTGTAATATTATATTAGGTGGATAGGGATGGTGATTCATTAGATATCTCACAACTAAGTGATGTATTGATGCACTTAAAATTTTTCATTTTATACATTTTTCTGTATAAATAATTTCAATTGTTGAGTTAGTGCACTGTGCACCGTGTACATAAGAGACTTACTCTACAACTAAAATCATCTTTTTTTCTAATTCATTTCTTTCACCATCTGGAATTCTAGTTAGATTCAAGCATCATACACTCCCACCGCTTCAAAATAAACTTAACATTTAAAATTGGAAATCTTCATAACTTAACACTTAAAATATCTACAACTTATACAAAATTAAAAACCAGTCGTATCTTCACACAAAATATCCTTAATTTAAACAAAATGCGATTATTTTAAGGTCTCATTTATTTCATACATAAATGTTCGCAAAATTACTCCTCAAATTCCTACTTTTTCCTCTAGCTTTCTCAATTTTATGTTTCTATCTTCATAATTTTGTGTTCTCCATCCTGTGAAGACAATTCTTTAACATATTTTTTTATTTAATTTTTTTATATTGAGATTACAATCTTTAAGAACACCGATGTACCTATGTAATGAATCAAATAAAGTTTTATTGCATCGAGAGATATAATAACTCTCATGTTCAGACACCCTAATAGAAATAAATAATTAGTCGTACGATTTATCAAACTTTAGTACGTACTTTACCACTTAAAGAGGTGATTTCATTTTTTTTTCTCACATTCAATGAATGAAGTGTAATAGGGATAAAAGTAGATCATATAAGCCAAAATTGGAGGGCTTAAAAATAAATATACACCAATTTCCCAGGAACAGTCCATGCACTGATACTTGTTTCAAGATCTGTATACATTTGCTTGAAATGCAGTGTACCCCTTCAACAGCTGTACAGAAAGTTTGTGTTAAAAACAAGCATCTAAAGTTTTCTTAAGTATAAATAATATAAAAATGTATAATACTTCCTCTCTTAACTCACCGTACACATTTTATTCAGTATGATTTATATAATTTTGAAATTATTATCTGAAAATGGAATTTATAGACTGTTTATTCTCGACTCAATTGCAAAATTAGTTTTGTATTTAATGAATGTATTCCATACGAATTTAATTTTTGAATTGAGTCCTATAATTTTAAAATGATGCAATTTTAATTTTATATTTTAGAATGGCGGTTTGATTTGTGATTAAAATAAATATGTGGGGATCTTATTTAAGTCACGTAAATATATACAAAATTCCAACAGCTCACATGCAAAAATTATAACAACCTTATCAATATACGACTGAAATTGCATCATCTTATAAATTTGGGACTTGAGAGAAAATTAATTTATATAAGACTAAAATCACCACACAACAGGTTAGTCACAAATTGGTATAAAATAATGCACTATTTTTAAATAGGTACAGTATGAAAAAAAAAAAAAAACTATATTATTCAACTTATGTTTGCACTATACAAAAAATTTGTACTACCTTTTTTAAAATAGTTCATTACTTTTGTATCAATCTGTAATTATTTCTAAAAGTATCTAAATGTAGCATATTGCTTCTTAACGAGTATATTATTTCATTTTCCCTTGCAGAAAACAAAAACTAGAAGTACCTAAGGTCCATGATGATTCATTTTGAAGATGTAATAACAAGAATAATCAAATAAAACCAGACAATTTTTCTTATGTATGAACTTCAACAAATCCCTTGGGTCATCTAGCATGTGTGTGTATATATATATACCCTGATCCCTCACTTCCACCATACATGAATTCATTCTCAATGCAGTCAGGAATCTGCTGTATTCCAACACGAATCATGTTAGACGACGCTTGCTTCCGCCGTCTCTCTCTGCATCCTAGCAGCCAGTAGTTCACTATCCTACGAAAAAACAAAAGACGAAGCCCACACTTAGCTACTTTGCGAAAGTAAAAAGTTTTTGCCCTTCCGATTTTTGTGGTCCAAGGAGGGTGTAACTGCAAATTTTTTATCCTACGGTCTAGTGTAGACGGTATGTTCAAAAAGTGTAAAAACGTCCACAAAAAGTATTCATGTGATAATTAGCAAGTGACCTATTGCGTATCTAATCTCTCACCTGTACAATGGCCTGAGCGCATAGCTTTCCAGACAGGACGGCGCCTTCCATAGAAGCCAAGTATTTTTGCTTCGTATAATCACCTGCTAAATAGAATCCTTCAATAGGAGACTTTTGTAATGGACGACAAGGCTCAGTGCCGGGCACAGTTTTATATACGGACCTACAGACAAGGAGAAATTCAGTCGGACAGGATTAAACTGATGTGTTAGCAGCTCAACTTTATTTCAGATTCATACCTAGGAGTTTTGACAACATGGTACTTCAATATTTTTGCTTTGCTCTGATCAGCAGATATTTCGTCTGGGAAAAGTTTGGCGAGTTCCTTCATTGTGGCGTCAATGATTTCTTCGTCACTTCGGGACACCCATTCTTCCGCAGGTGCAAAAACCAACTCCAACATAGACTGATTCGGATTGAAATACTCCTGAACAAAAACATGGTACGTGAACTAATGTGCTACGACCACGAGCCAAATATGATACGGTATTTAGGATTATGACACAATTATCTGTACCAATACATAAGTAATATGATATATTTACCTTACAAGTTACAGACATGTCGGCATAGACACTGAGAAGCGGACTTCTGTATAGAAACGAGAAAGCTATGAGTGGCGAAGCTCAGCTGAGATTTATAACAAACACATAAAAAATTGCAATAAAATTAAACAGTTAAGGCGATGGATATGACCAAACCTGCTAAAAAGCAGATGATCGTATGTGTTTTTTAGTTTTCTGTCAAACCTGCAGTTATACATAAGTCTCATTAGAGCCCTGTTTTTCACATTTTTGTTCGAAAGTTGGTGGCATTGAGTAGTTTTACCATATATGTACATTTATAACTGGAACTCCAACTAATTTCTCCGTTTTTTTGAAATATGGAATCTCTTTCCACTCCTCGGGAATAAGAATCTTCATGATATCAACTGAGATGACAAATGGTGCATCAGAAACATTTGAGAGACTGGGATTAAGTTACGGAGGGGATGGCTTAGAATAATGAAGGTCGTACCTGGAGTTGCAAATACGTATGCGTCTCCCTCAATCACGTCTCCGCTATTTAATATGAAGCTCTTTACACTTCCATCATCATTAAGCTCGATTTTCTTTATTCGAGAGTTCAGCCGGACTTCGCCACCCCGTGATTGAATGTGATCGACAATTGGCATGCAAAGCCTCTCTGGCGGATTACCATCCAAAAAAGCCATCTTCGAACCATGTTTCTCCTGATTTTTTTTTTCCAAGTTTTTTTTTTTGTGATTACATATCTCGATGAGAAACAAAGTTCAAAGGATAGTAACAGCATTTAGTAGTCTTTTATGTAATTACGCTTACCTGCAGAAACCTGTTCAGTGCAATTAAAATACACTGCATCGACAGCTCGTCTGGGTTTATGAAGTTCAGTGCCTTTGACATGGCAATGAACACTTCATCGGTTATTCTCTCCGGTACACCCTGAGAATGATTTGGATATTGAGTTACTAATGACACTTATGACAATTGATGAACAATATATTGAATAATTTATTTGGTGTGTATCTTCAATACTCTTTATGCTTCTGAATCTAATCTAGCATTTTTATTAACTGAAAATTTGTATTACTTCATGTAGACTCTATAGAAATCAGCAACAGAATGTGAAGAAAACGAGAACGTACTTGCTTTTTCATCCAATCTTTAACGGTGATTCCATCTTGAGCCTCAACATAAGACTGACCCCCAGCTATGGCTGGTAAGAGCCCGATGGCAAACTTGATTTTTTCCGGCCATGTAAGCATCTCATTGTTCTTCAAGATTGCCAATATTCCTGTCAATTAATATTGGTGATGCACAAGCATTGGATAACCTTAAAAACCCTTAGCTATTGATGGATTTTCCAGTGATATTTCACTGTAAATAGTATATGCAACAACTGCAAAATTTTCTAAAGCATGTAAGCCCAAAAGTATCACAGAGGCGCATTTTTTATCATGTTCTAAGGTAATAGTTCATATTAGACTTTATTCAGATTCCAATGCTCGAAGAAGGCAGGAAGAGCACTCGACTTTCTCAAATTTAGACAAAAACCCTTACTAATGTTAGTGCCTAACTCATAAATAATGGCCTTATAAAGTTATAATATGAAATAAGCATACCGTACATGCTAAAAGTAGAAGCATATGTTGCTTCAGTGTGACTTCTATGCTGAAATATCTTCTTTTTTTTTATTCGGTTATTGCAAGATATTCAAGGTCTACTTAACATCGATGCAGATAGAAATAAGTATTGCTAATCACCCTTCAATCAGAATACGACAAGCTTTATTTTCCAGAACCAGACAGGTAAAACTTGACTTTGTTGAACTTTTTAAAAGGCAACGAGAAATAGCTAACCGTTGAATGGCGCAGGTAATTCAGGAAAATCGAATCTGCTGAACTCTCCAGGCTTGTTTGGCATAGCAAATATCATAGAATGCTCTTTCCATTGCAACCGGTCATTTATGCCTAGCTCTCCGAACAGGTTCTGCATATTGGGGTATGCCCCAACTTAAGACAAATCAAGCATCAATAGATACGTCATATGGTGCACAGAAGCGTAAGAAGCCATGTAAGAACAGAGAATTTGAAAAAACAATGAACAAAAAGTTATACAAGGAGAGAAGAATCTTTGGCAAGATATTTTTGAACAAAAGCTAAAGGAACCCCAGAAAAGGGCTATTCTGCCGCCATAACTGAACTTCGAAATCCAAATTAGATAAATTCAACTTACAGAATATGTGTAAACCAGTTTCATACCAATCTCCATCCTTATCTTTCCATGCAGCCACCTACGTAAAGAAAGGAAAATCATAAGACGATATTGGAAGCAGGAAAAAAAGAAATAGAGCATAAATCACATTCAGACCTTCCCACCGAGGACATCCCTTGCTTCCAACAATATTGGTTTATGACCGGCATCGGCCAAATACTTAGCAGTAGACAAACCGGCTAAACCTATAAGAACCCAACATTTCAAAAAGAATAGCTTAGATAAAAAATATTCAACAAATTTGGGCATAGTTAAATCATTCTCGTGATCGCTTAACAAAGAAACTCTGTCAAAAACAACCATGAAAGCATAAAACAAAAAACCAACCCCACCTGCACCAGCTATTACCACTTCCAATGGCTTGTTTGGACGGGGAGAATTACGAAACGTTGAGGATAAGTAAGCAGCTTCCAAATAGTTAACTGTGTTATCAAGCTCCGGTCGTGGATAATCAATGCAAACAACCTACTTAACAAGCATATCATTAATAGAGATCTTCCTTCACTTAAAGATCTAAAAATAAGCTAACCACTGAGCTTACTTTCAAAGGGAGTGCATTCCTGCTAGATCTCGTCCCAGAAGCTAGTGCAGCTGGAATCCTTAACTTACGGCCCATGGCATCACTAACCGCAAAGTTAAGGCCATTCATTTGCCAGGTAAAGACACTGGCCATGTTATACTGCCCACTCAAGTTGCCTGAAGAAACTTGTCCAAATTGAGACATCTCCTAAATGCAAAACGACCTCGTATCCACAATTCAACAGCTCCAGCAACAGAATGTTGCCACTACAAATGTCATTGACCATTAATTCACTAAGCATCCACATAAATGACCGCGACTTATACGACAAAATAAACATCCCTAAATAAGTATAAGTTTCAAAATTAAGCTGATTCCCCCCCCCCCCCCCCCCCATGGATTGTTCAATTTATCATCAACCACATTGTACCAAAATTCTAAATACCAAAGAAAACCAGATAGATGAAAAGATGCATACAACACAACTATTTCTGCTAACCCCCAATTCAGAATAATCGAGCATCCAAGATACAGCCCATCTTTAATAAGATTCATAAGAACTCACCCTTCAATTCAAAATCAAAGTTCATCTTAAACAATTGCATCACTAAACAGAAATTATAAGCAGCTTCAACTCATGAACAAAAGCAATTGAGAAAAAAGAAAATCAAGAAAGAAGCTCAATTGGGGAAACAAGGTGGACACAGCTTGCAGAGTTAAGTAGAATTATGAAGTGGAAGAAGAAATTCAGAAGCCATACCACTTCGATAAAAACAACAAATTTTTTAAAAAAAAGTAAAAATCTTGCAAGAAACACAGAGGGGGAAGAGAAAGATGCTAACCTTCGGAGCAAATTAAACGATTACCAGTCCAAGAAATTATCTGGGTTAGCTGCTCTTTACTTCGTGGACTGAATTTAAATAAAAATAAATTTCCCGAAATGGAATTTTATCAATTCTGAATATTAAAGAAATCAATTTGGTGTACTTTATTTATTTTTTCCTATTGATTAAAGCAATGATTTTAAAACCGGCCGTTCACCGGTTTAATCAGGAACGGCAATTAAATCGGTTCAAAAGAACCTCTGAAACCGTTTTACAAGTTGAATTGGATTGAACCGATTCAAATTTAAAATATATTTTTTTTACTATTTTCGTCCATAAAAAGTTTACAGTGCTTTTTAGGTAAAGAATTTTTTTTACAATTTTTGTTATGAGTTGAATGTGTGACGTATAAACTTTTTATGAAAAAAATTGAGTGTGAAAATTTTATAAAATATTTCTATTCTAATTTTTGTAAATTAAATTAAAAAATAAACAAATTTTTAGAGACGGAAATAATATATAAAAATATTTATATGTTAAAAGGTGTTTCTCATCATGTCCGGATAGGTTTCTATGTTTATAGTCTTAAATCTTTGGAAAAGTTTTTAAACCTCAATATGATAGTTTTATCATTATCCATTATTGGATTGACATTATTCGTAAAATAAAAAATAAAAACTGAGCATAAGAGTTCGATTTTAAAAATGGAATCTTTGGATCCAAAGTGAGTAGGATATTTGGCAGTTGGCACTTGCTTTGTATTTTCTGCTATTGTGGAATATGCTCCCAAATGTCCCTATTTGGTTGTGTTTGCTATCTATGTTCTTAGTGTTTATTATTTCGTTCGTTTTCTTAATAATAATCAATTACAATATCTTTTATCGGATATGTGGCATATCAATTTAGTCTCACAAGAAAGAGATCGAGAGAGATCACTTGGGTGCATTTTAGAATCGTACTGTAACTGAACCCACAATCTTCATAAGAGGGGAACCACCACCTCATCACAAAAGAGAATAAATTTTTTTTCTATATCTTAAATTCAGAACTTCGAGATTTAATGTGAGATTATATATATATATATATATATATGTATGTGTATTATTTCTTGTGGTATTATTATTTTAATTATCATGTCATATATCTACGCAGTAGTTTTTTATTTTTTAAAAATATTTTTAATACTTTTTACACTATTCTCATTATTTTTCTCTTTTCTCCATCACATCACATGTACAATATCAATATTTTTATACTTTTTTTAATATTAGTATCAAAAAATTGTGAGCAATTTATAAGGGGACGGAGGAGGGAGTATTAATTGAATGTATCACCATTCTGACACGCCTTAGATGATTCGGTGAACGTATAATGAAATACGAAAAGTGGCACATGAGTATCAATTTGAGATAGAGTCACTTACATATATTGATTCAAAAAAATCACTATATTTATAAATTAGTTAAAAAATTTGCACGGTAGTGTATTTTTTTTTTCACGAGACCAATATATAAGTTTTATCAATTTGTTAAACTATATTGTACTTTTACGTATGAGATATGGGGGGAGAGGCAAGATTAGATGTAATTCTTCAATTATTTGCATATGATAGGTTTTAATTAGGTTAATGTTTAAGAGCAGTCCCAATGGGACGTTTTTCTGGTGGCAAACGGCTAATTGCCACAAATTCCCTATCCAACTCAGGCGCAAATGTGTCGGCAAAATACCATCTATGAACAGTGTGTGGCAAATTTGCCACGCACTGTTCATAACGCAAATGTTTTACTTTTTTTTTTTTTTTTCATTTTAGGGTTATATAATTTATCATTTTTTTATCATTTTAGGGTTATATAATTTATATATTTATTTTATTATGTAATGTATTATATAAATTTTAGGTAAGTGTAATATATATTAATATTAAATTTATTTATGATATAATATAATTTAAAATTTAAATATTAAATATAAATAATTATTGTATTTAAATAAAATTTAAAATGGTAAATAAAATATCATATTTAAATTTAAAAAATCACAACATAGCAAATAGACGGATAGAACTTAAAAGAAATACATAGCAAATAGACGGATAGAACATAAAACAAATACAATGCTAAAACACAATAAGAAATACATGAATAAAATACAAAAACATAACTAAACAAATAAAATGCAAGTTAAATCTAACTAATGCAAATTTTAGTACTCTCCGAGATCACTTCCAGATTCTCCAATATCATCTAAAAATTGCCCAAAGGTTTGGGAATGGTTTCCAAATTGAGCTTGACTTGAATTTTTTTGCACGATTTTTAGTTGCTCAATTCGAAACCATTCACGTCTAATCGGATCAGCAATAGTCGTCAAATCTTTTTCCATAATTTTCAATTCATACCTTAGTTCTTGAAATTTTGCAAATTCATCGATGGCTCTCTGTTGTTGGAGATTTGATTCAGTCATTATATCACCGATCCGTTTATTTGATTCTTCCACAGCTTTTATAACACGATCTGAATTTTCTTCTTTTTCCATAATTTTATATCACCAATGGTCGTCAAATCTTTTTCCATAATTTTTCTTATTAAATATATTTTTATTAAATTAATTTTTAAAGATTTAAATATGAATAACAAATTATAAAATTAATTATACATTTATAATAATAAAATAAAAAATAAATTTTATTAAAGTAAGAATATTCTAAAAGAATATTCCCATTGAGTTAAGATTAGAGTTTTATGATTGGAGATGATTTTACTGTTGGTGGCAAATTGTGAATTTTGTGGCAAATTTGGTGGCAACCCTTGGGAGTGCTCTAATAGATGATTGCGAAACTTTTTCTTTTTTTTTTCAAAAAGAAAATATACAGCCCAACCCAGGCCCGAGTCCAGGCCCAATTTTGATTATAATTTTGTACGGGCCCAAGTTTCACGTTCATTGCTGACGAACATCAAATAGGCCTTTAACGTAAATAGGCATCTACAAATTCTTCATTAATTTCTTTTAGTGTATATACTAATAAAATATAACTAAAATCTAGATTTAATTACTCTAAATCCACCAAATTATCACCGAAATTTACCTAAACCAACGATTTTTTTTTGTTGCAACGAACTGCACAATTTTATTTTATTTTTGCACAAAAAGCACTAAATTAATTTTTCAGGTCAAATTAATTCCCATTTAGTGTGTCCGTTTCCATCAAATAATTGTTTATGAAGTGAAATTGCAGATATGACTAATTTATTTTGTAAGTTATTGGGCCTTATTATTTTTTATTTTAAGTTGGATCAATTATTTTGGGCCTTTAATTATATTTTCTGCCGTATTTATAGATTGGATTGATCCTTTGAATATTTTTTATTAACAAAATCTTGAATTTCTCCTTGTGAAAAACACACTTAGTATACGTTGTACCAATATATTTATTTCTTCATAGTTTATCCATATATTGTGTGTTTGTGTTTGTGAATATATTTTTAAAAATTACATGTGAATATATTTAATTGGGGAGAAATTTGACCCGAAAATTAAAAAAATTAATCTCATATACACCACATATATAACATGCAATTTATATATATAGTAAAAAAGTCACTCGCTTAATTGGAAATTTAGTTTTATTTATATTAAAAAATTATTTCATATTAAATTACTTTTTCAAGATGGATAAAATTATTATTCTATAATAAAAAAGTAACTTTAAAAAATAAATTTAAATTATGATGCTATGGAAAACTTAATTCAACAAGTAAGCGTGTGTCGGAGAGAGGGGGCGGGGCCCGCACCGCCACTCAGACAACCACGAACGTGTCCATTAGTCAAGCCTTAGACATTAGCACAATTTTCATTTTCAACCCCCCATTTTCTCTTAATTACACCCCTTTCCCAACCAAAAAGTTTTAATTCTCTTTATTTTCAATCTATACTAAAAAATTCAATTAGTTCAAAGATAGGTAGTTATCTAGAGTTAATATCCTAGATCAAGAATACATAATCATAAGTAAATTGTTACAAAAAAATTGCAAGAAAAATATATATATAAATTAAAAAATAATATTTCCTCCATCCCACAAGAATTTGCACACTTTCAATATTTGGACGTCACACACAAATTTGCACACTACCAAAAAAAGAAATATTAATTTACGTGCACACTCACAAACTTATATACATATTTACATATATGTCACTACTTTATATATAAAATAATTTTTTCTTAAAAATA
The DNA here is from genome assembly GCA_026898435.1 of Prunella vulgaris. NCBI lineage: Eukaryota > Viridiplantae > Streptophyta > Magnoliopsida > Lamiales > Lamiaceae > Prunella > Prunella vulgaris. The sequence continues at coordinate 497,391 of JAPKLY010000116.1, forward strand.
ATATCGTTATGTAGGGTGCAAATTCCTACCGGAGGGAGTATTAACTACCTCCACATACAAAAGAGATGATTGATGAATAGTAGTTGCAGTACTATATAACTATAAATTAAACAGACTGAATTTATGAAATAACCACAAAAAATAAAATAATTAAATGGCATTAATAGTGGCTTCCGATCAACAAAAATCCACCTCACTCGGCTTATTTTTTATGTGTTAAAAAAGGGGTATCTTTTTCCTTCAAGATAAATCAATAATAAGAAAAAGTATTAGTTTTTGCAACATGTATACATCATCATCAAAGAAAACCAAATTGTCCTTGTATTTGGTTATCGAGTGTTATAAAAAAAATATGATGGTATTTTATTATATTATGTAGTATTAGTTTATTTGTCATTTTCAAACTCACCAAGATCCATCCCCATCAAATGTACTCATTGGCTTTGTCTTAGGGCAATGAATCAATCATCCCAATTCTTTAATATTCAATTAAATTCTTAATTAATTGAAGCCGATAGATGTGTTGTTCCTCAACTTTGAATAATTCTATCGGTTTTCAAGGTTTGTATTATGATGATAGGTGGAATTTTGATGTAATGGTTTCTTAATAAACATTGCTATATATATATATATATATATATATATATAACATTTTGCTTACATTATTACATAAGGCATGTTGTGAACGAAACTTGAATATATACGAAGATTTTTATGCTAATAAGTTAATTTGTGTAAAACGGATATTTAAGAGTATTGCAAGTACGTATCAGAGATACTGTGAAATTGTTGTTCAATTATATATAAAATCATCAATTTTATGCAAATTATATTTTAATCTGAAATTTTAAATCTTGTTAAAAAATTCAAACTTGATAAAAAATTTAAGTTCGAGCTTACGGGCATATATTTTAGCATGTTGCTTAAATGTTATCTATGTGATTGCTCTTATTAGATGACACATAAGCTTGGGGCAAAAGCAAAAAAGTTTGAATTGCAAAATAAATAAAAATAATAACAATGATATGATGTTTATTGTATCAAGATTCAAAATTTTAAGTTAGGTCGAACACAATTTGTCAAAAAAAATATTTTTCTTTGCAATTAAATACTCCCTCCGTCCCAATATTTTCTTCATAGGTGGAGTTTCACTCATATTAAAAAAAAGTGAAGTATGTGAGTGTAAAGTTAAATAATAAAATATAAAAAATAGTATTTTATTGACTTTTGTGAGTGTGAGTTGTTTCCTTTTTTGGGGTGTGAAGAAAGAGTTGGGACGTCCATATAAGGAAAGTGTGAAGTTTATCTTGGGACAGATGGAGTATATTTTATGAATAAAATTAATATCATTCAGTAAAAATACTAATATTATTTACTAAAAATAATTAATATCGATCGTAAATACACAAAATGTATACATAAAATTTGTCATTATATAGTTATTATGATTCACCTGACCGTAAGAACCCAATGAAGAACACAAGAATCGAATTAGTTATATTTGTATATAACCAGGTGAGTTAACTCATTTGACCACCGGACTCCTCACTTGAGTGAGTGATTCGAATTCAATTTTCTTTGGAAATGAATATGAGGGAAATATAAGGTTGTCTTCTATATGAGCACTTTCTACTTATTATGTGCAATAAAATTGTGTTATTTTATATGATAAAAAAATAATATTTTTGTTACTTTAATTTTTCTTGTTAAGGGGGGAAATTGCCCATTATTTATTTCTCAACCAATACCTATGTTTGTTGAGCAAAATTTGACTTAGTTCTTATCTGGATAACAAAGCTCCTCGAAGTTGCAAATATGTGCTATTCTCAAGTAAAAACGAACATTGTAATGACCAAGATTGCACATAAAACCAAGAAATAAATAAAAAAATAGGGGTGTGTTTTGGTTTAAAAAATAAAATTATCTACTCGTTCAAAATATGTATAATTTGGATGGACATATAATATTTTTTTAAATCAATCATACTTGAGTAAATGCCGTGTGAAGAGTAAGTATTGTGTGAAATCGTCTCATAATATAATATTAAAAAAAAATTAAATATTTACATATTGATTCAAAAAAGTAATTATATTTAAAAATTGATTTACAATATTAGTGTTGAAATATAATTTTTTTCAGTACAAAACCATTTATTTCTGCTCAAAATTAATTTGTAAGTAATGACAATCTTGTGAACTATTTTAGTTAAAAATGTCTCTCACTTTTGTTAAAAATATTATCAAATTTTTTTATAAACATATTATCAAATATTTTTCATAAATAAAAAAATGAAGTTACACTATTTTCTTGTCTTGAATTCAAAGAAAATAAAAAGGACAAAACTATTTCTTAAAGACATCACATGTACCTACTATCCATGTCCCATGTTCTAACTAATTTATTATAATGTCGATATAGATAGGTGGGCTCATTTTGTTATTTTTTCGCAAGAACATAACTACTTAATTTTTAATTTTTTTTTTTTTTTGTAAACCGCTATATTTGAGGTGGTCAAAAGTGCTTGGTTCCATTCCTAATTTCCAACCACCAATATGACGAATTGACGATAATCCAAGAGAATTTTGGCGATATATATATATATATATATAAAAGCTAGACTCGTCTTAATTTTGTTGTGCTTACACTAAGTAATTGAAGAATCGAACTGAATCATATAATTATAAATAAATATAATATTGTATTTATAAATAATTTACACATTATGAGTAAAATTCTAATCGATTAAATTATTGGGATATGAATGCCAAGTTATCATAAAAAAAATAATCAATTAAGTTCGTCTAGCTAGATTCGTGAGCTCACCAAATCAAATATTATTGAACCCGAGCTCAGACAACTGTTCAGATGTTCGAGCTCGCCCCGAATAATTCACTGACACCTTTAATCATAAATCATATTTTTCTTTTAAGAAAATAAGTCATATATTTTTTCTTTTTTGAAAGGATACGATCAGTTTATAAATAAACAAGAAAGTTTAGAGTACAACAGATCAATATCCTGATCCTTGACTACACCCAACCAAGGAACAAAACTACTACAAATCAATCGAGAGGATATGGAGAGTCCATCAAAGAGAAAGACGCTAACAACAATTAATCTCTATGGCAAATAATACACCCCACACTAAGGTGATTTTTCACCATCTAAAATCAGCATCCATCTCTGATCAATACTGCACTTCAACAGGAAGTTCTGTAAAATTCAAAATTATCTGACACACTATCAGATCTGAATCCTAAGTGCACCATCAAGGTAGAAACACCAAATACTTTTGAAAAAAACAAAGTGTTGAATTAAAACCGAAAGAAAATAACGTTATAATCACTGTTTTCAGAACCGGCCGGTTCAACCGGTTAAACCGGGAACCGGTCCGGTTACACCAAAAAAATCATTTTTACGGTTGAACCGGTCAAAACCGGTCAAACCCGCTCAAAACCGGTCAGAACCGCTCAAAACCGGGCTGAACCGGTTAAACCGATCTTTTAAAAAAAAATATTAATATTTATATTTTTTACTTTTTTTATTTATCTTCTTAATCCTAATCAAACCAAAACCCAAAAACTTATTTTTCAGAGAAAAAAAATCTCAACTGTTGAAGAACTAAGAAGATATTAAAGAAAATCCATTTTGATTGAGTTATTTTGTCTCTTTTGTATTTTGTATTGTTATTTTATGACTCTATTATTTTTATTTAATTTTACAAGTGGATATTTATTTTATTTAACATATAAAATACTAAAAAATAGGTATAAATTATTTTAACGGTTGAACCGCCGATCCAACCGGTTGGACCGGTTGAACCGTGAACCGGTGTCTTGTCCGGTTTGATCACCGATCCGGTTATGAAAACACTGGTTATAATTATATGAGTGGTCAGGGGTTCGGGGTGTTGACATTTCTTGGTGTTTCGCCACAAATTAAAGCTTACATTTTTTGGGTGTGATTGGGGGTAAAGTGGTCTTTTACATTTGAACATTATAAGAGGCAATATCAACAAACTAAAGTAATTATTAAAATAATAATATAAAAGTATTATGACTTGGAAAATCAATCAATATAATTGATTTGAATAGGTAGGACATTATGATCTCATGGTTAATTAATTAATTAATTAATTATACCAACTATAATTGCCTATGGTCTTAAAGGCGATGTTTAAAGTTAATTACTCGTAGCAATCTTTTAATCCCCTTTAATATTTCTATAATATCCACCATCATTTGTTTAAAAAAAAAAAAAATTGACATTAGATATTTATAAATTTAAAATTATTCACACCATGTATTTAATACGCACACACATGTCAAAATTTAAATAGAGAAATAAGCAATTGGGATAAAAATGAATAAATTTTTATGCACCACTATATAATTTAAGTGTATTTTTGTAAGATAATTTAATTATTTTTATTGAACGATTAGAATTGATTATATTGAACAGTTATAACCAGCTTAATTATTTAAAAAATGCATTTAAATTGCAAAATATGTATTCAAGAGTTTGACGGATAAAATTAGGAGTTGACTAATTCCATCAATACCTTCAAGTAAAAAATACTAATATGTTTTAATGAAGAATTAATGGCATTTAATACTTACACCTTATATGTCATTTGACATTTTGTATAATTTGTATAGTATATGAAGTTTTGAACTTTTCAATATATTATTTATGTTTTTTTTCAAATTATCTTTAGAATTTGATTGGTATGGTGGAATAATTTAAAAATAGAATAATCATTTATTGATTTATACTTACATTGAAATCATGATTCCATAAAAAATGGAAATTTAAAAAATAGAGAGTTGTCATTCTTTCAAATGCTATGGTGTATTAGCTTATTTCATCATTTGAAGAATCAATTTTTTATGAAAGGGTATTAATATAATAATTTTAATATTGTAAATAATATTATAATATATTTTAATATATAAATAATATTACAACAAATTTCAATAATAATATTATTTTCATAATATTAAAAAATAATATTACTAATTATAAAAATAAAAAGAACAATAAAATCATATACTATCAAATAGTATTATTTTTTAAAATATAAATCATAATACTAGACTACCTCGGATCCTAAAAAATAATATTATTATTTCATTATATAATAATAATAATAATAATTTTATTATCTTATTTAAAAATAAAAATATTATCTTATATATATTGTATATTGTTGTTAAAAGTGATTTATCACTTTTTAAAAAAAAAATTCACATTTTATTATAGTTGTTGATATGGCGAACTAACACTATCGACATAGGGCAATTACGCTAGGCTTAGCAGGTCGCCAGGGCCCACCCAGATCCGTTGAAGTGCGGAGCTCGCCCATGCAGGGACGACTTAGCTACGTAGCTCGCCCAAAAGAGCTAACCTCTGTCATTACCGGAGCTCGCCCCATGTCCCCCTGTGGGCCTCACCGAGTTCCACCACCACGTAGCATCCGTAAGCCATGCAAGGCATTGAAGCTCGCCCCGGAGCTCGCCGATCCACTGAAACTCATCTCCGAGCTCGCCCATGAGCTCGCCTGTTAGCCAACTAGATCCCGATGGTTGTACTCTTTTTCCCTCCGTCCGGTTTATCCACAAGGGTGGTTTACGGCGAGGTTTTTAATGAGGCCCATCTAGTCTAAGGCATAGTAGTAGGACGAGGCACAACATATGTAACAGTGTAAGGGACCAGGACGAAGGTTACAGACCCTCGTCAACACCGGAAGCCATATAGGCTCGTAAGGTGCCGTCTCACACCCACACATCTATAAATAAGACCTCTCTTGTACTATTCACACAATTTTCTCACAAATCCTCACAATTCTGAAAATCAATACAACTCCCATTACAATATTTCTCTCTCTAAACTCTCTACTCTCCCTCCTCATATTACATCCAAGAACACAGATTCTTGGATTATTGTTTGATAGGATTAATATGTTGTAAAGCCACATAAACAAACATCTATTAGTAAATTCTATCAACAATTTGGCGCTAGAAGGAGGGTTGCGGGCGCATGAATCTGAAAAATTAAAAAACTCAAGAACAAAAAGTTAGGGTTTAGTTGAAGGTTTGAAGATTTGAAGGTGTTCTTGATAAAACTCAAGAACACTTGAAGATACACACACACCCTCATCCCTTGAACAAAGAACCCAGATTTCCAGACAAAAACCCAAGTCCTCGGATTTCACGAAATCGGTCCGGAACAAGTTTTCAAACGTACTTCGGACAATTCGTCACACGCGAGGCTAGACGAAAGCTTGTACAGCTCCGCCTAAGCTGGACGACAACCACTCAGGCGACCTCCATCACTCCGGCGACCTCCCTCCACTTCGACCCCCTTCAGCAAGTTACCCCCTCTGAAACCCAAAAATGGCTAACACTCGAGCCGCCAAGGGACAGACCTCCGCAGCTGCGGGAAGGTCTAGAGGGGGCAATCAAAACCAGGCCGAGGTGGAGACCTCACGCCAGGTGGTGGAGACATCACAACCACCTCCCCAGAAGAGCACCGCAGCTCCGCGACCTCCGCGAACTGCGGCGACCCAGGAAGACTTGGCCCCCGCTCTGAGGGACCTGGTCAGCAACCCTGACGAGCTCCAACGCACCATCGCGACCCTACAAAGGTTGCAGCAGCGACAGCAGGACGAGCTCGCCCTAGTACCCAGGCGAGCTCCAGCCGCCGAAACTAGGGAGCAGACCAGGCCCACCCAGGGCACCCAAACCAGGGGGGACTACAACGTACTCCCCACCGAGCAGGAAGCGAGCTCGGCACAAGCTCGCCAACGCAGGGAGAGGGCCGGCAAAGCTAAAATGGTGGAGGGTCCCGCTCCTTACACTGGAAGGGAGTCGACCTACACCGGGGCATCTGGCACCCACCAATCTCAAAGGAGGAAAGTCCTCCAAGGCCGCCTAGGCCCGAGATACGAAGAAAATGAGCGCACGGAAGCCCCAGCTGCGTCCCAGGGGGACTCCGACCAGCAGCCACGCAGATCAGCCCACGAAAGGTTGAGGAGGCCCGCCGCTGACCGGTTAGGCCCCCACGGCGGACGCCAGTTCCAGCCCGCCACTGAGAGGTCACCCCAGAGTGAGGCACCTCGGGGACGTGCGTCCGCGAGACGCACGACCTTTGAGCACCCTCCGCCGGAGGTGACCCGAGATGACGAGCTGGCCTCACTGAAAAAGGTCGTTGAAATGCTACAAGCGCAAGTAGCGGCCAAGTCTGGCGGACCTGATGCCACGACTCTCCCCACCTCTCCATTGGCACCTGCCATCCTCCGTGCACCGGTCCAGAAGAAAATTCAATTCCCGGTGATATCCGCATACGAAGGCGAATCGGACCCAAAAGTCCACCTGGCCAAGTACGTGGATTTCATGATTTCGGTCGGCGCCACCGACCCCACCCAGTGCCGGAACTTCCCACTGACCCTAGGGGACCGAGCTCACCGCTGGTTCTCTTCACTTGCCCCAGGGTCAATCTGCTCATTTGGCCAACTCTCGCGGGAGTTCCTGGCCCACTTCTCTGGGTTCGGGTCCTACCTCACCCAGAAGCACCGGCTCACCAACATCCATCAAGGCGAGAGCGAGACCGACCAGCAGTACCTGGAAAGGTTCGACAAGATTCTGCTGGAAGGCGAGCCGGTAAGCGAAGATACCAAGGTCGTCGCAGCGATGGCCGGACTCAGGAGGGGCACCGACCTCTGGAAGGAAATGCACCTCGCATGTCCCAACACTTATAGCGAATTCCGCCACAAGGCGGGGGTGTTTGTGGCTATGTAGGAGGCACTACTGAAAGAAGTTGGTACCCACGAGGAAAGGAAGCCCTACGGGAAGAAGTCCGGGGGCGCCTACAAAGCTCCCCGGAACTTAAAAGCCTTTGGCGAGGGAGACGAGCTCAAAGAAAAGCTCAACCAGGTCCTCACTGTCTCCGTCGACCATGTCTTCACTGCCGTCCAGGGCAAGGCCATGCTGGAGGAGCCAAGGCGGATCCGCCAGGACCGAACGAAGCTCAACCCCAACAAATTCTGTGCCTACCATCAGGCCATCGGCCACTTCACCAGCGAATGCCAAGACCTCCTCAAGCAACTCTGGAAATTTTACGAGGAGGGGAAATTGGCCGAGTTCGTGAAGAAGGCCTCAGCTAAGAGACCGAGGTTCGAGAGGAGGACTACCTCCGATGACGAGGAGGAGGAGGCGGACCAACCTGGTCCCCATCACAGACGGAGGGCACCTCCCTAACCTCAGCAAAACATGGAGCCGACTCGGGAACTCTTGGTTCTTGAGGAGGAGATCGGAGCTGCAGGAGGTCTCCAAGACGGAGGACCCTCCATATCCAGGAGAAAGAGAAAGGCCGAAATCCGGGCCATAAATCAAGTCCAGGAAGGCAGCTCCGGCCCCAGGTCCGTCTCACAGCTCGCTGACGAGCTGACATTTTCTTCAGCGGACCTGGAGGGGGTACTGATGCCCCACAACGACTCGTTGGTGATAACCACAGACATCATGAACGTCCGAGTTCACAGGCTACTTGTGGACACCGGCGCATTCACCAACATTCTCTTCAAATCCACCTTGGATGCCTTAGGTGATTTCGAGTCGTACCTGGAACCTAGCAATGCTAGGATAGTGGGGTTCGGAGAAGCTGTAACCGTCCCCCTAGGTAGTGTTAGATTGATCGTCCAACTTGTATCGGCTGAGGACCCCGAAAGGAGACTGACTAGGCTCATAGATTTCCTAGTTGTCGACCAGCAGTCCTCCTACAACGGGTTCCTTGGCCGCCCTTTTATTAATGAATTCAAAGCGGCGTGTTCGACCTACTACTACTGTTTAAAATTCCCAACTCCAAAAGGTGCCGGAACTATAAAAGGTGACCAGAAAAAGGCCCGAGAGTGTTTACTCCAAATCAAAGATGACAGGGTCAAGAAGTCCGTTACACAAGCCCACATCCTCGAAGAGGACGTACAGATCCCTGCAGACGAGCCAAACATTCTAGATGTCATCTCAGTCGAAACTGAGATGATGGAGGTGGGCGATTTGTCAGAAATCAACCAAGGCAATGGACCTATGCAAGACACACAACCGACACCGATGGAGGACTTGGAAGAAACCCAAGTGTGGAGGCCTGCGCAGGGGTCGGCACCTGCGCAGGGACAGCAACCTACTCCCATGGAGGTAGCTGATGAGGCCCAAGGTGCGGGACCTGTGGGAGGTCAAGAACCAACACCCATGGACGTTGACCCAACTCCCCAGGTCACCACACCATCCCAAGCTGACAGACCACCGGAGGTGCTCACAACCGACAAGCTCGCCCAAGCTGAAAGCCAACCCAATGACCTCGAACCACGCATAGGCCACGAGCCTGCACGGATGTCACAAGGGGAATGGGACGAGTTCATCAGCGACCCGAGGTGGAAAAATCAGAAGAGAAAAGCAACCCCATGGAGAAATTGACGGAACTCCTGGTGGACCCGGAAAGGGACTTAGAACTTTTCATCGGTTCTGAGTTACCTGAACCGTACCGGTCAAGGATGGAGCTCTTCTTGATGACCAACCTAGACGTGTTTGTCTGGTCCCACGAAGATATGACGGGGATCCCGTTGGAACATGCTTGCCATAGACTTAACATAGATCCGACGAGGAGACCCGTACGCCAAAAGCGAAGAAAGTATGGGCCAGACAAGTACGCAGCTCTAACAGTTGAGGTGGAGAAGTTGTTAGACAATAAGCTCATCAAGGAAGCTTTGTGTCCGCAGTGGGTCGCGAACCCCGTCCTAGTGAAGAAACACAATGGGACGTGGAGACTCTGCATTGACTTCACGGACTTGAACAAAGCGTGCCCAAAGGACAACTTCCCACTACCTCACATTGATCAGTTGGTGGACAGCACCGCAGGCCATGAGATGATGACATTCATGGACGCTTTCGCGGGCTATCACCAAATAGCTCTACACCCAGATGACCAGGAACACACGGCGTTCTATACCAACAAGAACATGTATTGCTGGGAGAGGATGCCGTTCGGACTCATCAACGCCGGAGCTACCTACCAAAGATTGGTGAACAAAATGTTTGACCAACACATTGGCGAATCCATGGAGGTGTACGTGGACGACATAGTTGTCAAGAGTTTGAGAAAGGAGGACCACCTGGACCACCTGAAACAGACCTTCGACATACTGCGCCATTACAACATGAAGTTGAACCCCAAAAAGACCAGCTTCGGCGTACACTCTGGGAAGTTCCTGGGGCACCTAGTCAGCCAGCGGGGAATTGAGGTCAACCCAACACAGGTCCAATGCATAATCGAGATGGGGGTACCCGATTCCGTCCAAAAAATTCAAAGATTAACTGGGTGCATGGCAGCCCTGAACAGATTCATCTCCAGGTCCGGCGATCGAAATCGTCCATTTTTCGAGGCAATTAAGGCAAACACACGAAGGTACAAAGAAGCGTCCAAAGCAAACAAGCTCCACCTCAAGAACCACTTTGTTTGGACAAGTGAATGCCAACGAGCCTTTGAAGATATCAAAACATACCTCGCAGATACACAGGTCCTATCAAAGCCGATACCTGGAGAAAAGCTGTATATGTACCTAGCCGCGTCGGAGGTGGCCATCAGTTCCGTTCTGGTACGAGAAAAGGCGAAAACACACCTACCAATGTACTATGTGAGCCAAGTCTTAAATGAAGCAGAATTGCGGTACACCCCAACAGAGAAGCTGGCTTATGCACTGGTGATGAGTGTTAGAAAATTAAGGCCTTACTTCTTTGACCACCCGGTAGAGGTGCTGACAACGTTCCCACTGCGTCAAATACTACAGCGCCCAGACACTGCCGGACGCCTGCTGAAATGGTCACTGGAGATAAGCCAAAACGGTATAACCTACGCACCCCGAACAGCGATCAAGGGACAAGCACTTCCCGACTTCATCGTCGAGCTAACTTTCCCACAAGATCCGACGAGGGGGCGTATAGCTCCGTGGTATCTCTACGTGGACGGATCATCAACTAGCATGGCAGCAGGCGCGGCGTGGTCCTGATCAGCCCCGACAGACAAGTCTTCACCTCCACAATTCGGTCCGACTTTCGAGCAACCAACAATGAGGCGGAGTATGAAGCGTTGATAGCAGGACTTAGGCTATCATTAGCTATGGGGGTAACCAATCTTCAAGTTTTCGAAGATTCCCAGCTAATAATATCCCAAGTCCGGGGGAATTTGAAGCAAAAGACCAGCAGATGATGACCTACCAGAAGATAGCCGCGCATCTGATCTCGATGTTTACACAAGTTTACATCAATCAAATACCGCGGCTAGAAAACACACAAGCAGATGCTCTAGCCCGGCTAGCTACTAGCAACAGCGAAGCCGAATTCATGGAGATTGTGATCACCACACTGAAAAACCCCTCGACGTTCGATTACAAGATAAATCAGACCTCGAGTGGGGGGCAAGAGGATAGTGAAGATGGTGAAGATTGGTGCACTCCAATCCGAAAATACTTAGCAGACAGAACAACCCCCGTAGACGCCTGGGAAGCTAGCCGGTTAGTAAAGCAAACTGCCAGATATACGCTGCTGGATGGCCAACTCTATAAGCGTGGATTCTCTCTACCCCTGCTCAAATGCCTAACTGGGAAACAGGGGTTCGAAGTGTTAGAAGAAATTCACGAAGGGATTTGTGGGAGTCACGCTGGGGGGCAAGCATTGGCATATAAGACGATCAGGCAGGGCTACTACTGGCCCACTCTTCGCAAAGATGCCATCAGCTTCGCTCGAAGGTGCCGAAAGTCCCAACTTTTTGCACCTAACATCCACTCCCCAGCCAACCAGCTTAAGTCGGTTTTCAGCCCATGGCCTTTCGCAAAATGGGGTATCGACTTGATCGGCCCATTTCCACCTGGCAGAGGCGGTGTAAAGTTTGTTGTCGTAGCAGTAGACTACTACACTAAGTGGGCTGAGGTCGAAGCTCTCACAACCATAACCCAAGAAAGGATGATCGGCTTCATTTGGAAAAACCTGATCTGCAGGTTTGGACTCCCGCAGTCGGTAATCACTGATAATGGAAGACAGTTCGACGGACAGAAATTGAGGGACTTCTGCAGTTCATGGAACATCAAGAAGCACTACTCAACTCCGTATCACCCCCAGTCGAACGGCCAAGTCGAGGCAGTAAACAAAATCTTGAAACACATATTAAAGCTCTGCCTCAAGGAAAAGAAAGGAAGCTGGGCAGATGAACTCCCGGAGGTCCTATGGTCTTACAGAACTTCCTATAGGGCCAGCACTGGGGAGACCCTGTTTGCCCTAGCCTTCGGGACTGAAGCCGTGGTCCCGGTAGAAGTCCAGAACAAGACTTGGAAGGTGGTGGGATATGATGAAGAAAAGAAAGATGAAGCCTTGGCAGTAGAAAAAGATCTGATCGAAGAGACCGGAGCTTCATCAGAAATGAAAAACGCCACCTACAAGCGCAGAGCGGAAAAATATTACAACTCTCAGGTCCGAGACCGAAAGTTCAAGGTCGGGGACCTGGTGTTGAAAAAGAAGTTGATAGCCCCACCAGGTGTATTTGGTTCAAATTGGGAAGGACCATTCCGGGTCACTGCAGCCTGGCCGAACGGTACCTATGATCTAGAAGACGCAGAAGGCAAAGCTTCGTCATACACCTGGAGCTCGGCACATCTAAAAAAGTTCTACCAATAGACTAGAATTCTGTAATAGACTAGTCGAAGGTTGTCATCAGAAATGTAGATGGCAACCGATGTAAATTACGTAGCTATAAAAAGTCAGAGAAATTCAGAAAAATTCCCAAGTGTCTAGACCTGTGCAGCTCTCCAACCAGGCGAGCTGCACCAGGTCGCCCACTACACCAGGCCCAGCTCGCCAAACCCAGCTCGCCCATGTGCTCAAAAATCCGCGGTGCGCAAGGACCAAGGTCCCAAGCGTTGTAATTGAATAGCTCGAAGGCAAAGGCCAAAGTGCCCAAGGTCGCGAAGGTACCCTTCTTAAAGGGTTCCTAAGCACCTACTGCCACAAGTTAGAAAAATTCGCGAAAAAGACAAAAACGTCTAAGGCAAGGTTCATGAAACCCAATGGCCCAACGTGAATCAATCGAAGTGCAGTTCGCTGCCCTAAGTGGCCTAAGACGAACGATTCGCGGCCTTAAGTGGCGTAAGACGAAGAAAATGCACTCTCAAAACAGAGGTACAATTCGTAGTCGTAAGTGACGTAAAACGAACGATTCGCTTCTCAAAGTAGAATAAGACGAACAATTATGTACCAGGAAATAAATAAGAACGAGCTATTTAAGGAATTATAACGTAGAAGCACAAAAACATAAATAAAAAGAGTTGGACAAAAAATGCTCGACTTATATTCAAAAGGATACTTAAGAGATTTTCAAGCCAAGAATATACTTGAAAAAATCCTAAGTATGAGTAGTAGTGCTGGCCACAAAGGCCGACCAGCTGGCCATCTTTGAACTACAAAAAGCTCCTTCTGGGCGAGCTGTATGTGCCCGGCGAGCTGAAACTACTTGAACGAAAAACATAAGACTACAAAAACAGAGCTCCTTCTAGGCGAGCTATGAAGCCTGGTGACCTGCTACAACTTGGGAAATAAGAGCTAATCTAGGAAAGCAGGAAAAAGCCTAAGTCCCGGGGGCGTCAGCAGGGGCGGTGGCGACCTCAATCGGGGTAGCGGCAACCACAGCGGGAACGGGAGCGACCTGGGCACTGGGAAGGGCGAGTTCGGCCTCTGAAGTGATATTACTAGTCAGCGCACTGGCGTCGAACTCGCCAAAGTTTAGCACGGCATCCCCACAGGCCTCCTGCAGTTGCTCGATAGTGAGAGGGACCTGCTCCTCCCCTCCGGTGACCTCCCCCTCAGCAATGTCCAACTCCGGCACCTCGACTATTTTGATAATTCTAAAGTGGTCCGGTACAAAATCGAGAGGAATGCCGAGCTCAGGTAGGTCGCCGATATCTAGCTCGGTGCCATCGGGAAAGGGAACCCGGTCCAAGCAGGCCTTGAAATCGCCCACCACTGCCTCCACCTCATCATCCTTGTGAGCTCGCGCCCACCAGAGAGTCCGTAAAACTTCAGCGTAACATTGGACGCATCCTTTGTCAGAGGCCTCGGCCTTCACGGCCGCCAGGTCCGGCGAGGAGAAGGCAACATTACGCAGCTCGGCGATCTCATTAGCTTTCGCCTCCAACTCGCCCCTCAGCCTCTCGCAGTCGGCGTTTGAGCTCTTCACTAGACCCCGCTGCAGTGCGAGGTCTTTCTTCGTGATTCCGTGGCTGCCGACCTCTTGGGCGAGCTGGGCGGCGAACTCCTCTTCCTTGGCTTTTATTCTCGCCTCCGTCTCCTGTTCGAGCCGGGCGAGCCGGCGTTGGACGGCGTCAAGCTGTTGAAGGGCACTCTGCTCGGCGGCCAACGAGGCCTCGGCCCTCTCCTCGGCGAGCTACGCCTATTTTTTCGCCTTGTCGGCTGAGTCCGCCAATGCCAGCATTCGCTTGTTCCTGTCAGAACGACCTGCCTCCAGCTCGTCGATCTGCTCAAGGGCCTTTTGGTTGGCGAGCACCACCCTGCTCGCATAGTGGGTCGAGAGAAGAAGATTCTCTCTCAGATCCTGGCTATTGACACCCGCCACCAGTGGGGTCGTCCAGTGCCTAGGCATCTCACTCACAGCATTCCGGGCTATGCCCGGAGGAAGATTCCGCATCGATGTGAGAGAGCGAGATCGCTCAAAGGCATGCAAGGCCTCGTGGCGGTTCGGGAAGGAAATTGGGGCATAACTGCGGAATCAAAACAGATGGAAAATGTTAGAAAAATAAAATAATAATGGGCAAAGGAGGTCAGTTGGGCGAACTACTTACTGAATTCGGTCGGGATCCCAACCCAGCAGGGTATCGTCGGTAGTTTAAACCCCGGACTGAGACGGCGAAGGGGGCGAGCTCCGGATGGGCATGGCCGCCAGCGGGGCGGCAGATTGAGCGGAACCCCCCTGCCCCGACCTCGCCGAGGTCCTCTCGACCCGGTCGGACTCCTCGTCGACCAGGCCCGTATACCTTGTCCTCTTGCGAGCCTGGGTGTTCTCCTCACCAACTCGGGACACTTCACCCCGTTGGGGTCCTTTCTTCCCTCGACCTCGCTCGGAGGGGGCAACAGCTCGTCCCCCACCTCGGCAGG